>VDFB02252616.1:25774213-26007225 GCA_007258455.2 Sequoia sempervirens | reverse complement strand
GCTCATGAATGAGGTATTGAAAGAATTTCTAGGAAAATTTGTCATTGTTTCTTTAGATGATATTTTGATTTTAAGTAAGACATTGGAGTACTTGATTCATATCCGAAGAGTTTTTGAGAAGCTAAGGAAGGAGAAGCTTATTAATTTGAAGAACTGTAGTTTTGTGAAGAGAGAGTTGGTGTATCTAGGATATTTTGTCTCAATAGGGGGTCTTAAAATGGATTCAAAGAAGGTAAGAGCTATCACTGAATGGCTTAACCCAAGGAGTGTTACAGAGGTAAGATCATTTCATGGTCAAGAAAGCTTATTAATAATTTTAGTAATATTTTTGCACCTCTAACTAAAACAATGAGAGGGGATATAAAATAATTTAAGTGAACTACAAGAGAAGCCAAAAGTTTTGATATTTTAAGTAAAGAAGGTAATCCTATTTCTTATTTTAGTGAAAAGATGAATGATGCTAAGAGAAATATTATTTCTATGATCAAGAGTTTTATGGTATAGTTCAGGATTTGAAGAAATGGAGACACTATTTGTTGCCAAAAGAATTTTTTTATATACTGATCACCAAGCTTTGCAATATCTCAATAGTCAAAGAAATTTAAATCAAACCTACACTTAAAATGGGATGAGTTTTTACAAAGTTATACTTTTTTTTGAAGCACAGGAGTGGAAGGTCAAATAGAGTTGTAGATGCCATAAGTAAAAGAATTTTTTTTTGATAGAGATGAATATAGAGGTTTTTGGGTTCAATGAACTCAAGTATTTGTATCCTAAAGATCCAAACCTTTTAGAATCTTGGAAGGATTGTTTGGAACTTGTTACATTGGATAGGGAAAGATGGTTGGATTTCTTAATCCAAGATGGGATGTTGTTTAGAGGAAGCCAATTGTGCATTCCAAGGAGTTCTATGAGAGAGAACCTAATCAAGGAGAAGCTTAGTGGAGGATTTGTTGGAAATTTCAATCGAAATAAGATCATTTCTCTAGTTAGTGAGAATTATTATTGACCATAGTTACAGAAAGATGTGAAGAAGCTTTTACAAAGTTGTAGAGTAAGTTAGATGGTGAAAGGAACAAGTTAGAATACTAGATTGTATCATCCATTACCTGTACCTAAGAGACCATGGAAGGATACTAGCATGGATTTTGTTCTTGTATTTCCAAGGACAAAAAGAGGGAATGATTCCATATTTGTGATGGTGGATAGATTTTAAAAGATGGCACATTTCATTCTATTTCATAAGACCAATGATGCTCATATTGCAAAGTTGTTTTACAGAGAGGTGGTGAGACTAAATGATCTACTGAAGAGTATAGTTTCAAACAGAGATACCAAATTTGTTGGTTATTTCTAGAGGACATTATGGAAGAAGTTGAAGATGGATTTTAAGTTTATTTTTGCACACCATCCAAAAACTAATGTACAAATAGAGGTGGTGAATAGGAGTTTGGGTAACCTATTAAGATGCTTAGTAGGAGATAAGCCCAAGAGATGGGATTTGATTATACCATAGGAAGAATTTTCTTACAAAAAATTATCAATAGAAGCATTGGATAATCACCATTCTAGATTGTGTATGGAAGTGGTCCAAGAATTGTGTCTAAACTAGGGAAGATGGATAAGGAGGAGAAGACTAGTGTTGAGGCTAAAGATTTTGCTAAGCACCTGAAGAATTTGCATGAAGAGGTGAAGAAGAATATCAATAAGATGAACTCACAATATAAGGTTAAGGAAAATTAGAATCAAGGTATAAGGAGTTCCAAGAAGGAGATAAGATAATCAAGTCAAAATAGCGAAAAAATGACCACTTACTATTTTTAGTAAGTTGACCTAAATGGGCTTGTATGGACCTAAAAATTTACCCAAAGGAGCAAAGATGAATAAAAAATTGGTCGCAAAGAATCTCCTCAATACCCTGAATGGTTTGAGAGAAATTAAAGTTTTTGTCTCAAGAAATTTCTCTAATCCAACTTCAAATTCAGATATAATACTTTAGAGGCCCCAAAATAGCTCAAAAAGTGGACGAACCGACCTACGGTGGGTTCACACATTGCAACTCTCTTTGATAAATTTCCAATGATATGCAATAATAGAAAATCAGACACCCGAATCAAAAGTTATGGCCCCACGAAGTTGCCCCTGTAAAAAATGAATTTCATTAAAATTTCTTCAGAGCCAAAAATCAAATGGTAGGACTTTTGATGCCAAAACAAAAGGGAAACTTGCACTTTCTAGAACATTCTAGTGTGGCTATTGGGTAAAATAAAAATGGATATGAGGGGGTTTTAGAAGGTGGCTCCATTAGTGCAAATTGTGGCTTTAAATAATAGATTTTATTTCAAAGTTGATTTTGTTGTAATGAATCAAGCCCATGAGGCTATAGCATGTAATTTTTGAATCTATAATTTCATTTTTGAAAATAATTAAAAGTGGGTTATTTTTTGTCTTGCATATTTTTTGTTGGTATCTATTGTTGTATTTTGTGGGTTTTGGGCAGTGTGGCCCTCATCAAATGTTGAGAAGGCTTATAAGTCTACTTACACTCATGCTAATGGTCTAAGTACAATTGATGAAATCAAGGCACATGAAGAAAATAATAAGGAAAAGTTTATTCTAAAGAATAGTCTTTCACATTTTGAGTTTATTAAAGTTTAAAATCTAAAGACTGCTAAAGAAGTTAGGGATGCTTTAGAAAAGATGCACGAAGGAGATGAAAAGTTCAAAGAAGAAAAATTGTAAAATTTGGAGGCATAGTTTGAGATCCCGCATATTTCTAAAGATTAGAACATTAAATCCTATGTATAGAGAGTGGATGAGATCGTAGATCAAATGCAAGGACTTGATGCTATATTACATGAATCTAGGGTTGTGAAGAAGATTCTCAGAGCTCTCCCTGATGCATACAATGAAAAGGTGTTTTCTATTGAGAAATTCATAGATTATAAAACTTATACTAAAAATCATTTATTAGGAACTCTAACATCTTATGAAATGAGAAATCCTAGCTTGAGAAATGGATTGAAGACAAAAATTTCTTTCAAGGTTCCTAGAGCTAAAGATCCAAACGAAGAGAACCTCAATGAAGTAGAAGTTAACTTGGTGAGAGGATGAAGAAAGGCTCTGGTAAGTATGAAGGTAAGTTACCCTTTAAATGCTTCAGTTGTGGAGGAATAGGTCATTATGCTTCAAGATGACC
This sequence comes from Sequoia sempervirens, assembly GCA_007258455.2. Classification (NCBI taxonomy): domain Eukaryota; kingdom Viridiplantae; phylum Streptophyta; class Pinopsida; order Cupressales; family Cupressaceae; genus Sequoia; species Sequoia sempervirens. Next base: position 26,004,026 of record VDFB02252616.1, on the reverse strand, counting down.
AGAAAGAGCTAAGAAGAATAAACAACATAGATTAAGCAAAGAAAACAAAGGTAAGAAGATCAACAAAGCATATTATGTAAATGAGGATGTTGGTATTTCTGATGAAGAATCTGATTATCGAGATTTTGATGACAATGAATGCTTGTTCTTGGCTATAAAATATGAATCTACTTCTTTTATTACTGAAAGACAGGTAAAAGGAAGCACTCCAGAGAAATTTGAAGATAATGTGATTTTTTCTCTTCATGCTAAACAATAGAAGAATTACTAGGTTGTTGAAAGTGGCTACTTGCATCACATGACTAGTGACAAAAGTAAGTTTGTTAAACTTTAAAAATATGATGGAGGCTTAGTTAAGTTTGGAGATGATACCGGTGCTAAGATTTTTGGGATAGGTTCAGTAAGTTTTGATGGCAAGCGTAATACTAATGATGTCTACTATGTTAAAGGTTTAAGGAATATTCTCTTGAGTGTTGGATAGATGTGTAGTAAAGGATATAATATTGTATTTGAGGATGAGAGATGTGAAATCAAAAAAGGATATGAAATAGTGACTTCTATAGGAAATAATTTTGAAGGAAATATTTATTTAACTTAACGGTGATGTTGGATAGTAATTTATGTCTTAAATTAATGACAATTGGTTATGGCACTGGAAGATGTGTCATATGAATTTTGACAACTTGGAGAGGATCAGTACAATACAAGCCATAAGAGATTTATCGAGGATTACAAAGCCTATTAATGCTATTTGCAAGAATTGTTAGTTTGGAAAGTAAGATAGAAACAACTTCAAATCGAAGAAACAATCTACTACCAGACTATTGTATTTGATTCATACAGATCTATGTGGTCCTAAAAGAGTAAGAAGTCTACAAGGTGAAAGGTACTTTATGGTTCTGATTGATGATTACTCTAGGTATACATGGGTTACCTTTCTTAGAGAGAAAGTTGATGTGTTAGATAGATTCAAGGCATTCAAAAGTAAATTTTAGAATAAAATGCTTGAGGTTTGATAAGGTGGTGAATTCACCTCCCATGAGTTTAATATGTTTTTTGAAATTCATGGAATAAAAATACAATTATTTGCTCCTAGAACTCCTTAGTAGAATGGAGTTGTTGAAAGAAAGAATAAAAAAATTTAAGAAGTTGCTAGATCAATGATTTTTGAAGTTGGTCTATTGGAAGTTTACTAGAGAGAAGCTATTCATACTATTGTTTTTGTGTTAAATCGAGTGTAAGAAAAAGCTAACAGCTCTAGGACTCCCTATGAGCTTTGGTGTGGAAGAATTCCTAGTGTCAAGTATTTCAAAGTATTTGGAAGCAAATGTTATATTAGATGGGATGAAGAAAACTTAGGGAAATTTGATGCTAGATGTGATGAAGGAATATTTCTTGGATATTCTACTAGAAGCAAAGCTTACAAATGTTTCAATAAAAGATAGAAATACTATAGAAAGCATAAATGTCAAGGTTGATGAAGTAGTGAAGAATTCAATTGAAGCTGATCGATATGTATCTGATGAACCTAATTGTATAGAAGTTGAAGAATTTATGGAAGAATAGGAAAGGAAAAATGAAGGAGAAGATTCGATGGTGTCCTTAAAGACACCTAAATATGTATTCAAAAGATCAAATCATTGGAGACAAGAGTAAAGGAATACTAACAAGAAGTAGAGCTACTATTACTAGATATATAAGTATGTGTTTACTTTCTAAGGTTGAACTGAAGACTACAAGTGATGCATGTAAAGATGAGCATTGGAGGAAATCTATACTAGAAGAACTTATGCAGATTGAGTACAATCAGACTTGGGAACTGGTCCCTAGACTGACAGATAAAAACATAATTGGATCAAAGTGGGTATTCAAAAACAAGTTGAATGAAAATGGAGTAGTTAGAAATAAAGCAAGACTTATGTGTAAGGGCTACTCATAAGTAAAACATATAGATTTTTAGGAGACTTTTTCTTTAGTGGCAAGAATGAAAGCTATAAGAATGTTTTTAGTGTTTGCTACTCATAAAGATTTCAAGGTCTAGCAAATGGATGCGAAGTCTGCATTCTTGAATGGTGAATTGGAAGAAGTCTTCATGGAACAACCAGAAGAATTTCAGATGTCAAATCAACCTGATATAGTTTGTAGAATGAAAAAGGATTTATATGGACTAAATCAATCTCCTATAGCTTGGCATGCAAGGTTAGAGAGATACTTGATTCAATAGGGGTTCAATAATTGTACGATAGATAGAAGTATGTGTAGGATCATGATGGGCCAAAAAGTGGCAATATGATGGGTATGTGTAGGGTATGTGGTTGACGACTCTTTTTTTACCCAAAACTGATGAAATGAAAAGGGTTTTTAAAGGAGATTCTTAGCTTTCCACCAATATAAATTATGCTTTACTTTGAATCTAATAGATAATTATTATTCATTTTCTATTTGAATTACGACAAAAGTCCTGATTAATAGGTTGATTGAAAAAAATCCATAGTTTTCAAATGGTATCACATTTGTTGAATCCAAAACATGTGTCACATTCTATGATTCGCATATTATAAGATTTAAAAAAGAAATTAAATTTCATGAAGTTTTGACCAAGTTAAGGTGGTCAGACATACGATTTTTTATATTTTTTAAAAGTTGTAATAAAAAAATCATAATTAATTATTTACTCAGAAAAAAACTACAAAAAAATATGCATCACATTGGTACATGAGTCCTCTACTTATATCTAAAATATTATAAAAAAATAGTATCATTTTGTTGTGGTTATGGTGGCCAGATAGACACCTACTTATTTTTTCCCTGAAATTTAAGTATTACTTCATTGAAATTTCAAATTTTCACCAAATAGATTTTTTTAAAATAAAATAAACCTAGTATTTTAGAAACTAAATTCAATTTTCTACAAATTATATTCTTACATATTTTGAAATAATATAGATAAATTATTCAATTTTTTACGTCAAATTTCCTAACTCTGATTTTTCTGAAAGTTTTGCCAGTTAAGGGCATGTTTTTCCCATGATGACCCTGCACATACCCATAGTAATTTGTACTTTAAAATTAAAAATGACAAAATCTTGTTAGTAGTAGTATATTTTGATAACATTATCTTTGGATGAAATGAAACAATGTGCACAATGTTTTATGAAGAAATGCAAAAATAGTTTGAGATGTCTATTTTTGGTGAGATGAATTTCTTTCTTGGGCTGCAAATTAATCAAATAGAAAAAGGAATTTTTATTTCATAGTCAAAATATTTGAAAGAAATGTTAAAGAAGTTTGGGATGGATGGTTCCAAACCAGTATGCACTCCTATGGTGACTGGTTGCAAATTGAGTAAGGATGATGATTCACCTAAGGCTAATTAGACCAAGTAAAAATCTATGATTGGAGAACTATTATATTTGACTGCTACTAGATCAGATATTATGCATGCAGTTTTTCTTACTACTAGATTTCAAGAAGACCTGAAGGAAACATGTGTTGTTGTTGCTAAAAGGATATTTAGATATTTTAATGGAACTCTAGACTATGGCTTGTGGTATCCTAGAGATATTGATTTTGCACTAAGTGCTTATATAGATGTAGATTGGGAAATTTTTGTAGATGATAGAAAAAGTACAAGTGGTGGATTGGTTGAGTAAAAGAAAGATTCAATTTCCTTATCTACTATTGAAGCTGAGTATATTGTTGCAACATCTTGCTATACACAAGTGTTGTTGATGAAATAGACATTGAAAGATATCAAAGTAATATATGATGATCTTATTTCTATCTTCTGCGATAATACAAATACAATTAACAATTCAAAGAATCCAGTGATGCAATAAGGGACAAAGTATATGTCTATCAAGTATTAGCTTTTAAGAGAGAAGGTTGTGGAGAATGAAGTAAAACTTGAGTATGTACCTATGAAGGATCAGATTGCTGGCATATTTATGAAGGCTCTTCCTAAAGATACTTTTGAGTATCTTTGGGAAAAGTTAGGGGTTATTGCCCCTCCTTTCTTGAACTAGATGCATAAGGAGGATCATTAGTCTGGTGGGTCTATGGATCTATCCTTCTTCTGGACTAATGTTTGGGTGGCTACCTCTTAGGGGGAGTAGGTAGTGTCATGTTTTGTCATTGAAAGAGTATTTTGTTCTTAATGTCAAAGGGGAAATCAATGTAAAACATCTTTTACCTTTTCCATTGATATCAAAAGGGGAGTAAAAGATGTGAAAAGGGAGAAAGTATCATGTGAAAAAAAATTATCTTCTACGGGGAAGAAAGCAAAATCATGGAAAGTGTGTTCAGATTTGTTGTGTTTTGTTTGATTGTTTTCACATCATATGTTTCCATAAATGAAAAAGGGGGAGATTGTTGCAAGTATAAAGCTTTTGTCATTGATGTCAACTGGTTAACTTATTTTCAACTAGTTGGTATTGTCATTGATTTCATGGATAATGATTATTGGTTGTATATGTCAAGGATATTGAGAAAATTGTAATTAAGAAAGGTTGAAGTTATTTAGTGTTTGCTTCAGGTTTTTCTCTGATATTTGGTCCTATGCTTGTGTGGTTCAAATATGTTGATCATGGCTATTGGAAGTTGCCATATCTAGGTTTCGGGTTTTTGGATCATCGTACAGTGCGAGTTATGTTCATCATCTATGAACTATGCTTTTGTATGTATTTGGTTGAGGTTTGGGAGAAATGTAGTTGCTTTGGATTTCTTCTTGTTTAGGTTTTATGACTTGTAGTTCTATAGATAAACTAATATGATCGTGTTGAAGATATTTTGTTGTCTAGGAGGATTGGTTCTTATTAATGTTTTGTGCTTAATTGTTCTATGTGTTTTACACTGGTTTGTCCAACCCTGTGTTTAGGACTACTTACAAGGATCATGGAAGCATGTTGAAGCATGTGTTTGGGTCACCCTCATTCTAAATTCACTATAGAATGTTTTGGCATTAACCTAATCTGAATTTTTAAATGAAAATGGTGTATGGCTGACTTTGAATATGTCTCAAAGTTAAAGATGGTATAAACACAAGATGAGATATTGGTGAAAGGAATGAAAAGAAATAGGGAAAGATGTGAGATAGATGCAAAATAGAGTGTTTGGTTGAGTAGATCAGTGTGAAATCTAATTGTGAGTTTCCAGATGTAGTGAGCTAAAGGTGTACTCTATCATTCATGCATTTATGCAAGTGTTTGAGCGAGTTGTGGTGGAAAGCTCTGTTGCATTAATATTTTATTCTCCTTGTAACAAATCTCTTCTATCTTCTTTGTATCTATGTGGCAGTGATCCCTTTGGGTATTTAACCCTTCTTGGACAATGAGTCCTAATCCACATAGTGAGTCTTGTTTTTCTAGAAATCTCTCTCTAGAAATGATCCTTTGTAATTGGCTTTTGATATTTTTTATATTATGAGCTAATCCTCACCATGGTTTTTCCCTTATTGGGTTTTCCATGTAAATCTAGTGTTATTGTGTGTGTGTGATGTTTTTCAATTTCTTCTTTTGCACATAATGATAAATCATATTAGCAAAGTAAAGGATTTGTGATTGATCTAATTTTCAATGAAATTTTTAAAGGCTTAATTTGTTGCAACTAATTCACCCCCCCACTCTTAGTTGTCTTGTTCAACAAGGTGGTTATTTATTGGCACTAATTATCATTTTTATATTCATTTTGGGATAACATTGGTGATAGCTTATCTAAAGAATAATTTTTGAAGCTTGTGGTTGGATGTCATGCCTTATCAAAGAAGAAGTGATGAATTTCATGGTTGGATGTCATGCCTTATCAAAGAAGTATTGTTGATGTTCATATAATGCATTATTAGTGTCAGTAAAGTTATTTTCACTAAGATGAGGATTAGAAGCATGAGTAATAGTGGAGAGATGTTTCTAAATTCTTATAGTATGTCTTATGCTCTCTCCTAATCTTTTGGATAGTATATGTTGTTGAAAAAAAAAATTGGCCTCCATAACTTGCTTAAATGTTTCTCATTTGACAAGCTTTATTAAAGTTTTTTCAAGAGAATGCTCTACATTCCTTCGTTGTTGATGCTTTGGTCTTAAAATTTGGTATTCAATGCCAATATTCTTTGGATGTTGTACTCCTATATTTTTAAATCACCCGTGTTTTTGAGGAGAGTTCTATAAATTGTAGAAAGTTGGTAGTGTTGTTGGTTGTGCAAATTGGTCTATGAAATGCTTCGCATTTCTCTACATTGATGTCTCTATTGTTGTGGTCTAGTGAATGTTCTCTCAATGTTCATGCAATTTCTCATTTCCAATATCATGTTCCAAAGTGGTCCAAAAGGTGATGTCTTAATGTTATATATCATGATTATACATTATGTGCTTCCTAGATAAAGTATTTTGTACCTATTTGATCTGTGGTGGTTGTTGATGGCATGACAATATGAAATAAGTGTATGGAAGTAAGTGTATGGAAGTTATGTTAGATGTTCAAATAATATCCCCATCTGATCCACACATTGCTAATTAGCCACTTTGGTGCCACATTGTGTCTTGAGTTAGATTTGTTGGTCTTTTGTGGATATCTGGACAATAGGGCTTGTTCCTTTGCTTGATAGTGGTTGTGATGCCTCTAGATCTCTGGTTGGTGATACTCCTATGAGAAGCTTTCTCTATAAGTATATTGGGTGGATTTTTGTGTATGGATTTTTTCTCCCAGAAGGTTTTTCCCCATGTAAATCACTATGTTGTGGTATGCATGATATTTATGTTTATTTTTGTTTAGGTTTCTATAAATGTTAAATATTTGTAAAATTTTTCATTATCCTCCTCTCAAGATTAGTGTATGAAGTTGTTCTACTACCTTATTTTCCTTACAAAAAGGAACTAACAAGTACAAAGGTAAGTTACCATTCAAATGTTTTAATTATAGAAGAATAGGCCATTTTGCATTTAAATGTCTATAAATAATCATTTGATGATGCCAAAAGAGAGAAAATTAAAAGAGGATCCCATTATAAGGAGATTAGTTGTTCCTCTAAAGATGAAGATAATGATTCAAATGATGAAAATATATTCATTCCTCTAGAAGGAAAATAGAATGATATTGGAGAATGTAAAAGATCTGGTACCTTGTAGAATAGAAAGGTTAACGAAAGATCAATGTTAGTATGGACTACATTTCATGCAAAGGAAGAGGAAAATTATTTAATGATTAATAGTGGTTGTTATCACCATATGACTGGTGACAAAAGTAAGTTTATCAGTCTCAAAAAGGTCAATGATAGAGCTATCAAGTTTTGTGATGACAATTCAGTATAAATCTATGGAAAAGGTGATATAACAATTGATGGAAAGAATAAAATTGAAAATTTCCTATATTTCAAAGGTCTAAAACATAATCTCTTGAGTGTCAGCCAAATGTGCAGTAGAGGTTATAATCTTACTGTTCATGCTAATGGATGTGACATAGAAATGAAGGGTTCAAAAGACTTGTTGCTGAAGGAACAAGGACAAATGGTAATGTTTATCTTTTAAAGGAGGCTAATGGAAGAATATACCTATTGGCTTAGTCTAGAGAATGTTTGTTATGGAACAAAAGGATATGGCACATCAACTTTGACAACATGGTAAAGAATAGTTCCTCTCATGCAATGAGAGATATGCCTAAGATAACCAAGCCTAAAAACACATTATGCAAAGAACGTGAAATGGGAAAGAAAATAAAGAATAGTTTAAAAAGAAAGGACTTCTCTATTTAAATGCCACTTGAGATGATTCACACTAATCTATGCGGACCTAGAAGGAGAAGAATCCAAAAAGGTGAAATATTTTTTATGTTTCTTATATATGATTACACTAGAATGAATTGGGTTACATTCTTAAAAGAGAAATCAAAAGCCTTTGTTAAGTTTAAGATTTTTTAAATCAAAAGTAGAGAATGAAATGGATGCTAGGATCAAATGTTTAAGATTGGATAGAGGAGTTGAATTCACTTCATAGGAATTTGAATTTTTTTGAGAAGATCATGGCATCAGGAGACATTTGTTTGCTCCTAGAACTTTCAGTAGAATGGGGTTGTTGAAATAAAAAATATAACAATGCAAGAAATGGCTATAACAATAATGAAATATGTTGACCTACTAGTATGTATTGGAAGGAAGAAATTCACACTACTATCTATCTTCTTAGTAGACTGCAGCTAAGATTCAATAGAAATAAGGCCTCCTATGAGTTGTGGCATGGAGGACCTCCTATTGTCATATATTTTAGAATATTTGGTAGCAAATGGTACATCAAAAGAGATGAAGGTAACCTTGGAAATTTTGATTCTAGGTGTGATGAAGAGATCTTTATTGGTTACTCTACCAAAAGCAAGGAAAAGAGATGCTACAAAAAGAGATTAGAGAAGATGATTGAAAGTATAAATGTCAAATTAGATGAACACTTTTGTCAAATATTACATGAACCTAAAGTTTGTGAATCTGATATATGTTTCCCTAGATTGAAGAAGAACAAGAAGAAGAAATAAAAAAGAAAGAAGAGAAGGAACCAGCCCAAAACTCTAGAAAATTAAATTTTCATAAGAATCATTCCATAGATAATATCATTAGAAATAAAGATGAAGGTGTGTTGACTGGGAGAAAGTTTGCAAGAGAAAATGAGCAAGTGAATTTATGCCTATTATCAAAATTTGAGCTCAAGAACTTTTTTGATTCTAGAAAATATGAAAATTGGATAAAGGAAATGGAGGAAGAACTAAATCAGATAGAAAATAATCAGACTTAGGAATTAGTTCCTAGACTTGTTCATAAGAATGTGATAGAAACAAAGCAGGTATTTTTGAACAAGTTGAATGAAGATGTTGTTGCAAGTATGAAGGTGTTGTCATTGATGTCAACTGGTTAACTAGTTTTCAACTAGTTGTTGTTGTCTTTGATATCATGGATAATGGTTATTGGTTGTATACGTCGAGGATATTGAGCAAATTGTAATGAAGAAATATTGCAAGTGTTCAGTGTTTGCTCTGAGTTTTGCTTTGAGATTTTCTACTATACTAATGAGGATTTGAGGTATTGTTCATGGTTGTTGGAAGTTTCTATATCCAAGTTTTTGGTTTTTGGATCATTGTACATTGCAAGTTAGGTTCACTAGTTGTGGACTATGTTTTTTTTTTGTATATGGTTGAGGTATGAGAGAAATGTTGTTGGTCTAGTTTTATTTTTTCTAAGTCTAATGACTTGCAATTTTCAAGATAAGTTGTTAAGGTTGTGTTCAAGATAATTTTGTTATCTAGAAAGCTTGGATCAAGTTAAGGTTGAATATTCTTAATTGTTTATGTGTTTTACACTAGTTTGTCCAACCTTGTGTTTAGCACTACTTACGAAGATCATGGAAGCATATTGAAGCATGTATTTGGGTTTCCCTCAATCTAAATCCACCATATAATTTTTTTGCACTGATCTAATTTGAATTTGTAAATGCAAATGGTGTATGACTAACTTGGATAAGTTTTAAAGTTGAAGACATATAAATACAAGTTGAGATGTTTGTGAAGATACACAAATGCAAGAAAGATATATGTGAGATAGATACAACATAGTGTGTATGTGATGCAAGTTTGTGCAGATCAATGTGAAGTCTAATTGCTAAGATTCCATAAACAATGAGCTAAAGGTGTACTCTATCATTCATGCATTTTTAGAAGTGTTTGAGAGAGTTGTGGTGAAAATATCTGTTGCATTGAGATTGTTTTCTCTCTATAACAAATCTCTTCTATCTTCTTTGTAATTTTGTGGCAATGAGCCCTCCAGGTGGTTAACCCTTGTTGGATAGTGAGTCCTAATTTGAATAGTGAGTCCTATTTTGGTAGTGAGCCTTCTCTGGCAATGAGCCTTTGTAATTGATTTTTGATATTTTCTATATTGTGAGCTAATCCTCACTGTGGTTTTTCCCTTTTTAGGTTTTCCACATAAATCTGGCGTTATTGTGTATGTGTGATGTTTTTCAATTTCTACTTTTGCACTTAATTATTATTCATATTAGCAGAGTAAAGGATTTTTCATTGATCTAATCTCTAGTGTAAGTTATTTTAAAGGCATAATTTGTTACAACCGATTCACCCCCCATCTTAGTTGTCTTGCTCAATAATGGGTATCAGAGATTGGTTCCATGGAGAGGATCATAATCACTTAAGGAAGGTCTAGGATTCTGAGAAAGATCACTATTGAGTATCCTAGGTTCAATGGAACTAACTATGCTATTTGGAAAATAAATATGGAAGCCTGGTATCTAGAATACTATGGATATGATGTTGAGAAAGCTTTTAAGACTACTTATACTCCTCTTGTTAATGGTCCAAGTATAGCTGATGAAATTAAGGCGCATGAAGCAAAAAATAAGGAAAAGTTTATTCTAAAGAATATTCTTTCATATTCTGAGTTAATTAAATTTCAAAATATGAAGACACCTAAATAAGTCTAGGATGCTTTAGAAAAGATCCACAAAGGAGATGAAAAGGTCAGAGAAGTAAAGTTGCAGGATTTGGAGCCATAGTTCATGATTTTTCATATGTTTGTAAATGAGAACATTAAATCTTATGTACAGAGAGTGGATGGGATGCTAGGTCAAATGCAAGGACTTGGTGCTATAGTAGATGAATCTAGGGTTGGGAAGAAGATTCTCAAAACTCTCCCTGATTCATATAGTGAAAAGGTATTTGCTATTGAGGAATTCCTAGATTACAAAACTTATACTAAAGATCACTTATTGGGAACTCTAACATCTTACGAAATGATAAATCCTAGCTTTTGAAATGGATTGAAGATATAAACTGCTTTCAAGTCTACAAGAGTTGAAGATCCATATGAAAATAATCTCGATGAAGTAGAAGCTAAGTTTGTGATAAGGATGAAGAAAGGCTCCATTAAGTATGAAGGTAAGTTACCCTTTAAATGTTTCAATTGTGGAAGAATAGGTCAGTATGCTCTGAGATGTATGGAAAGAGCTAAGGAGAATAAACATAGATTAAGTAAAGAAAAAAAGGGAAGGTGATTAAAAGAGCATAATATGTAAATGAGGATGTTGGTATTTCTAATGAAAAATCTGATTATGGATATTTTTATGACAATGAATGCTTGTTCTTGGCTATAAAATATGAATCTACTTTTGTTATTACTGAAAGATAGGTAAAAGAAAGTGCTTTGGAGAAGTTCAAGATACTATAATTTCTACTCTTCAAGCTAAACAAGAAAACAACCAGGTTGTTGACAGTGGTTGTTCACATCACATGACCAATGACAAGAGTAAGTTTTTTAGACTTGAAAACTATGATGGAGGCTTAGTTAAGTTTGGAGATGATACTGGTGCTAAGATTTTTGGGATACGTTCAATAAGTTTTGATGGTAAGCATAATATTGATGATATTTACTATGTTAAGGGTTTAAGGCATAATCTATTGAGTGTTAAATAGATGTGTAGTAAAGGATATAATCTTCTATTTGAGGATAATAGATGTGAAATTAGGAAAGGATCGGGAACAATGATTGTTGCAAGAAAGAAGTATGAAGAAAATATATATCAACTTAAGGGTGTTGATGGATAGTCCTTTATGTCTTAGATTAATGGAAATTAGTTATGGCACCGGAGGATGTGTCATATGAATTTTGACAACTTGGTGAGGATTAGTGTATTACAAGCCATAAGAGATTTACCAAGCATTACAAATCCTATTAATGCTATTTGCAAGAATTTTTCAGTTTGGAAAGCAAGCTAGAAACAACTTCAAATCAAAGGAACAATCTACTACTAGACTACTGTATTTGATTCCTACTGATCTCGATGGTCCTACAAGACTGAAAAGTCTATAAGGTGAAAGGTACTTTTTGCTTTTGATTGATGATTACTCTAGGTATACATGGGTTACTTTTCTTAGAGAGATATGATGCATTAGATGGATTTAAGGTATTCAAAGCTATGGTAGAGAATGAAGTAAATTTTAGAATAAAATGCTTGAGGTCTAATGGAGGTGGTGAATTCAACTCCCATGAGTTTAATATGTTTCATGAAGTTCATGGAGTAAAAAGATTGTTATTTGCTCCTAGAACTCCTTAGTAGAATGGATTTGTTGAAAGAAAGAAAACATGATTCAAGAAGCTTCTAGATCAATGATTACTGAAGTTATTCTATTGGAAGTTTACTAAAGAGAAGCTATTCACATTGTTGTTTATGTGTTCGATCGAGTTCAAGAAAAATCTAACATCTCTAAGACTCCCTATGAGCTATGGTGTGGAAGAATTCCTACTATTAAGTATTGCAAAGTATTTGGAAGAAAATGTTATATCGAATAGGATGAAGAAAATTTAGGGAAATTTGATGCTCGATGTGATGAAGGAATATTCCTTGGATATTCTACTAGGAGAAAAGCTTACAGATGTTTCAATAAAATATTGAGAAAGATTGCAAAAAGCACAAATGTCAATGTTGATGAAGCAGTGAAGAATTCAATTGAAGTTGATGGATATGTATTTGATGAACTTGATTGTATAGAAGTTGAAAAATATGTGGAAGAAAAGAAAAGGTAGAATGAAGAAGAAAAATCTCTAGTGGTGTCCCCAAAGACACCTAAATACTACAAAAGAATCATTTAGAAGATAAAATTATTGGAGACAAGAGGAAATGAGTACTAATAAGAAGTAGAGTTGTTTCTACTGGTGAGATAAATTTGTGTTTGCTTTCTGAAGTTAAACTGAGGACTGTAAGTGAAGCATGTAAAGATGAGAATTGGATGAAAGATATGAAAGAAGAACTTATGTAGATTGAGAAGAATCAAACTTGGGAACTAGTCCCTAGACCACTAGATAAAAACATAATTGGATCAAAATGGGTATTCAGAAAAAAGTTGAATGAGAATGGAGAAGTAGTTAGAAATAAAGCAAGACTTGTGTGTAAGGGCTACTCACAAGTAGAAGGTATAGATTTTTAGGAGACTTTTACTTCGGTGGAAAGAATGTAAGCTATTAGAATTTTCTTAGTGATTTTTGCTCATAAATATTTCAAGGTCTATTAGATGGATGTAAATTCAACATTCTTGAATGGTGAATTGGAATAAGTCTACATGGAACAATTGAAAGGATTTTAGTTTTTAGATCAACTGGATATGGTTTGTAGATTGAGAAAGGATTTATATGGACTAAAGCAAGCTCCTAGAGCTTGGTATACAAGGTTAGAAAAATATTTGTTTCAGCAAGGTTTAAATAAAGGTACAACAAATAGTAATTTGTACTTTAAAATTAAAAATGACAAAATATCGATAGTAGTTGTATATGTTGATAACATTACGTTTAGACAAAATTAAACAATGTGCATAATTTTTCTTAAAGAAATGCAAAAGGATTTTGAGATTTCTATGTTGGTGAGATGACTTTCTTTCTTCGGCTACAAATTAATTAAATAGAAAAAGGAATTTTTATTTCACAATCAAAATATTTGAAAGATATATTGAAGTATGGGATGGATGGTTCCAAAACGGTATGCACTCTTATGGTGACTAGTTGTAAATTGAGTAAGGATGATGATTCACCTAAGGTTGATCAGAGAAAATATAGATCTATGATTGGATGATTGTTGTACTTGATTGCTACTAGACTTGATATTATGCATTCAATTTGTATTGTTGCTAGATTTCAAGAAAACCCTAAGGAAAAACATGTTGCTGTTGTTAAAGGGATAATTAGATATTTTAATGGAACTTCGGATTATGTTTTGTGGTATTCTTGAGATACTGATTTTACACTATGTGCTTATATAGATGAAAATTGGGCAGGTTGTTTACATGATAGAAAAAGTACAAGTCATGGTGCATTCTTTCTGGATTGCAGATTGGTGGCTTGGTTGAGTAAAAAGCAAGATTTGGTTTCCTTATCAACTACTAAAGCTGAGTATATTTCTGCAACATCTTATTGTACACAATTTTTGTGGATGAAATAGACATTGAAAGATATCATAGTATTTATATGATGATCCTATTTCTATCCTCTATGATAATACAAGTGCAATTAACATTTCAAAGAATATAGTGATGCACTCAAGGACAAAGAATATATCTATCAAGTATCACTTTTTGAGAGAGAAGGTTGTCGAGAATGAAGTAAAAATTGAGTATGTACCTATGAAGGATGAGATTGTTGACATATTTACAAAGGCTCTTCCTAAAGATACTTTCGAGTATCTCTGGGAGTAGTTAAGGGTTATTTCCCCTCCTTTCTTGAACTAGATACATATGGAGATGCACTATTCTAGTGGGTCTATGGATCTATCTTTCTTGTGGACTGATGGTTTGGTGCCTACCTCTCATGGGGAGTAGGTAGTGTCATGTGTTTTCATTGAAAGAGTATTTTGTTCTTAATTTCAAAGGGGAAATGAAAGTAAAACATATTTTTCCTTTTCCATTGATGTCTAAGGGGGAGAGAAAGATGTGAAAAGGAAGAAAGTATCATGTGAAAAAAATTATCTACTAAGGGGGAGAAAGAAAAATCATGGAAAGTGTGTTAAATTTGTTTGGTTGTCTTTGATGGTTTTTCACATCATGTGTTGCCATAAATGAAAAAGAGAGATTTTTTCAAGTATGAAGGTGTTGTCATTGATGTCAAATGGTTAACTAGTTTTCAACTAGTTTCTATTGTCATTGATTTCATGGATAATGGTTATTGGTTGTATATGTTGAGGATATTGAGAAAATTGTAATGAAGAAAGGTTGTAGGTGTTAAGTGTTTTCTCTGGGTTTTTCTCTGGGATTTGCTACTATACTAATGATGATCTAAGGTATTCTTCATAGTTTTTGGAAGTTGTTATATGTAGGTTTTTGGTTTCTAGATCATTGTATAGTGTGAGTTAGGTTCACAAGTTGTGGACTATTCTTTTTAGTGTATCTGGTTGAAGTCCGAGAGAAATGATGTTGCTCTAGATTTCTTAGATTGTTTGAGTCTAATGACTTGTAGCTTTTAGGATAAGTTATTAAGGTTGTGTTCAAGATAATTTTGTTATCTATAGGGATTGGATCATGTTAAGGTTGTGTGTGCTTATTTTTTTATTTGTTTTATACTAGTTTGGTCAACCTTGTGTTTAGCACTACTTACAAAGGTCATGGAAGTGTGTTGAAGTGTGTGTTTGGGTCACCCTCATTCTAAATCCACCATAGAATTCTTTGGCACCAACATAATTTGAATTTGTAAATGTAAATGGTGTATGGCCGAATTTGGATAAGTTTCAAAGTTAAAGACGGTAGAAATACAAATTGAGATGTTTGTGAAGATACACAAATGCAACCAAGATATATGTGAGAAATATGTGAAATAGTGTATGTGATGCATGTTTATGAAAGTCAGTGTGAATTCTAATTTTTTGAGTTTCCTGAAGTAGTGAGTTGAAGGTGTACTCTATCATTAATGCATGTTTGCAGGTGTTTGAGTGAGTTGTTGTGGAAATATCTATTGCATTGAGATTGTTTTCTCTCTATAACAAATCTCTTCTATCTTCTTTGTAATTATGTGGCAATGAGCCCTTTGGGTGGTTAACCCTTGTTGGATAGTGAGTCTTGATCCAAATAATGAGCCTCGTGTTGGCAATGAGCCTTCTCTGGAAATGAACCTTTGTAGTCAGTTTTTGATATTTTCTATATTGTGAGATAATCCTTGCTATGGTTTTTCCCTTATTAGGTTTTCCACATAAATATGGTGTTATTGTGTGTGTGTGATGTTTTTTAGTTTCTTATTTTGCACTTAATGGTTGATCATATTAGGAGAGTAAAGGATTTTTTATTGATCTAATCTCCGGTGGAAGTTTTTTTAAAGCCTTAATTTGTTACAATTGATTCACCCCCCCTCTCAGTTGTCTTGTTCAATAGATGGTGAGGTAGTAAGGAAAATATCTAGATTGGTGTGCAAGGGATATTCATAATTTGAAAGTATTGATTTTGAGGAAACATTTTCTATGGTAGCCAAACTAGAGCCAATAAGAATGTTTCTTTCTCTTGCTGCTCATAAGAACTTCAAGGTCTATAAAATGGATCTCAAGTCAGCTTTCTTGAATGGTGATCTAGAATAAGAGCTATCGATTAAGTAACCAAATGGTTTCCAGCTATCAAAATATTCAAACTTGGTTTCAAGACTCAAGCAATCCCTCTATAGTCTCAAGAAAAATCCCAAATCTTGGTATGATATATTGGGTAAGTGTCTACTTTAGCAAGGACTCAAGAAAGGTAATGCAAAGTGTAATATGTACATTAAATTTTAGGAAGACAAATTACTAATTATGGTTGTGTATGTTTATGACATCATCTTTGGTAGAGATGATGATATGTGCAAGAATTTTGTAGAGTAGATGCAAAAATAATTTGAAATGTCAATGATTGGTGAGTTATCTTTCTTTCTTGGTCTTTAGATTATTTAGCAAGATGGTGGCTTTTTTTATTTCTCAAGAAAAATATATAAAGGATATGTTCATTAAGTTTGGAATGAAAGATTCCAAACCCGCGGGTACCCCTATGGTGACTAGTTGTCACCTAAGTAAATGAAATGAGTTTCTGGAGGTTGATCAAAATCTATGTAGATCCATGATTGGAGGTTTGTTGTATTTAACTACATCTAGACCAGATATCATGCATGTGGTATATTTGGTTGCTAGATTTTAATCCAACCCTAAGAAATATTATGACAAATTTGTAAAAAGAATCTTCAAATACTTGAAGGGTACTCTAGACTATGGCCTATAGTAGAAAAAGGATGAAAAATTCTCTCTAAGTGGCTATACTAAAGATGATTGGGAAGGCTATGTTGATGACTAGAGAAGTACTAGTGGAAGTGCATTCTTCTTGGGAGACAAATTGGCCTCATGGTTCACTAAAAAGTAGGATTCAATGTCTTTGACCACAACATAAGAAAATAATATTGTTGCACTCAAGTGATTTGGATGAAGTAGAATTTGAAGGATGTGAAGGTCATGTATGATGAACCTGAACCAAAGGAAATAGGTGTTTAACTTTTGGGAGATGGAACTTAGGGACCTATTTCTCTTTAGTTCATTAGGAAACCAAGATTTCTCAACCAAGTGACTCAATCGAGGGAAGGGCTAGTGGTTTCGTTGGATGACAGGATGGGGTTTCACCATTAAAATGAAGTTTCAAAGGAGAAATGCAAAAAATATTGCACTAAACCATAGAAACTTGAGAGAATTAAATAAAATTGACAAACAACATGAAACATAAAAGTACCTATAAGAATGGAGAGGTCAAATCAAGATTTGAAAACCTTGGAAATTGCTATTTTAAGGTGTAGTGGGACTGATACGCCAAGCTAGTGGTTTTAGTCTTGTTATAGGAATATGGGAAGAATCTGGAATCTTCTAGTGACTAATCAGGATCTACAGAAAACTAGAAAAAAGGGTTGTTCTAGGATTCATACGCCTATAGGGGTGATTTAGTCCCAATATTAAGGTTTGACTGATATTTCTATAGCCTTTAGAGATCTTTTGTAGCTTTCATCTTTTCTAATTCTTCAAGTTTTAAAGTTTGAATTTGGCCTATAACACTAGTAGAATTTGGAAAATAAATGACTGTGACTAAAAAATTTATTCACAACAACTAAAAATGACTAAATTCCTCCTTTTTTTGCAACTCAACTATAAATGAGTAAATAAATGATTAATTTGGTCATTGACTAAAAAATTATTTAGTCACACAAATAAAAATGACTAAATAGTTAGTCATTTATTTAGCAAATCATTTAAGGAATCAAGAATCAATATCCTGCCAAAATACTCTAATAAACATACTCTAAAACTTTTGTTGAAATCTTATTTTCAGGTGTATCCCACCAAAATGGATTTTTCATTTTAATAAACATACTCTAAAACCTTTGTCGAAACCTTATTTTTAGGCGTAGCCGACCAAAATGGAGAAGTTTTTTAGTAAAGAATGATAGAGAAGGAAAGGAGATATGCATGATAGGAGGCATAGGATTCATTACTGATTATCTCATTCTTGCTCTGCTCAACAAGGGTTGCATTTTTCACACTATTGTTTGTAATCGAGTTATTTAATTGATATATATTTGCTTAATCTCAAATTCCTTCAGATTCTTTTGAAGTATAAATGTATCCTATATAGGGTTTAGAATGATTTCTTTTAGTTTTAAAAAATAAATAAATGATGTATTTTCCTATGATTAGATAATTGGAGATCTCCTAAATCTACCCTAGCTCACTGTCCTCTTTGGCACTATATTCATTACTCTAGCTGCTAGGGTTTTGCATGTGACATCTTTAATATCTTCATGACAGTGGATTTTAAATAGATCTCAATCTTTGCTTTAATCTTTGTCACAGTGGTAACCCTTGAGTTCCATAATCTACCTTCAATCTCTTCTAAGAATGTTGTCTTAAGCTAGACTGCATAGTATGCATATAAAGCAAGTCCTTCATACCTACCATTGTTCCAAACCACCACTCACTACCTTGCTTAAAATGCTACCTCCATAAGCACAATAGCATGTTTTAAAATCATGGTTGCTAGTTAGTGACCATTAAGGTCACTACTTTCATCAAGATACAATGAGATTTTTTTCTTCAAACTCAAGGCATTATGCAAGATAACATTGTGAATTGTTTGTTGTGTAGGGTTTTATTTTCCTTCACATTTACTACTTTCCTAACTACCTTTAAGACTGGATATTGCACTCTTAGCTGCAATCTCAAATAGCTCACTCAAGCTATCACTTGAAGATTCCTTTCATAAGCATCCTTTTATAAAATCAAACTATGCCCTATAGATTTCCTACTTACTACAAGAGACTCATTGTTTCATGGTATTGTGGGTCTTAAGATCCTTAGAGAGTGATCAAGATTTTCTAAACCTTATGAATGTTACTTAAAAGTGTATAGCTTAAAAGTTACAGACCAAGTTTGTTACATACTTGAATGTAATCTTAGGTTACCACAAACTATAATAATGTGTTATGTTAATAACCATTATGGGAAGTATTAAAGAAAGACCCATGCTATATAGGATACATTTCCCTGATCAACACAAGCTTCCCACACACTATAGGATACAATCCAAGATCATACCACACCCTATCAAGACAACTAATTTTCTGACCCAAGATTTAAGGTTATTTTTTAATACCAACAAAAGCATTGGTAAGAGCATGAGTAGGGTACAAACCCTAGGCCTCCATAGAAACATAAACCATAATTCCAGTGGATTAGTGAGGTTGAAATACTAGAAAGATTGAGACATTATAGCTAGTAACAAAATCTTGCAATCTAAATATTGTAGCCAATAACAAGCACTCTATGTAGCTCAGTGACATTTATAAATGCAATCTATGGTAAGAAGAATGATAGTCACTTGAGGCATGATAGTAAAAAAAAAAGTTCGAGTAATGACAAGATAATAAAGCTCAAACCTTGCATAGTAAAGTGGAGATTTTAACAGTGAGTTTCCTTACCCCTTGCTGACCTTAAGGGTTTTTCAAATGCTATCGACAGTGTTAGAAAAGGAAAATGCAATCAGGAAATGACTATCCAAATGAAGTAATAGTCTAGTAATCACAATTTCAATGCTTCTTCTTAGCCATTGTATAATGGAGGTAGTGGATTGCATGTTTGAGCAGTGTTTTGAGACTCATCAAAGATAGGAAAATAGTGAATAATACCTTGCAGACTGTGAAGTAGTGACAATAAGGTTGAATAGCCCAGTAGACATGGGTTGTACTTGAATGCACTACATAATTGATATAACACAACCACTTTGCATATCAACCAGAGTTAAAGGCTCTTTATTGCAGCAAGAGGTAATCACTCTTGGATCATGCTATCATTACATTGTAACCTATTAAACTTGAGTCAACCTGAATGCACCCAATTATGATTGACACCTAATTGTGATGAAAGTGATTAATTTGTACATGAATTGTGCTCATATGAGTGCATCCATTTCTATCACAACATAGCCAAATTAAACTTGGGTCACACATGAATGCATCCTATATTTGTTATAGCACAACTATGCCACATAACCAATAGAGTTATGGATCACATAATTATAGTCACAAGAATTTGTTCCTTAGTTGTGCTCTTATGGTGATTCCATTACCGTTACATCATTAACCCTTTGGACTTATATTGTTCAAATCCTTACATTGCTTATTTTTTCTTTGGATGGATGGCAATTCAATGGCAAGGACTTGTATGTAGGTCATGCTCACATAAGTTCCTTTGTCACCATTACACAATAGTACTTTGGAATTTCATTTCTTGAACCTTTACTTTGTTTTTTATTGTTAGGGTTTCTTAGTAATTATTCCATTTCCAAGTGGCATATTGATAAAATAAACCAAAAAAAAAATAATCTATTTTTAGTTAACTCCTACTAACATACTTTTCGAATAAATGTTTGACTACATTACTTTGAGTGTGAAGAATTTTGTTTTCTGCTTATAATACATTCATTGAAAACTATAGTATAAAGCTTCATATGCTAAAACCAATCTTGTGAAATTTCTTTAAGCTACATTTAGGAGGCTTCATGGAATTTTTGTGATTTATACAACTTTTGTTTTGATAATAAATGACATTGGATTCTTTCTGAAACTAAAATTATTTATTAATTATGGTTTTATGATGATTAAGTGTTTTATTTAGAAAGGTTTAATATGTGGCATTTTTATGTGCAGGAAGAATAGATTTTGATGCAACATTTAGATATGGATGGTTCAAGAAAACTTGGATTGCTATTAGTGACATAACCATGTTGGAGAGTAATTTCAGCCGGTTTGAAACAATTATGGATGTTTTTGCTTAGAAGAAAAACATGAGTATAGGAATACAAATGTCGATGAACAAAGAAAATCATAAATATGCTTATCTAATTTTTGATCCAATTTGAGGTCGTGAATGTCAAACAGAGAAATTTCCTACATTCTAAAGATAAAATCATAAATCTTCTAGTCCAATTGGAGATCCAATTTGAGGTTGTGAAGCTCTAACAAAGAAATTTCCTACATTCTAAAGATAAAATCATAAATCTTTTGAGGTCCAATTGTAAGGATTTTTCTTTTTAATTATACTTTTTGACATTTGGCTTGATACAAATTGTTACTTTAGAATTATGGTATTTCTTTTCTTCTAAAGTTTTCAACCCTCATTTTAGGTAAGAGCTCTAAGATGGTTGGATTTCAGATGGAGACTACACTTTTCTGCTATAGGTTCTATCTAAAAACACTAGAAGCTTAGGTACTTTCATACTCAGAGCAAAAGTAGGAGTCATGCAATGACGAGATACTCATTTTTGGCACAATATTTTCACAAGTTTAATATTTTCCTTTTGTTTATTTTTAAATAATAGTCTTATCTTTCAACCATGATTTCTGCTACAATCTCTCTTTTTGTTGTCTTTTCAATAGTGCTTGATTTATAGATTGCAATTGTTGGCAGCTATGCCACATCTTTCTTATATATTTATGATTTACACCTTAATTGTAGTGCTAAAAGTGCCATATATTTACACCTTATTAATTTTGAATTCATTTAGTGGAAAGTCTCACTACCCTATTTGCTTAAGTGACTTGATTTTGATACATGCATATTTGTTTTGGACAATTTATGACATTTACCTATTGGAATTATGAGCCTCAAATTCACTGGTGGACCCACCACTTGGTCGTCATTAGGTCAAATTACACCAAGTGATAGTTCAATCCTTTACCTCCATCTTGCGGTGTCTTATGGAGTCACTGGAAATTGAGTGATACTTATTGCTACCCTGCAGAGGTATTAGATTGAGTTTTTGGTAGTGCAATGTTACCACCACTCTGTGATGCTTCCAAGTTGGCTAGTACAGTATAACGGTGGTTACCACTACCCCGCAAAAATGGTCAAAGGTATCTTGTGGTGGTGTGGTATAGTCATCGCCACACGGCGATGGTGTATGAGGCTTGGTGCAATAGAGCAGCAGATACTACCATACCGTGACAAGCTAGTTTGTGTATAATAGTGTAGTGGTGGATGGTGGATGACTAGATTTCTTTGGTGGGATAGTGTGTTATTGGCAGTTAAATAGTTGATGATGCAATGGAATCTATAGAGATGGTTGTTGTGTAGTAACATTTTACTTATTTATTTTAGTGTTTTGGTTGTATGCTTTTGTTTTAATCATTTATTTCATATTGGTCTCCTTTCTTTTGGCTTTGATGACTTGTAATGATTATTCTATTGGCTTTGAAAGAACTTCCTTATCCAAAGCTCCAATTCACACATAGGCAAGAAGGATGTTTTCAAAGGTTGAGGAGCTAGGCTTTACACCCACTGGTTACATTTTCTTACATATTTGATTTCTTGTTTCATGTGCCTCCAAATAGGTGCACCAGATCCTTGAGTGGGATTAACATAGATCTATTCAACATGAAAAATAGACTAATTCTATATGATTTTTCTTTATAATTCATCCCAATGGTGATAACGATCAATATTATCTTTGAAAAATACACAACATCATTAAATAATAAGTTCTTAAAAAATGTTAGTATGCACCCTTCCATGGGAAAAACCTCTCCAAATTTTTAAAAGAATTTAAATTATTTTGAAAATTTGGAGAGGTTTGTCCCTTGGAAGGGTGCATCCTAACATTTTTTTAAGAACTTATTAGTTAATGTTGTTGTGTATGTGGTAAGCTAAGGTTGATTGTTATCAACATTGGAATGAATTATACAAAATCATATAGAATTAGTCTCTTTTTCCTACTGAATAAATATGTGTTAATCCCCTTCAAGGATCTAGTGCACCTATTTGGAGGTAGATGAAACAAGAAATCAAGTATCTAAGTATATTTTAGAAGTCAAACATTAGCATCTTTGGGTAGATTAGTGGCAACAAGATCCATATCTCCCTTTTGATACAAGATCTTCAATTATAAGGTATCAAACAGTCCAATCCACACTTCAATATAAATAACATACTAATAACATCCAAAGCTATTTTTTAGCTTTAATAACAATTATCATTAGAATTGGGCCATATGTACTTGGATTATCCCCTACAATAGGATTTTATTAGTCTATCCATAAAAAAATCCCTTAGATTTTCATGTATGTCTAGTAGGGCACTTGTAACTAAAACATATGACAAAAAAATCCCCGATATTATGTTTTGATGGATGTCCCTTTGGATAGCTAATGTAGTGCACATTATTATAGTGCAAGTCTATTTTTCAGTTTGTTTCATTTAGCATCACCAATATTCTCCACAAGAACATTGTCCCTATTTAAAATGATGGAAATGGGTCACATCTCTTAGAACAATTTCTCCTACAACAATCTTGGAGATGAATTTAGATGCAATGTGAAAATCATAACATACTTGAAGGTTCTTAACAACTCTAATAGTTGTACCAGTGGCCATGTTTAACAAACCAAATGCAATTGCTAACTTTTTGCTATGGTGGCAGATAAATTATTCTTTTTTCTTCTATTCCACAACATTAAGTAAACATCTTGAATCTGGAAATACCCTTTTGCCTTCATTTTCCAAGCCAGTTTCTCCAATTTTGCATAGCTCTCCCATGTTTGTGGATGTGATCTTTCTCCTACAATTTTTTAATTGATTTATCTTTCTACTGTGTTTGGACTTACTTTTGTAAACTTGCAATATACAATGCACTTTTATTCTTTATGAATTGAGAATAATAGTAATTTTGTTGGTTGTATTGAGGCACAACTTCATTCATGGAAAAAAAGGTAGACCCTGTTGCTCATATCAAATGGCACGTTGCATATAAAGGAGGAAAGATTCTAGATGGGTTATTGTTGACGACATTGAAGTAGACAACTTCATATATGGGACACGATCAACACTCCCCTTCTTGGATTCTACATGTTATAGCTTTCTCCAGGAAGATTTCCCAGTTGTATAAGTTTTAAGAGATGAAAAGGGCATGTGCTTGCATTGAAGGGATCCAAGCATGTGTTTCCATCAATTTAGAAGTTTTTTGGAGAATTTTCTTTCTTGAAGTCATTTTTGTGCAATATTGTAAATCATATTTTCAATCTCGTGATTGAAAATAAAAGTTGTAATAATCTATTTCTAAGTTGTAACTAGAACACCTTTCTTTTATTAATAAATTTCATCAATTTTTCCTTCTCAATGGTTGTCTTATACTATACAATTGTTGATTGATGTGTATTTCTATATTTTATGTTTTAGTCCTCAAATACCAGTCAATTAAAATGACTAAATATATTACTAATTGACATCAATTAATAATTAAATTGACTAAATATACTACCAATTGATAGAAATCAATGAACAGTGAATAAATATGACTAAATATATGACCTATGAAATAAAAATGACTAAATATACTACCAATTGATAGAAATAAGTGAACAATGAATAAATATGACTAAATATATGGCCTGTGAAATAAAAATGACTAAATAAGTGACCAAATTATAGCAATAAATGACTAAATACATCAGTGAATAAAAAATGACTAAATAAGTGACCAAATTACAACAATCAATGACTAAATATACTACCAAATTAGTCAATCAAAACAACTAATAAATGACTAAAAATGGTTTAGTCATCAATCTGGTGATGTTATAAATGGCTGGCAATAAACTACTAATGGTCACATGAGCATGTTTAGTCACTTATAAATAGTTTTTAGTAGTTTTTATAGTCATGTAATATTGTTTATGAACTAGTGTAGGTGATTTTCCATGAATATGACTTCTTGACAAATTTGACAACTTTTGCAACTTTTTCTTCAAAGGATCTTCAAGCTCCAATCCACCTAGATCTACAAACACACATCAAGAGGGAAAAAAATGTTAGGAAATAGGGGTTTGCCTTGGTCAAACTATTTTTTGGTAATTAAACCTTGAAATGAAATGAAATAGCATGAAGGGATGATGAATGAACAAATTTAATGTTGCAATTCACCAAACCTTATTGAATCCTTGGAGTGTAGATCTACAACTTGTATGAATTGACTTCAATGGATGTAGATCTTGATCATGAGACTTGATATGGATTTGAATGCTTGAACTTAGATCACAAATGCTAGATCAATATGTTAGCTCACAAACACACACGATGCATGAAGACCTTGATATGATACTTGAATCTTGAATTGATTCTCCAAAATGTTTGATAATTATCTCTTGAATTCTCTTAATCCCATACACTTGTCTTAGGAATGTTGCCTTGAAAATCTTAGGTGACTTGAAAATTTAATAGGAGAAATTATGTGAAATAACCTTGTATTTATACTTGTTTATGCCAATTTTCTTGAAATTACAACACTACAAGCCAATATCAAATCTATGATAATAAAATCCCACCAAGAATTTGATTTAAAATAGGTCTAGTTTAAAGTGGGACTCATATGCTAGGTTGGGCATATGAGTCCTAGTGGCTTAAACTTAGAACACAAACTCCAAGAAATGTTAAGTTCAATGCAACATTTAAAATTAGGTCCCAAGACCTAGGTGGGACCCATATGCCCAAAGGGGCATATGAGTCCTAGATCACTACATCTACAACACATAACCTCAAATATTAAATTATGATTTGCTATTTGATAAGTGTTGGGATTATCCTAAGAAAAATGCATTTAATTAGGCTTGTGGATGCAAAATAGGAACAATTAAGGCATAAATAAACCCAATTTTCACATGGAGAGCCCAAGCAAGTATGAAAATGTAAATGGATACATTTTTCTACACTATATTTATCCCCCACTTTAGTGAGAGGATGAATTTGCATAAAACTCACACTATTGTAGACTAATTCACATCAAGTGATGTCCAAGTGTACAAATGCTTGTGAGATGGGATGACAATGATCAAGTGGGATGATCAAGTCCCCAAGATCAAGATCCTATGGTAAACCAACATAGGCACAACAAAACATGCATGTGAAAGATGTATAAAGAAACAAAAAGATACAAGCATACACTCTCAAAGACGTAAAGCAGAAAGAAAAAACAAAAAGAATGATCCAAGAGGATCTCCATAGTCAAATAATGCAGAAGGCCTTCATCATCACCAAAGATGTCTGAACAACAAAGAGCTCACAGGGATCTTTCCAATGTGACTTGAATGAGGTCGAATGGACTTCATATGTGAAAGATATGACTTGTTGAATTAAAGGGACATAAAAGCTAAAATCAACTTAAATGATTAATGATTAGATGACTATATGATTTGTATTATTTTCTCTCAAATGAAATAGGAGACTAATGGAAGAGATACATAGCTCTCTTGTTTCCTAGTTCCATGGAAAAGTTGAGATATTCATGGGATGATGAGATGTTTATGGATGGACTTGATATCTTCATGGGGACCTCCCATCATCTCATTCCTTGAATTGTGCCCCACTCCTAATTTAGTGGATCATGAGAGAGGTTGTCTCCTTGATATGTGTAATGAGTTATTATCCATGTAGAACTATAAAATACCCTCATTGGGAGGAGGATGGGGGAAGTTTTTTGGAGAGCTTTAGAGTAAGCTTTGTGTGAGGATAGTTTCATCCCAATATGGGAGAAATGTGCCACTTCATGTGAGAGCCTTAGTTCCTATTGGGGAGGAGAAGGTTTCCCAAGATGGGAATGAGCCACATGATTTGAGAATCCTACATTGCACTTGTAAATGACAAATATCTTCAAAGGAGAGTAATGAAATGGTTTGGTGATTGATCGAACCGAGAGACGTAGCTAGAATCTAGTGAACTTCGTTATCAAACTCCTCTCTCCTGTCTTATCATGTGTTGTATCTATTTTTTTAAGTTCATTTGCTTTATGTATTATTATTTAAAATGATTACATTAAAGAATTATTTTCTCTTAATTCACAAAAAAATATATAAGTCAGTAAAAAGATCCTCATCGTAAAAATTTTGTATTAAGCAATACTCACCAAGTTTATAGATAAGGCTAGTATCAAAGCTAGTTGATTGTTTTGCTTAGTGTGAATACTTATCATGTATCAACTGAAGCAAAGATTACTTGAAGAAATGTTGATTCTAGGAAATGAGAATCCTTCTAATCCTCTTTTTTTCAAACATTATAAAGATGACTTAGTTTATATTAAAGCATTCTTAATCATGAAGAAAATGGTGGAGGCAATGTATGATGATGAAAGAGAGAGTGTTGAGTTGTGAAGGTTGTTGAAAAATCGAAGGATGAGAAACAAGTAAAGCTTCAAGAACTCAAAGAAATCAACCAAAGCCTTCAGTTGGAAAATGCTAAGTTGAAAAGGCTACTGCAAGAAGTACAGGATCAGTTGCAATCCAAGGATGAACTTTTGACAAAGTTTTGGATTGAAGAAAGATTGAAGAAACCATCTCCTACAGAAACTATTATTGAGGTATGTAGTACAAGTAATTCTTTGATTGTACATACTTCCCTTCAAGATGATTCTTTTGGTGCATTTGAAAAGCACACTAAAGGTGTTGGATTGAAAATGCTAAAGAAAATGGGATATGAAGGAAAAGGCCTTGGAGCTAATGGCCAAGGCATTTTGAATCCCATCCAAGAGGTAGAACTACCTCGATAAGGTTATGGAGCATTCTTCAAGACCGTTGATGAAAGAAATTCTAAACCACAAAAGAATGGAAGTATTCAAATGACAAGTTTGAATTAGTGCAAAAGGAAATCTCACAAATTGAGAGCATATCACACTATTTCTATGATCATGATTCCAAGTCAAGTTCTCTTGGCCAGATTTGCATTGAAGACCACCATCCAAGGTATAGTAAGACTAATTATTCCAACATTCCTTTTGATTATAAGAAAATTGGCAATGTAAAGAAAATTTTATGGCATAAAAAACCATGCACATTTTGTGGTTTGAATAAACATGTTGCTCCCAAGTTTTGGAAAAGAATGGCTTTGTCCAAGAAAGTTATGTCTACGAGGAAGGAGACAAACCATGAAGTCCCCTCTCCTCATTGGAAGGAAAAGAAGGGAAAGAAAGTCTGGGTGTTAAAAAAATATTGCACTCATTGCAAAATGAGTGGTCTTTGGATCGAGAAGTGTTGGAAGCTTCATCCCAAGCTTTGTCGCACACCAAGCAAGAAGCCTTCACAAAAGCCTATGTAGAAGGAGGCTACAAATGTAGTGAGGGAACATGCATCGAGTATCTCAGAACCGGCCCTAAAGAAGCACAACTGCAAAAAGAAGGGCCTTTAAATTGGTTTGGTAAGAAATGGATATCATTTCTACATAGTGGAATTTTGTAATCATGCATATGTAACACCTCCAAAATCAATGTCATTTGTTCAAAAAAGATACAACACCGAGGGACGTCCTCTTGAACTTAACAATTTTAGAGTGTGATTGATGTGCTTAGATTTTACATTGATCATGGAGGAGAGCAATAAACAATTGCAAGATATGGCAAGGCAACAAGTAGATGGCAACATTTTGGAAGCTATTGCATTTGCGAAATTTGAAATCGAACACATGTTTGGTGTGGTGGGTATACCGGTCACAATGTTCACCAACAACGCGATGGAAGCAGACATCCACTTCATTGCTTTCCACAACGAGTAGTCGGCAGGCTATGCAGCGAGCACCTACGACTATCCATCAGGCAGATGCACTAGAGACAGATAATTTTGACTTCAATCTATAGGAAACCTATAGGGAAACGTCTGCAACCCTAGGGTATTTTAAGCCTGTTAAGATGTAGTCTATCGATGGCCAGATCTCTTGTATTGCGCTAGATGGGGGGCTAGTTATGCAAATCCTACTATTGTTGTAGTAATGCATGTGTTGAACAATAAGCAAGAGTTTCCATTTGTGAAAGTAGTGGTTATGTGCTAAGCTGAAACTAAGGATTAGTTCCACACGACCCCAATTTCCTAATGGAAGAGTGTCATGGAGCCAAGCCGAGGTCAAGATCCGGATGGATTGTAGTGAAACCCAAAATATTTTGGGGGCACATGTAGTGAAAGGGCTCGAGGACCAACTCAAACTCAACACCAAGGTGCAAGGAAGGAACGACAAGTATTCTGATTTTCTCTTCACGAGCATCTTACTCAATTGTCCTATTCTCAAAGTTGGATATCTCGGAACGGACTTATGAATCATCTACAAGCCATAACCCTAAAAAGGAATGCACCAAATCGAATTAGGAGGAGGTGGATTACTCGATTCAACTGGTGTCAAATCGAACATTATCACTCCGAGTCACCAAATAAAGCATTTTGAACACTTTTCTTATAATCTAATGAAAATGAACTCATTTGGTTGACTAGCGTTGACCAATAGTCCTGAATTTCATGTCACACTCAAAGGTTGTGACATTGTCAATTTCATGGGTCTTATGATTTAGTCGAGTTTGGTGTGATTATGTCAAAGTGAGTCATCTATTTGGTATGGTTGCATTCTTAAAGAGATTAGAAATTCTTTATTTTTTTCACATTTGATGTAATGGAGGTATTTAAAAATCCATAGTTACCCATTAGTACATATTGTTGGTATGCCAAGTTACCATAAAAATTAATGTTAATTTGTTCATAAAGCATTGTAAAAGGATTTATTGTAGAGAATCTTAGTGAGGAAGAGTGAGAGGATTTACAATGCTTTATTGTAGAGAATCTTAGTGAGGAAGAGTGAGAGGATTTATAGCCTAAGCCTTGATTGGCTTCATTGTAATGATTATGTAATCACTGTTGAGTGAGGCATGGTGGCCTAGGCCTATATTTGGCAATCTATTGTAAACTTGACCAATGAGTGTTCTTATAAACTGTTGGAAAGTATTATGCTTCAAATTTTGAAGAATTGTACTATCATCTATAGGTTTGCATGTTGGCTTTGACATTCCAATTCCAAAGTACAAAGGTGAAGGAGTAGGGGAATGTGCCTTTCAAAAAAATTTCTATGTAGATGGTACAAGTATTTACATATTGTAGTTGATACTTTTGGAGACAAAAAGTTTCTTTTGTGGGAAGTTTGATCTAGGAGGATCTCCACAGTTAAATAATGTAGAAGGTTTTCATCATTGACAAAGGTTTCCGAACAACAAAGAGCTCACAGGGAGCTTTATGATGCAACTTGAATAGGGTCGAATGGACTTTATATGTGAAAGATACGGCTTGTTGAATTACAGGGACATAAAGGCTAAAATCAACTTAAATGATTAATTATTTGATAACTTTATGATTTGTATTATTTTCTCTCAAATGAAATAGGAAACTAATGGAAGAGATACATAGATCTCTTGTTTCCTAGTTCAATGGGAAAGTTGAGATATTCATGGGATGTTGAGATGTATATGGATGGAGTTGATATCTTCATGGGGACCTCACATTATCTCATTCCTTGAATTGTGCCCCGATCCTAATTTACTAGATCATGAGAGAGATTGTCTCCTTGATATGTGTAATGAGTTCTTATCCATGTAAAACTATAAAATCCCCTCAATGGGAGAAGGATGGGGGAAGTTTTTTGGAGAGATTTAGAGTAAGCTTTTTGTGAGGAGAGTTTCATCCCAAGATGGGAGCAATGTGCCACTTCATGTGAGATCCTTAGTTCCTATTGGGGAGGAGAAGGTTTCCCAAGATGGGAATGAGCCACATGATTTGAGAATCCTACATTGCACTTGCAAATGAGGCATATATTCAAAGGAGAGTAATAAAAAGGTTTGGCGATTGATCGAGCCCAGAGACATAGCCAGAATCTAGTGAACTCCATTATCAAACTCCTCTCTCCTATCTTATCATGTGTTGTATCTATTTTTTTAAGTTCATTTGCTTTATGTATTATTGTTTAAAATGATTACATTAAACAATTATTTTCTCTTAATTCACAAGAAAATATAAGTCAGTAAAAAGATCCTCATCGTAAAATTTTTGTATTAAGTAATACTCACCAAGTTTACAGATCAAGTTGGTATCATAGCTAGTTGATTGTTCTTCTTAGTGTGAATACTTATCAGGTCTAAACTCAAGCAAAGAGTACTTGAAGAAATGTCGATTCCAAGAAATGAGAATCCTTCTTATCCTCTTTTTGTCAAACATTATAAAGATGACCTAGTTTTTATTAAAATATTATTCACCATGAAGAAAATAGTGGAGGAAATGTATGATGATGAAAGAGAGAGTGTTGAGTTGTGAAGATTGTTGAAAACACCAGAAGATGAGAAACAACTAAAGCTTCAAGAACTCAATAAAATCAACCAAAGACTTCAATTGGAAAATGTTGAGTTGAAAAGGCTATTGTAAGAAGTACAAGATTAATTGCAAGCCAAGGATGAAATTTTGAAAAAAATTTGGAGTGATGAAATATTGGAAAAACCATCTCCTATAGAAACTATCACAAAGGTATGCAGTACATGTAATTCTTTGATTATGCATACTTCCCATAAAGATGATTCTTTCGGTCCATTTGAAAAGAACACTAAAGGTGTTTGCTTGAAATTGCTAAAGAAAATGGTATATGAAGGAAAATTCCTTGGAGCTAATGGCCAAGTCATTGTGAATCCCATCCAAGAGGTAGAACTACCTTAGCATGAAAGACTAGGTTATGGAGCATTCTTCAAGACCGTTGATGAAAGAAACTACAAAACCATAGAAGAAAGAAAGTCTGAATCAGTGCTGAAGGAACTCTCACAAACCGAGAGCACATCACACTATTTCTATGATCATGATTCCAATTCAAGTTCTCCTCACCAGATTTACACTGAAGAACACCATCCAGGGTATAGTAAGTCTAATTATTCCAACATTCCTTTTGATTATAAGAAAATTAGCAATGTAAGGAAAATTTTATGGCATAGAAAACCATGTACATTTTGTGGTTTGAGTAACCATGATGTTGCCAAGTGTTGGAAAATAATGGATTTGTCTAGGAAAGTTATGTCTACTAGGAAGGAGACAAACCCTTAATTCCCCTCTCCTCATTGTGAGGAAAAGAAGGGAAACAAAGTCTGGGTGTTAAAAAATTATTGTACTCATTGCAAAATGAGTGATCATTGGATCGAGAAGTGTTGGATGCTTCATCCTGAGCTTCGTCACACACCAAGAAAGAAGCCTTCACAAGATTCTATGTAGAAGGAGGCTACAAACATGGTGAGGGAACATGCATTGAGTATCTTGGAACTGGTCCCTGAAGAAGCAGAGCTATAGAAAGAAGGGCCTTTAAATTGGTTTGGTAAGACATCAATATCATTCTAGATAGCAAAGTTTTGTAATCATGCATATGTAACACCTCCAAAATCAATGTCATTTTTTCAAAAAAGATGCAGTGCCAAGGGACGTCCTCTTGAACTCAACAATTTTAGAGTGCAACTGATGTTCTTAGATATGATATTGATCATGGAGGAGAGCAAGAAACAATTGTAAGCTATGGCAGGAAACAAGTAGATGGTAACATTTTGGCAGCCGTTGCATTAGCAAAATCATGAATCGAACACATGTTTGGTGTCATGGGAATACCGGTCACATCATTTTCCAATAGTGCAGTGGAATTAGACATCCGCTCCATTGTTTTCTACAACGAATAGTCGGCAGGCTATGCAGCGATAGCCTACGACTATCTCTCGGGTAGATACACTAGAGACAAACAATTTTGACTTCAATCTATAGGAAACCTATAGGGAAACATCTACAACACTAGGGTCTTTTAAGCCTGTTAAGATGCAACCTATCGATGGCCAGATCCCTTGTACTACACTAGATGGGGGGTTGGTTATGCACAATCCTACTGTTGTTGTAGTTATGCATGTGTTGAACAATAAGCAAGAGTTTCCATTTGTGAAAGAAGTGGTTCGACACTAAGACAAAACTAAGGAGTAGTTCTGCACCACCCTAATTTCCTAACGGAACAGTGCCATGGAGCTGAGACGAGGTCAAGATCTGAATGGATTGTAGTGTAACCCATAATATTTTGGGTGCACATGCAGTGAAGGGGCTCAAGGACCAACTCAGATTCAATGCCAAGGTGCACAAAAGGAATGAAAAGTATCTCGATCTATTCTTCACGAGCATCTTACTCAGTTATCACATTCTCAGATTCAGATGTCCTGGAACAAACTTAGGAACAGTCTGCAAGTTGCTCCCCTAAAAAGGAATGCACTAAATCGCATCAGGAGCTGGCAGATTGCTTGATTCAACTAGCACCGAATCAAACATTATCACTCTAAGTCACCAAATAAATAATTTTGAACACTTTTCTTATAATCTAATGAGAACAAACTCATCTGGTTGACTAACATTGACCAACAGTCCTAAATTTCATGTCACGCTCAAAGGTTGTGACATTGTCAATTTCATGGGTCTTACGATTTAGGCAAGTTTGGTGTGATTCTATCAAAGTGGATCATCTATTTGGTATGGTTGCATTCTTAAAGAGAGATTTAAAATTCTTTATTTTTGCACATTTGATGTAATGGGGGTATTTAAAAAGCCATAGTTACCTATTAGTGCATATTGTTGGCATGCCAAGTTGCCATAAAAAATAATGGAAATTTTCTCATAAAGCACTGTAAAAGGCTTTATTGTAGAGACTCTTAGTGAGGAGAGTGAGAGGCTTTATAGCCTAAGCCTTTATTGGATTCATTGTAATGATTATGTAATCATCGTTGAGTGAGGCATTGTGGTCTAGGCCTATATTTGGAAATCTATTGTAAACTTGACCAATGAGTGTTCTTATAAACTCTTGGCAAGTATTATGTTTCAAATTTTAAAGAATTGTACACTATCGGCTATAGGTTTGCATGTTGGCTTCAACATTCCAATTCTGAAGTACAAAGGTGAAGGAGTAGGGGAATGCTCCTTTCAAAAACATTTGCTATGTAACTGGTACAAGTATTTATAGATTGTAGTTGATACTTTTGGAGAACAAAAGTTTCTTTTGTGGGGAAGTTTGATCCAGGAGGATCTCCATAGTCAAAGAATGTAGGTCTTCATCATTTCCAAAGGTGTTTGAACAACAAAGAGCTTAGAGGGAGCTTTCTGACGTAACTTGAATTGGGGTCGAATGGATTTCATATGCGAAAGATATGGCTTGTTGAATTAAAGGGACATAAAGGCTAAAATCAACTTAAATGATTAATGATTTGATGACTATATGATTTGTATTATTTTCTCTTAAATGAAATAGGATACTAATGGTAGAGATACATAGCTCTCTTGTTTCCCAGTTCCATGGGAAAGTTGAGATATTCATTGGACATTGAGATGTTTATGGATGGAGTTGATATCTTCATGGGGACCTCCCATCATCTCATTCCTTGAATTGTGCCCTGATTCTAATTTAGTGGATCATGAGAGAGATTGTCTCCTTGATATGTGTAATGAGTTCTTATCCATGTAAAACTATAAAATCCCCTCATTGGGAGAAGGATGGGGGAAGTTTTTTGGGGAGCTTTAGAGTAAGCTTTGTGTGAGGAGAGTTTCATCCCAAGATGGGAAAAATGTGAAACTTCATGTGAGAGCCTTAGTTCCTATTGGGGAGGAGAATGTTTCCCAAGATGGGAATGAGCCACATGATTCGAGAATCCTACATTGCACTTGTAAATGATGCATATCTTCGAAGGAGAGTAATGAAATGTTTTGGCAATTGATCAAGCTTGGAGACGTAGCCAGAATCTAGTGAACTCCATTATCAAATTCCTATCTCCTATCTTATCATGTGTTGTATCTATTTTTTTAAGTTCATTTTCTTTATGTATTATTGTTTAAAATGATTACATTAAAGAATTATTTTCTCTTAATTCACAAGAAAATATAAGTCAGTAAAAAGATCCTCATCGTAAAATTTTTGTATTAAGTAATACTCACCAAGTTTATGGATCAAAGAGGGTGGATCAAGCCTCGACTATTTTTCCAACATGATGTAGATCAAGCCTTAGTTTTTTGTCCAAAAAAAATTTACAAGTGGAACACAATGTCCACTATGAAAATAAATGAATGCTCACATAGTCTAGTGGAATCTAGTATCCACTAGGTGATCCCCTAGAGAGGTGAGACACATAGGCATGCGGTAGGTATATGTTCACACAAAAAACCAATTGGCCATGGGAAAATCACACCTATCGTCAGCTCCCATATGTACTAACCGTACCAAAGCTATACCTCCTAATAACTTTGATAAGGTTCCACAAAAAGAAACTTTAAGCTTATGAAGAACATGCAAATATTAATTTGTTCAAAGGGACTTTTCTTAGTTCATGTAAGGTCCCTTCTTAGGGAACATTGTGCCTAATATCTCTAAGAGAGGAAAAACCAAATAAATATCATGCTCTTAGAGGAAATCAAACCTAATGACACCACCAAGAAAAGGATGCATCGCAAGAATAAAGAAAATCGTACAGTGAAACATAAATGTCGATGTATGCCCCCACTTTAAGGTGGTTGCTAACACCATTGTTGTGAGCAATTTCTTTAAAGTAGAAGAATACATTAGAGCTTATTCAAAAATCCCTATGTCAATTCATATGTTCCCAAATGAAACTACATCATGGATAAAGGGTTGCCCCCAAAATGAAATACTAAACATAACTTAGTATGTCATATGTGATCCAACTTAAGGCATGTTGTCCACATCCCAATATTTCTCTTATACATATGGAAAGAGATCGACTAGACCAAAGAGAAAATGGAAAGTTCCATATGAGGACAAGACTACCTAACCCATTGCCCCTACTTAGTGCAGGACAAGGATGCACTGAGATGATTGATGTGAAACATAAAAATTAGTATCAATTAGAGAAACTAGGTGCTTCAACACAAGGAAGAGTACCACAATCCTTAAGATGTTGAATTTTATTACTCAATGTCGTAAACTCATTAGTAGAATGACCATGAACTCGATGATAGGCACAAAATGAACTATTGTAGTAAAATTTCTTTCATGTTCTTGGAGGGAAAGATATCAAACAATCTTGGATAAGTCTCGACAAGATACTCACTTGATCAATAGTAGAGTGCGTTCCTTTATTTTGTGACAAAGATATCTCTTACTTGGTACAAGATGTCATACTTACACAAGGCTCTTTAGATTGTGAGATTTTGTTCTCTCCTTGAAAGGAGGGTGTAAAATCTAATGAAATCCAATCATTACTAAGATATTTCCTAAGAGTTCTTTATGTGATGACATTAATGTTAAGCGAAGACTTCATTGTTTCTTTCATCTCTTTTGAAGGACAATAACCAAGACCACTAGTTTTGATCAATTTAGGATGCATTAATGTTAAAGTTATCTTAGAAGAATCTTTTGTAATAGTTTTGGTATGGAGTGAAGGATTGTTTGTTTCTTTTGAGGGACAATAACCAAGACCACTAGTTGTTTCTTGCATGTTAGGCTACATAGGGACACAAATACCTTGTTCTCTAGCACCACATCCTTTTCCACTGTAACCAAGTTTTTTCATAAGCTCATAACCTCTTCCATAAATATTTTTTATTTCTTTTGGATTATGTGTTTGCTCATAATCAACTTTATCAAAGTTTTTTGTATAATTTTCTTCTTCTAAAGTGGTTGAGGTGAATTCTTTCGAATTTTGTGTTGACATTACCACTTGTTGTTTTCCTTTTTAAGAATCTTTTGTTATGATCTTTAGTTACCCATCAAATTTAGGTGTGAAATCCAATGATCCCAAATAATCTATTGATACCATTGTGAAGGGGTTAAGACACTTATCTTTTTATTGATTGTGCACCACTTGTATATTTGGTGTCTATTTTCAAAGGATTTTCCTTGTCTTTTTCAAGTTGTAAGGCTCAAGATTGGATTTGATCATATGTTCTTTGTTGTTGTAGATATACTTCATTTTATGATGAAGAGTTGAAGGCGCCGCATGCATCTCATGAATCCATGGTCTTCTTGAAAGGAGGTTGTATGAAATATTATGAGGCATAACATGTATCGGGGTTTGTAATGTAACTTTTCTACTATAATAGGTAATATGATCACTCCAAGTGGTTTTTTTCCTACATTGTCAAATACTTGAATCGATAATGAATCAGGTTCAATTCTTAATTTATCTATGCCAACCTTATCCAAAAGGGTTACACTACACACATTAAGGGTTGATCCATTATCAACAAGGGTTTGTTTTATCCCCATCCTATTGAAATTATCTATTATCATGAAAGCTTCATATTATTTTTTCACTTCTAGAAAAGGTAACTCATCTTGATGGAAAGTAATGTCTAATTTGATTGGAGTTATAGCTTAAATTTGGGCTACCACATCATTTGATTGCACATTAGGATGGGTAGAAACTTGTTCTACGGAACTTTTAATCATGTTATAATAATAAGGGGAGGCTTGAATAAGGTCCCATTTAATGATATCTTAGTAGGAGTGTTCTTAAGTTATTCAACATGATCATATTCCTTTCCATTTTGTAAAGGAAAAAAAGGAGCACTACACAAGATATGATGAGGTAATGGGAGGGATGTTTGAGTATTTTTTCTTGTTTGTGGATTGTTTCTAGTGTCATATGTATGAGAAATGGTATTGTAACTTGATTATTGTGAAATATTATTCTTAGGTGGTTTGAGGATGAGGATGGGTTTCTTTTGAGTTTGTGGTTGGTTTGAGGGTGGGTAAAGGATAAGTTTAGGCTCAAGAGAGTATTTCAAGGGATATCTAATGTGCATAACCTAAAAGACTTATCCTTATTTTCATGATCTCTTAGTGAAAGGGATTCTAATGTCACTTCATCATCTTCATCTATGGAAACTACATCACTATTTTTTATGTTATCATTTTCTTGCACCATGATATCTTCCCTAGTAGGAGAGGTTTTAGGAGAGGAGAAAACAAAGGGTTCATTGCATTCCATGGTTAGACTTTGTAAAGTACCTTTGTCACAAATATGGGAGGCATCAAGATGAAAACTATGATTTTCTTGTTCACAAATGATTGGAAATTTTCATTCAAATAGATCTTTCCAAATGGTAGGAGAATTGGGGGAGGAGAAAGATTCGGATGACTCTCAATAAGTGTATCTTCTAACACCAAACTATAATCTTCTCATCGAGGAGGGATATTAGGAGAAGGAAAAAATTGATTGTCATGGTTATCTACAATTACATCCCCATGTCCTATAATGTCTTCCGAAGTAGGATAGGTAGGATTGTCATAGCTCTCAATCATATCCTCCTCACAAATGTGATTTTCATGATTGTATATGATTGTATCCTCATTCACTAAATCATTCTCACAAGTAGAAGAGATGTTGGGAGATGAATGGAGACTAGGAAAAGTAGTTTCTATGATAATATATTTGCAAGGGAGAGGAGGAGATGTACACACAATACTTTCATGATTCTCAATGGTTGTACCTTCATTCACCAAGGTACCTTCATCACGAATAGGAGAGGCATCAGGGGAAGCACAACTATGATTATCATGATTGTCTCTTCTTACATCCACATTCACTAGAACCACTCATGAATAGGAGAGATATTAGGGTCTGAGGGGATGATGGGAAATGTGGTAGCATGGAATATTTCAACAAGCTCCATCTATTTCATTAAGATATTCCTATGACTAACATGCTTTCCAATGCCTTATTTCTTTGAAATCTTGGAAAAGAAAGATACTAACATCTGTGAAAAGTAATCTATCCAACTTATGCAATGCTTGGAGATGCAAAAAATTATTTAACATATCAAATTATTTTCACAACTAAAATAAGTTTTTCCATGAACACAAAATAAATGATATGCTTTAATTATAATTCAAATGCACTTGAAATGAAACCAATTGTGAAAAGATTGTAAATGACAGTAATTCTACAAACTAAAACAGTTTTCCAAAGACAACAACCAAAAAGTAAATGAAAATATTTTAATGTTTTAAAATGTAGATTTAGACCTGAATCGAGACTCTATCTTGTTTGGGTGGGTGAATGAGTCCCAATTAGGGTTTCTAACAAGTTTAGGTAGTGAAAAAAAAACAACATAAAATACCTAGAAATCTGGGAAAAGACATATACAACCTAGACTAAATCTCCCAAGTGGGAAAATGAGTCCCAAATTAGAGTTTTTGAACCAGATTCAACAAATTTCGAGTTGATTTTAAGGTTTCTAGGTTGTATTCTCAAATGACTATTTGCAAGTATAGTTTTCCAATGAAATTTAATGATGCAAAATGCAAAAATGCAACCTATATGCACTTTTCACTAATGTAAGATTTAAAAGACCTAAATGAAATTCAAATAATGGAAAAATAATGCAAAGTTAATGCAAGCTAGATCAAGGACTACAAAGTTCTCCAAATCATAAATTCAAGGGTACAAAGGTTGGGTTCACCAAAATGAACCAAAGGAAATAGGTGTCCCACCTTTTGGGAGATGGAACTTAGGAACCTATTTCAAACTTTAGTTCATTAGGAAACAAAGATCCCTCAACCAAGTGACTCAATTGAGGGAAGGACTAAGGATTTCCTTCTTTGATTAAATAGGGTTTTCACCATTAAAATGAAGTTTCAAAGGATAAATGCAAACACTAATGCACTAAACCCTAGAAACTTGAGAGCAATAAATCAAACTGACAAACAACATGAAACAAAAAAGTACCTAGAAGAATGGAGAGGTCAAATCAAGATCTAAAAATCCTGGAAATCATTTTTTTGAGGTGCACTAGGACTGATACACCAAGGTGGGTGATTTAGTCCTACTACAGGAATCTGGACAAAATCTGAAATCTTCTAGTGACTCATTAGGATCTACAAAAAACTAGAAAAAGGGTTGTAATGGGGTTCATACACCTATAGGGGAGGTTTAGTCCCAATATTAGGGTTTGATTGATATTTATGTAGCCTATAGAGATCTTCTATAGCTTTCATCTTGTCTAATTCTTCAAGTCTGAAAGTCTAAATTCTGGCCTATAGGTGAGTTTTCGTGAAGATGACAACTTCTTGACAACTTTTACAACTTTGTCTTCAAAGGATCTCCAAGCTCCAATCCACCAGGATTTGCAAACACACATCAAGAGGGAAAAATTTTGTTTTGTTAGGGAATAAGGGTTTTCCTTGGTCAAACCCTATTTTTGTAATTAAACCTTCAAATAAAATGAAATAGCATGAAGGGATGATGAATGAACAAATGTAATGTTGCAACTCACCAAACCTTATTGAATCCTTAGAGTGTAGATCTACAACTGTATGAATTGGATTCAATGGATGTAGATCTGGATCATGAGACTTGATATGGCTTTGAATTGTTGAACTTGCATAGAAAATGCTACATCAACATGTTAGCTCACAAACACACATGATGCCTGAATCTTGAATTGGTGCTCCAAAATATTTGATAATAAGCTCTTGAATTATCTTAATCTCATACACTTGCCTTAGAAATGCTCTCTTGAAAATCTTAGGTGACTTGAAAACTTTCTAGGAGAAATTATGTGAAATAACCTTGTATTTATACTTGATTGTGCCAAATTTTCCAAAATTACACTACGTGTCGACATCAAATCCAAGATAATAAAATCTTGCCAACAATTTAGTTTAAAATAGGTCTAGGTTAAAGCAAGACTCATACACTAGGTTGGACATATGAGTCCTAGTAGCTTAAACTTGGGACACAAACTCCAATAAATGTTAATTTTAATGCAACATTTAAAATCAGGTCCCAAGACCTAGGTGGGACTTATACGCCCAAAGGGGCGTATGAGTCCCAGATCACTAGATTTGGAACATATAACCTCAAATATTAAATTATGATTTTCCATTTAATAAATTGTCAATATTATCCTTAGGAAAATGCATTTAATTAGGCTTGTGGATGCAAAATAGGACCAATTAAGGTAGAAATAAATACAATTTTCACAAGGAGGGCCCAAACAAGTTTGAAAATGTAAAGGGATACAATTTTCTACAGTACAAAACCTATTCATATATTATGTAACAATGCAACTACTATCAATATTTACAAGAGCCCAGTAATGCACTCAAAGAATAAACACATTTCAATTTGGTATCACTTTCTAAGAGAGAAGATTGGAGAACATGAAGTCAGAATGGAGTATGTTTCTACTAAGTACTAAATTGTAGGAATTTTCAATAAAGAATTTCCAAAGGATACTTTTGAGTATCTTTGGAAAAATTTAGGGATAATTACCCCTCCTTTTTTCTAACTAGATGCATTATTAGTGCATCTATCCAAGAGGATAAATTTATGTCATCTATTTCCCTAGATTGATGAGTGCTACCTCTTAGGGAGAGCTAGTAAAAAGGGGGAGTCATCAAGAAGTTGTGTAGTTATGAATGTATAACTTCTTGAAGATGTGGTGCTCGTCAAAGGGGGAGTATGTGTTTCTAATTCAACTGATGATATTTTACCTTTATCCATAAAATCATAATAGTTGTTATTTCTTTATACATACATATGGTTGATGAGGGCTATACCACCCAAACCCCACACAAAACACAATAACAAATAACAATACATAAAATGCAAGATAGAAAACAACCCACTTTCATTTTTTTTTGAAAATAAATTATAGATTCAAAAATTACAAGGCTATAGCCTCATGGGCTTGATTCATTACATCTAAATCAACTCTAAAAATAAATTTTATTATTCAGAGCCACAATCTACACTAATGGAGCCACCTTCTACAACTCCCACTTAGCCCTTTTATTTTACCCAATAACCTCCCTAGAATTTTCTAGAAACTGTGTCTTTCCCTTTTGTTTTGGCACCAAATGTCTTGCCATTTGATTTATTTTCTAGGAAGATATTTTAATGAAATTCACTTTTTAGTGGGGCAGCTTCTTAGGGCCACATAACTTTTGACTTGGTTGTTTGATTTGCTACTATAATATATTGTTGGAAAGCTCTCCAAGTGATGCTGAAATAATCAAAGATCATTTCATCCACTTTTCAAGCTTTTACGAGGCTTCTAAGGTTTTCAAATTTGAATTTAAAGCTATATTGGAGAAATTTCTCATGATGGAAACTTTAATATCTCCCAAACTATACAAGGTATTGAGATGATTCTTCTACCACTGGAAATACTGTTTTGTTCTACTCCTTGGGGTAAATTTTTAGGTCCATATGAGCCCATTTAGTTCGACTTACTAAAACTAGTAAGTGATTATTTTTCACCTTTTCTGGCTTCTATTTATCTTATACCCCCTAAGTGCCATCATGGGACTGAAAATAACTAAAGAAAATAAGGAAAAGCATTTTTTGGGTGATGCAAGATTTCTCCTACACCACTTGATCCTCTTGCATTAGACACATAGGGTAATTTGAAAAGTGACCCTATCACTTCTTAGGAGTTAGAGGGAAACCAAGATGATTAACCTCAACCTCAAACAACCATGATGAATCTTCAACAAACCTTCCTCTCCATTTCACCAAGTACTTTGCATATTATTGTTTCATATTCTATTAAATCTTAAATGTTAAACATAGGAGAAATATTTATTCCACTAGGAAACTCTACCTCAAGCATTTCCTAAATCATTCTTCTTTAGGATCTTGCATGGTCCAAATTTCTTCATTTTTAACTTGTATGTGCAGGATCATGATGGGCCAAAAAGTGGCAATATTAGGGGTATTTGTAGGGTATGTGGCTGACGACTTTTTTTTGGCCAAAATTAATGAAACGAAAAGGGTTTTTAGAGGATATTTTCAGCTTTCCACCAATATAAATTATTCTGTAATTTGAATTTAATAAATAATTATTATTCATTTTCTATTAGAATTATGACTAAAGTCCTGATCGATAGGCTGATTGAAAAACATCTATAACTTTCAAATGGTATCACATTTTTTGAATCTGAAACGTCACATTCTATGCTTCACATACTATAGGATTAAAAAATAAAAAAATAAATTTCATGAATTTTTGACCAAGTTAAGGTGGTCGACATACAAATTTTTATATTTTTAAAAAGTTGTAAAAAATTCATAATTAATTATCTACTTGGAAAAAATTACAAAAAATATGCATCACATCCAGACATGAGTCCTCTACTTATATATAAAATATTATAAAAAAATATTATCATTTTATTATGGTTAGGGTGGTCAGACAGATACCCACTTCTTATTTTTTCCCTGAAATTTAAGTACTACTGCATTGAAATTTCAAATTTTCACCAAATAGATTTTATTTATTTTTAAATAAACCTAGTAGTTTAGAAACTATATTTAATTTTCTATAGATTCTATTCTTACATATTTTTGAAATAATATAGATAACTTATTCAAATTTTTATGTCAAGTTTCCTAACACTGATTTTTCTAAATTTTTTGCCACTTAAGGGCCTATTTTTTCCATGATGATCTTGCACATACCTTGTTATACATTCCCATTGGGAACCTCTTTGCTCAATTGAACCATGAAATCATCACCAACTTGAAATTCCTCAAATCTCCTCTTTTGATCATTCTTAGCTTTGTACTGATAATTCATCTTATTGAAGTGTTTTCTTACCTTTTCATGCAAGTTCTTTAGGTGCTCTGCAAAATATTCAACCTCAACACTACTCTTTCCACATTTTTACATCTTCCTCAACTCAAAAAAAATCCTTGGACTATTCCCATATACAATCTAGAATGGGAATTTTCTAGTACTCCCATTGACATAATTATTGTAAGATCATTTTGCTTGTGGTATAATCAAATCCCATCCCTTGGGCTTATCTCCTACTAAGAATCTTAGTAGGTTACCCAGACTCTTATTCACCACCCCTATTTTTCCATCAATCTATGGATGGTATTCAAAATTGAACTTCAAATCTATCTTCAAATTCTTTCATAATTTTCCCTACAAAAATAACAAAAAAAAATTGGTATCTTTGTCTAAAACTATACTCTTCGGTAGATCATGTAGTCTCACCACCTCTCTGAAAAACAAATCCACAATATGAAAAACATTGCTGGTCTTATGAAATAGAATTAAATGTTCCTTCTTTGAAAATTTATCCACCACCACAAATATGGAATCATGCCCTCTTCGTGTCCTTGGCAAACCAAGAAAAATATCCATGCTAATGTCCTCCCATGGCCTTTCAGATATAGGTAATGGCTGATACAATCTAGTATTTCAACTTGTTATTTTTTCCATCTAGCATACTCTACAACTCTACAAAAACTTCTTCACATCTTGTTGTAACTGTCGCTAGTAATAATTCTCACTAACAAGAGTAATGGTCTTATCTCAACCAAAATGTCCAACCAATCTTCCACTATGCTTCTCCTTGAGTAGATTCTCTCTTAGAGAAATCCTTGGAATACACAATTGATTTATGTTGAAGAACATCCCATCTTGCATTAGGAAATCCAACAATTCTTTCCTATCCAATGTAATAGGTTCTAAACAAGCCTTCCAGGCCTTTGCAAAGTCTAGATGTTCAAGATACAAACTCTTGATTTTATTAAATCCAACAACCTCTATATTCATCTCTATCAATAAATTTTTCCTTCTACTTAAGGCATCTACAGCTT
Source organism: Sequoia sempervirens (assembly GCA_007258455.2). Lineage (NCBI taxonomy): Eukaryota > Viridiplantae > Streptophyta > Pinopsida > Cupressales > Cupressaceae > Sequoia > Sequoia sempervirens. The sequence goes on along the minus strand of VDFB02252616.1, from coordinate 25,959,563 downwards.
TGTTTTACCTTCCACTCCTATGCTTCAAAACAAAAGTGTAACTTTGCAAAAACTCAACCCATTTTAAGTGCCTTTGATTTAAATTTCCTTGACTATTGAGATACTACAAAGCGTGGTGATCAGTATATAAAAAAAAATATTTTGGTAACAAATAGTGTCTCCATTTCTTCAAATCCTGAACTATAGCATAAAACTCCTTATCATAGATATAATTTATCTTCTTGGCATCATTCAACTTCTCACTAAAATACACAATAGGCTTACCTTCTTGACTCAAAAAAGCTCCATTCGTAGTACCACTAGCTTCACAATCTATTTGAAAGACCTTATTGAAATCTGGAAGTGCCAAAGCACATTGCTCTATGACTTTCTTATTCAACAAATCAAAACTCTATGTTGATCCTATAGTCCATTTAAAATAATTTCTATCCCCTCTCATTACTTCAGTTAGAGGAGCATAAATACTACTAAAATTTTTAATAAACTTTTTGTAAAAAATTTCTATACCATGAAATGACCTTACCTCTATAACACTCCTTGGGGTAAGCAATTCAATAATATCTCTCACCTTCTCTATATCCATTTTAAGACCCTCTTCTAAGACAAAAAATCCTAGATACACCAAGTCTCTCTTCACAAAACTACATTTCTTCAAATTAATCAACTTCTCCTCCTTTAGCTTCTCAAAAACTCTTCAGATATGCATCAGGTACTCCACCAATGTCTTACTGAAAATAAAAATATCATCCAAATAAACAATAACAAATTTTCCTAAAAATTATTTCAATACCTCATTCATAATCTGCATAAATGTTTTGATGCATTGGTTAGCCCAAAAGGTGATGCAGGACCATCCAGTGGTGTAGGGCAATCTTGCATCACCCAAAAAAAATTATTTTATTTATTCTCTTTAGTTGTTTTGAGTCCCATGATGCCAATTGAAGGGTATAATATAGTTAGAAGTCAAAAATAGTGAAAAATGATCACTTACTATTTTTAGTAAGTTGGCCTAAATGAGCTCATATGGACCTAAAAATTTACCTAAAGGAGCAAAGCTAAAAATAATTTATGGTTGTTAAAGAATAGCCTCAATACCCTAAAGAGTTTGGAAGAAATTAAAGTTTCCATCTTGAGAAATTTCTCCAATGTAGATTCAAATTGAGATAAACAACTTTAGAGGCCCTGAAATAGATCAAAAAGTGGATGGGCCAACCTACAATGGGTTCACATGTTGTAGATCTCTTCCAAAGCTTTCCAGTGATATGCAATAATAGCAAATTGGACAATCGGATCAAAATTTATGGCCCTAAAAAAGTTTCCCCTCTAAAAAGTGAATTTCATTAAAATTCTTCCTAGGAAAGATATCAAATGGTGGGACTTTTGGCACCAAAACAAAAGGGAAATTTGCACTTTCTAGAACATTCTAGGGTAGTTAATAGGTAAAATAAAAAGGGATATGAGGGTGTTGAAGGTGGCTCCATTAGTGCAAATTGTGGTTCCGAATAATATTTTTTCTTTTCAGAGTTGATTTTGTTGTAATGAATCAAGCCCATGAGGCTATAGCATGTAAGTTTGAATCTGTAATTTCATTTTTTGAAAATAATTGAAAGTGGGTTAATTTTTGTTTCGCATATTTTATGTTTTTATCTATTATTGTGTTTTGCGGGTTTGGGTAGTGTGGCCCTCATCAAAAGGTATGACTAACTATTTGTACAAGCCATCCTTGGTTTTGTGTTGAGAAAGGGTGTCTCAAACTTACTAGTGTAAAAGGTTTTGGAAGTTCAAGCTTTAGCTTAATCAAGCTCATAGGAATATGTTGGTGGGATGGAATAGCAAGTCTCCTCAGTATCCCAATAAGCTCTTCAGTCTTTGGGATTAGGATTCATTGGGTTTACATTACAATGTCTATAATCCCTTTGACATATCGATGAACTGCAAGAAATGTTTCATTGGAGGGATAGGTCAATGTCAGAGGGAGCTACTTTGTAGTCCCTTCGACATTATGATGAATGATGGGAAGGAAACTATTTCAAGAAACACATGGATATTGGTGGGACCTAAAATGTGGTCCCTTCGATACTCTGATGGAGTTATATCTAAATCAGAATATGGATTTTGAGGGACCTTGAGTCTTGTCCCTTCAATATCTTGATGGTAGGCAGGATCTCTTCATCAGAGGGAATGATGGATTTTTCTAGGACATTGATGATGGTCTCTTCAACATGCTAATAAAGTGGGATCCAATAGTGTTGATAAAGGTGAAAAATGATGTTAGTAGGACATGTGGTGACAAGTGTTCGATCCTATCAAGTCACATTGGTGATGTCAGCTATACGATGATGACATGGATGGCACCTAGTTAGTGGGGACCACCTAATCAAGGTTGCAAGGTTCATTGATGAGACTTTTCCATATTAGTAGGAGTTGCTACATGGTCCATTCGACATCCCAATAGGATGGATCAATAGGCATATCGGGGTGATAGTGAGAATGTGGAGAGATGTGGTTTCATGTCCCTTTGACATTCTAATAGGACTTTGATGGTGACATAAAGTGAAGATGGTTAAGTTAGTTTGTAACCATTCATCTAGTTTGGAAGGTCAAAAAGAAGTCTCTTGAAGTGCATGTGAAGTATATATTGAATGTCATAGTGCAGATGGAATAGAGAGAGAAGAGATTGAGTTTTAGATGGGTTATGCTACCAAAATTTCTCTAGATGGAACAAGATGTAAATCTTTGTGTAAAGGCTTAGAGCCTACATTGTATTGTAACTTATTATTTTGTTGTTGAATAATTCAGTGGTTCTATTATTTAGAGTGGGGCTTTTTACCTGAAAGTGTTTTCCCCATGTAAATCTTGTCTTCATGTCTTTTGTTCCATCTTTCATATTTAATGATTCTATTTGTAGAATTTGTTTAATGCATGTTGAAACTTTTTTATCTTGAAAGACCTTAAATTGTATGAGCTTTCCTCTAAGGGTTGATGGTGGGAAATAAACTATATTTGGTTCCACTTTATGACATAGTAGTATGTATTTTTGAGGCAATCTGAAGAAAATAATGTTATTGAAGACACTTACTAATCTTGGGTGCTCTTTTTGAGATGAATCAATTTTCCCTTCATTTGATATTAGATCTAGTGTTTATGGTTCTGGGTATTCCTTCTGTGAGTATTTCTTAGTCTGGAAAGCTTGAGAAAATATGAAGGAATCCGTTAAAGATTGATCCTTTGGTGAGTGGAATTTTTTTATTTTTTGTTTTATTTTCATGAGACAACATGCACTTTGAAGGATGGTGAAGACAAAGAAAATGTAGGTAATCATATTGAAATAATGTGATCTGAATCTTGTAGTTTGCAGTGTAATAATTGTGATGAATGGTGTAGGATTTTTATTGTGTGGTTGTGTTGCAGCAAAGCTTTCCTATTTGGTGTTTATGTGAGAGGATTCCTAATGATATGGAGAACCTTGGCTTGTTATTCAACCCTGGGGTAATGTGCTTATGTTGGGTGCTTTTTCTTGGTATTGGAAGGCATTATTTTTTTAACCCAATTGCATGTAGGATATGGAGTTGATCATTGGATGATTTGGAGCCTTCTACAATAGCTAGTCTACCTTGGATGCATGTGTGTATTGGTGGTTATGGAGTTGGCCTAAAATAGGCTTGGAGTTCCTAAACTAATTTTTCCTTTAATGGATGCTTTGTACTTGCATGGCTTAGATTCATGTTCCTTAGATCTAAGGGTTTTATAGATTTTCCTAAAAAAATATCTATGGATATGCTCATCTATGATAATCCATTATTCTAGTTTAACTATTATGGTGGTTTTTTATTTTAGCGTTCTTGAGTCTTCCAAATGTGAAATGTGTGTGGATGCACATGGATGTTTTTCAAACATAGTGGTTTTGTAGGTTTTACATAGTCAAGATAAAACTTATGATTTTGTGGAACTGTGGTTAAGCTATTTTCTAAACCTTGAATTTTAGGGTGTTATTGGATGAGATAGTTGCAGTTTTTCATGCATGCTCCATGCATGGTATGAGGAGGTGAGATTCTTTCTCTACATTGGAATTGTTGGTAAATGATTACTCACTCAACATTTTTATGGTAATTCTTGGTGGATTATGTGACTATGATGCTTGTTGTGGACATGATTGGAAAATTGTATTTGAGCTTGATATGGTGTTTGAGTCATGTTGTCTACATGGTTATTCTCTTTGAGATCTCAAATTTGTAGTTTCTAGTGTGATAGTGGGTTTACATGTTATATTGAGTAGATCAACAAGTTATGTAGTTTCATAGGTGTGTACAACCTATTGGTTGCAATGGGATAACTCAAAAGTGAACTATCTATATACATGAGGTTGATTCAGTGTTGATGTTGAGTTGTTAGCTAGCCTTGTCTGTGGTCACTTGTGCATTGGTGTAGCTTCTTTGATATGAGAGGATGAATGATGTCGAGTACCTAGCTAGTAAATTATGAGGACCTATAGCATGTGTATCATGATGTCATGAATAACTCAGTGTAAGATTTTGATAGTGATGGTATTTTTGCTTGGTTTGAAGATCTTACTGCCACTTGGTATTATTGTCAGATGAACATGTTGATGTGTGGACTTGGATAATTTTTAGATTAGGATATGTTTGGTCATGATTCTTGCAGAGCTCAGTTTTAATGGTTTAGTGGGAGCTTTAGCAGTGGCTATGGATGAATGATCTTCTTTAGTGTTGTAAATGTTAATAGGAGGAGCTCTTAGATCATGTTGTTGCAGAAGGGTTCTTTCACATTTGCATGGAAACTACTTGAAGATGTGTAGCATCTCAAAGCCATGGATGAATCGTGAGGTCTTTGGTTTGAGGTGTTAATGCTTGACAAGTGATGTTGGTTTAGATTTTTCTTGTTTTATGTCATGATATGCTCTTGATTGTGATCAGAGTTTTAGTATGATACATTGCTCATGAGACCATGTTGAGTTCACTTGGATAATGTGATATCTTAAGGGGGATAGTAATATCATGATGCCATGATAGGTTCCTGATCTAGATGATTGGAGCTTTGATAGTGGTATGGTGATTCTCTATGTTTTGGTTGCATTGGTCATATGCTTGAGAAATTCTTGATAGTGAAGTGATGCATTTGGATTTTATCATGAGGTGATTGTTTCTAGGTGTTCATGGATACATAGAGAATGAGGTGAGGTTATATTTCTCTTGAGATGAGAGAAGTATTGTTGAGATGGTTACTCCTGATGAAATTTTAGTAGAAATTCAAAGAAGCCTACACCTTAGTTGGATGTGAGTTCAACAAAGACCTATGAGGAGCATTCTCATTCCCACTGTTGGCCTACTCAATGAATTATCACTTGATAGGTAATGCCCATTGTTTCTCTCAAGTTCTTTGGGCTTTCTTTAATAGACATGGATCTTGAGTTACTAATAGATGGTTCTAGAGAATTCATTATGAGAGATGGATAGCATGGTTATCTCCTTGGGATTGCATTTTCATTTATGATGGTCATAGGGGATGGTAGTGGGATGATTTCCTAAGATGGGAAATGGAGTATTTTGACACTCTTTGAGAAGCTTACATCCGTGTAGATACATGATGCATATGTTATGTTTGATCTCTTGAGGATTTTTATTTTGGGTCTATGAAGGAGATCTTATTTGAAATAGTTGGCACTTAGATGTGTATGTAAAAGGGAATGCTACGTGTTTATGATTTGCATATTTTTCTCTTTAGTCTGGTTCTTCTTCTTGTATGCTCAATTTCATATTACTTTAGATGTGATATTTCTATGTGGAGCTATGGTGGTCACTAATTTGTGGTCATGTGTTGTCACTTGGATGATGACATGGAGGTTCTTGTATCTCTTTCTTTTGTCAGATATGAAGAACATGGGAGAGTTGTGGAAAGATTGTTGAGAGAGATGATTCTTGCAGTAGTTGGTTGAAAGATTGGTAGATCATTGTGGATGGTCTTTGGTACTAATTTGTGATTGGTAGACTTCTTATTCCTTATATATTTTTAAGATTCAACATTACCCATGTGGTGGGAGTTCCTAGATGGGTTTGGTCTTCTTCAACTAGTTGGAACATGGAGCTTGTATTTTTATTTGATGGGTTGGCTATGTAGGTGGCATGAGTTTTTTCATGTGGATTCCTTTGAGATATGTGTGACTAGATAGAATAGAACTTGTTGTGGGTGCTATTTTTAGTTGTGTGGGTTAATCAGTTGGATAGGAGCAGTTAGTTTCCTGATTGTTGTTTTAACTGAAGTTCTATTTTTTTTTTTGGAAAATGATTTCATGGTTATGTTCGAGTTGTAGGCTTTGAAGTAGATGTTGTTTTATGCTTTTTTATATCTTGTGAGAATAGTGGATTGGTGGCAATATTTTGTAGCCTTTTTCTATTAGTTGGATCCGATGCTTATGTTCTTTAGACTAGTGCATATACACCATGGCTCAGTCCTTTCCTTTGGAGGATGGTTGGAATTTTTTTCTAAGATGGTAGACATCTTGGATTTTGTTGTAGTTATCTAGGCTGATATAGTGACTTTGAGCATTGATTGGGAGCCAGTAAGTTCTTCGTCAAGTGGGAGGATGTTGAGAAAGGTGTCTCAAACTTACTAGCATAAAAGGTTTTGGAAGTTTGGGTTTTAGCTTCATCGAGCTAATAGGCATATATCAATGGGATGGAATAGTGAGCCTCCTCAACATTCTAATAAGCTCTTCAAGATTCGAGCTTAGGATTCATAGTGTTTACATTACAATATCAGAGAGAGTTGTTTTGTAGTCCTTTTGAAATACCATTGAACTGCAAGAAGTTTTTTGTAGGAGGGATAGGTCAATGTCAAAGGGTAGCTACTTTGTAGTCCCTTCAACATTTTGATGATCAGTGGGAAGGAAACTTTTTGATGAAATAGGTGGATATGAGTGGGACCTAAAATGTGGTCCCTTCGATATTTTGATCGAGTTGTATCAAAGTGACAATATGATATTGGAGGGAGCTTGATTCTTGTCCCTTTGATATCTTAATAGTAGGCATGATCTCTTCATCGGAGGGAATGATGGATTTTTCTAGGAAATTGATGATGGTCTCTTTGACATTCTGATAAAGTGGGATCCTTTAGAGTTTCAATAAAGGTGAATAGTGATGTTAGCAGGACATGTGGTGACAAGTGTTCTATCGTATCAAGTCACACTAGTGATGTCAGTTGTATGATGATAACATGGATGAAACATAGGTGGTGGGGACCAACCAATCAAGGATACAAGGTTCATCAACAAGACTTCACCATATTGGTAGGAGTTTCTACATGGTCTTTTTGACATTCTGATAGGATGGAGTGATAGGTGTATCAAGGTGATAGTGAGAATTTGGAGAGGTGTGGTTAGTGTCCCTTTGACATTTTGATAGGACTTCAACGGTGATAAAAAGTAAAGATGATTAAATTAGATTATGGTTGTTCATCTTCTTTGGAAGGTGAAACAAAGAGTCTCCTAAAATGTATGTGAAGTATGCATTAAATGTCATAGTGTAAATGGAATAGAGAGAGAAGAGATTGAGCTTTAGAGGGGTTATGTTGCCAAACTTTCTCCAAGTGGAATAGGATGTAAATATCCATGTAAAGTCTTATATTTTTCATTTTATTATAAGTATTTATTAATTTCTAATAATACAATGGATCTAACATTTTGGAGTGTGGAATTTTTTACCCAAAAGGGTTATCCCCACATAAATATTTTTCTTCATTTCTTTTGTTCCATCTTTCATGTTTAATGATTCTATTTGTAGAATCTATTTAATGCATATTGTTGAAATTGGTTGATCTTGAAAGACCTTAAATTTCATGAACTTTCATCTAAGGGTTAATGGTGGGAAAAAAATTATGTATGATTCCACTTTATGGCATAGTAGTTCATGTTTTTGAGAAAATCTTAGGAAAAGAATTATACCAAAGACACTTACTGATCTTGGATGCTCTTTTCTGAGATGAATCAAATTTCCCTTAATTTTAAAGGTTTTCTTCCATTCATCTCCTTCTCTAATCCATATTTGGTGATATCCACTCTTCAAATCTATCTTCGTGAAGTACTCAACTCCACTAAAAAAATCCATAATTCCATCCATTCTCAGCAAGGGAAATCTATACTTGATGGTGATCTTGTTGATGGCTCTAGAATCTGTACACAGTTTCCATTCCCCCATCCTTCTTTGGTGCTAGTATTGTAGGTACTACAAATTGACTCAAACTCTCTCTAATCAATCCCTTCCACAACAACTCCTGCACTTGTCTGCCCAACTCTTCACTCTCTACTAGAGTCATATGATGAGTTGCCTTATTTAGCAAACTGGCTCCAAGAATCAATTCTATTTGATGACTAATATTTATTACTAGAGGAAAACCCTCAGGTAAGTTAGATTATGGTTGTCCATCTTCTTTGGAAGGTGAAACAAAGATTCTCCTAAAATGTATGTGAAGTATGTATTAAATGTCATAGTGCAAATGGATTAGAGAGAGAAGAGATTGAGCTTCAGAGGAGTTATGCTTCCAAACTTTCTCTAAGTGGAATAGGATGTAAATCTCTATGTAAAGGCTTAGATTTTACATTGTATTATAACTATTTATTTTGTCTCTAAATAATACAATGGATCTATTCTTTTGGAGTGTGGCATTTTTTACCCAAAAGGGTTATCCCCACATAAATCTTTGTCTTCATGTCTTTTTTCCATCTTTCATGTTTAATGATTCTATTTGTAGAATCTATTTAATGCATATTGTTGAAATTGGTTGATCTTGAAAGACCTTAAATTGCATGAACTTTCATATAAGGGTTAACGGTGGGAAAAAACTATCAGATTTTGCTTTATGGCATAGTAGTTCATGTTTTTGAGAAAATCTTAAGAAAATAATGTTACCAAAGACACTGATCTTGGATGCTCTTTTTGAGATGAATCGAATTTCCCTTCATTTTAAAGGTAGTCTTATATTCATATCCTTCTCTAATCCATATCTGGTGATATCCTCTCTTCAAATCTATCTTCGTGAAGTACTCAACTCCACTCAAAAAATCCATAATTCCATCCATTCTCGGTAAGGGAAATCTATACTTGACGGTGATCTTGTTGATGGCTCTAGAATTTGTACTTCTTTGGTGCTAGTATTGTAGGTACTACACATGGAATCAAAATCTCTCTGATCAATCCCTTCCTCAACAACTCCTGCACTTGTCTTCCCAACCCTTCACTCTCTACTGGAATCATATGATGAGCTACCTTATTCAACAAACTGGCTCCAAGAATCAAGTATGTTTGATGACTAATCTTTCTTACTAAAGGAAAACCCTCAGGTAAGTTAGATTATGGTTGTTTTTCTTCTTTGGAAGGTGAAACAAAGAGTCTCCTAAAATGTATGTGAAGTATGTATTAAATGTCATAGTGCAAATGGAATAGAGAGAGAAGAGATTGAGCTTCAAAGGGGTTATGTTGCCAAACTTTCTCCAAGGGGAATAGGATGTAAATCTTCATGTAAAGGCTTAGATTTTGCATTGTATTATAACTATTTATTATGTTTCTAAATAATACAATGGATCTATTCTTTTGGAGTGTGGCATTTTTTACCCAAAAGGCTTATCCCCACATAAATCTTTGTCTTCATGTCTTTTGTTCTATCTTTCATGTTTAATGATTCTATTTGTAGAATCTATTTAATGCATACTGTTGAAATTGGTTGATCTTGAAAGACCTTAAATTGTATGAAATTTCATCTAAGGATTAATAGTGGGAAGAAAACTATGTCTGATTATGCTTTATGGTATAGTAGTTCACGTTTTCAAGAAAATCTTAAGAAAATAATGTTACCAAAGACACTTAGTGATATTGGATTATCTTTTTGAGATGAGTCAAATTTCCCTTCATTTTAAAGGTTGTATTCCATTCATCTCCTTCTCTAATCCATATTTGGTGATATCAACTCTTCAAATCTATCTTCATGAAGTACTCAACTCCACTCAAAAAATCCATAATTCCATCCATTCTCAGCAAGGGAAATCTATAGTTGATGGTGATCTCGTTGATGGATCTAGAATCTATACACATCTACCATTCCCCCATCCTTCTTTGGTGCTAGTACTGTAGGTACTACACATGGACTCAAACTCTCTCTGATCAATCCCTTCCGTAACAACTCCTGCACTTGTCTACCTAACTCTTCACTCTCTACTGGAGTCATATAATGAGCTACCTTATTCAAAAAACTAGCTCCAAGAATCAAGTCTATTTGATGACTAATCTTTCTTACTAGAGGAAAACCCTCAAGTACATTAGCGGATACAATATCTTGAAACTCATCCAATAAATGTTCAACCTCTATGGGAATTTCTTTATCATATTCTCTATCAACTCTAGGAATGAAAGCATAACACATATGTTCATGCTTCATACGTTCTAAAAACTTTCTTTCATCAACCAAACAGAGTATGGCATTACTACATACCTTTTCCTTGGCCTCTTTCAAGGTCTTTAACTTATGACAAACTCCATCCTTTGTCAAAGAATAGGTGTTGGAATTTCCATCATATTTTTCTCACTATTCAAACTTCCATGGTCTGCCTAATAATATATGACAAACATCCATAGGCATAATATCACACAATACCTCATCATGGTAATTTCCAATCTTAAATTTTACCTGACATTTTTCATTTACCAAAGCTTCATGGTCCTTCTACAACCAAGCAAACTGGTATGGATTCAGATGCCTTCTTCTCTCCAACCATATACTAACCATCTCTTCTAAAACAAGGATATCAATACTACCTCCATCAATAATAAAATTGAAAACTTTACCTTCACACTTACATCTAGTGTGAAAAAAATTCTTCCTTTGATTTGGTTCTTTCACCTCATTCTACAAGTCTCTTCTAGTAACAAGAACCTCTCATCTTTTTCCATCCTCAAAATATGGAGACTCATCATCTTCATCTACATGTGAAACTTTTGCATTATACTTAGGTCTTCTATTTGTCCTTCCTTGACGTTGAGGACACTCATACGCTCTATTTCCTTCTCTGCATTGAAAATAGGTTCCACCAAAGCCTCCTCCTCCCGATCCTCATCTAAATCTTCCTCTTCTTCTTTTTTCTCCATTATTTTGATCATGAGGATGGTAGGTCTTATCTCCTTTCTAGTTCTAGCTGCTACTAAATCCTACACACTTCTTTTGATATTCATTTCGACCTCCATATGACTGTCCATTAGTCTTTCCACCATGACCCCAACCTCTTTACTTGCTTTCAAACCTTCTATTCAAGTTTTCTTCTACCTTCAAAGAAAACTAATATGCATCTTTAATGGTAGACATTCTCACTAGACCCAACTCTTCTTGAATACTCGGCTTCAACCCATTTATTTAATGAGAAAATTTTCCTTGTTGGCATAAAAATTGCCTATTTCAATCAGGACATGGTAGAATTCTTCTATATACTCCTTGACATATTTTCTTGCTTATTTCAACCCTTGTATCTTCTTCAAAAAATCTAGCTCATAGTCCACAAGAATGAACTATCTTTTCAATTTTTCCACCATTCGGTCCCATCTAGTTATTTTCTCTTTTCCTCTTTGATTTCTTTCTAGTTGTACCTCTTTCCACCAAACATTTATGTGACCCTTTAGCTTGGCCTTTTCAAATTTGACCCTCTCAGGATCTTCCTCCTCCTCATACTCAAAGTACTCCATATCATTGATCCAATCAATCAACTCTTCTGGGTTAAGGTTTCTACAAAATATAGAAACATTGATCTTTGGCCTTTTGCCAATCTTAGAGATAACCTTAAATAATCTAACTTGCTTTGGATCTACTACATCTTGTTCTTCTTCAAACTATTCCTCATTTTCAGCTTCATCTTCACTTTCATCTCCTCTTCTTGTCTCAAACCCTCAATGCAACTCCTCTTGCAATTCTTGAACTTGTCTCTGTAGGGCTCTAAAACCCTCTTCTAGTATAATAACATTTCTTCCACCACCATGGTTTCTTCGTGGAGGCATTTTGATCACTTTTCTCATAAACCCGCAACCACAAGTCCTAGTACAAACTACCTTACATTCAGCAATTTTTTTACACACTTAGGAAAACCCACTCTGATACCACATGATGAGGGCTACAGTGCCCAAAACCCACACAAAACACAATAAAAAATAACAACATAGAAAATGTAAGATAGAAAACAACCCACTTTCAATTATTTTTTGAAAATGAAATTACAAATTCAGAAATTATAGGGCTACAGCCTCATAGGCTTGATTGATAACATCCAAATCAACTCCAAAAATAAAATATATTATTTAGAGCCACAATCTAAACTAATGGAGCCACCTTCTACAACCTCCACTTAACCCTTTTATTTTACCCAATAACCACCCTAGAATGTTCTGGAAAGTGTAACTTCTCCTTTTGTTTTGGCACCAAAAGCCCTGCCATTTGATTTTTTGCCTAGGAAGATATTTTAATGAAATTTACTTTTTAGTGGGGTAGTTTCTCAGGGCCATAAATTTTGATTCAGGCGTCTAATTTGCTATTATAATATATCATTGGAAAGCTCTCAAAGAGATCTACAACATTGAAATGATCAAAGATCTTTTCATCCACTTTTCAAGTTGTTTTGGGGCTTCTAATGTTTTCAAATTTGAATTTGAAGCTACATTGGAGAAATTTCTTAGGACAAAAACTTTAATATCTCCCAAAACATAGAGGGTATTGAGATGATTCTTTCACCACCATAAATACTTTTTAGTTCCACTCCATGGGGTAAATTTCAGGTCCATACGAGCCCACTTTGGCTAACTTACTAAAATAGTAAGTGACTGAATTTTACCTTTTCTAACATTTGGCTATCTTACACCCCTTAAGTACCATCGTGGGACTTAAAGCAACTAAAGAAAAAAATAAGGGAAAATATTTTTTGGGTGATGCAATATTTCCCTACACCATTAGATGCTCCTGAATCAATTTCATTTCAAGGTTTAATTATCAAAATGTGGTTTGACCAAGAAAAAACCCCATTCACAAAAGATAAAACATTATATCCCTCTTGTGTGTTTTGTAGATCTTATGTTGCAGAAGGATTGGCGATTTATCAAAAGAGAAAAATTGTAGAAGTTGTCAAAGTTGCAAAAGTTGTTAACATTGTCATCAAGCCACAAAAACTCACTTTTAGAATTTAATTCCAATTTTTGTACAATGAAACCTAGAGGAATCGGGAGTGCAGAACAAGTACTAGAGGACAATTAAAGAAAATTTTCAAACCCTATAGCAAGACCCATTTTTCTTCATACGAATCAGTCCTAGGAGGACACTTAGCACAACCTTTTTGTGATAGGTGCATAAAATCACACCCTTCTCAAATCTATTATTTCTTAATAGATTTTGTCATATTAAGGTTTAATTTAGAGGTTTCATGTGTTACATTGCATCATTGCATTCATTTGGTATTTTTCATTCATCTCCCAAAAGTGTTTTTTAGGTTGTTTTACCCCATCCTAGAAGTCATAAGGAAACCAACAAGATCTCCACCAAGGTTCACTCACCTAAGTGTTGAAAGAAATGTTTCCCTAGTGGATCTCTTTTCCCTAATGAACTAGGGAATATAGGTGCATGATATCCCTTTTTTTATAATTATTGATTCACCCATTTTCTAATGTTTCAATTGGTTTCCTAGAACTAACTTTGTTCCTACTAGTTTTTTTGTTGTTAATGTTGTTCCCCCTATGGTCTCTTCTAGATTCATTATGATTATTACATAATCCCTTGCCTGCTTTCCTTTGAAAATCTTGCCCATCACTCGGCTTCTTAAAATTTTGATTAGCTTGTGACCAATTAAAAAAATTCAATTCTTTTCACAATAGGTAGAGATAGATTCAAGCCTCTACTCTTTCTTAATATCTTTCTCGTATAGTAGTCCATAGTAGAAATACCATGTGTATCTACTTCTCCTCTGATTTTCGTGTTAAGGTTCATGATGAAATTCTTAGTATGAAACTGCTCATCCTTCTGGTACATTGGCACATACTTTAGGAGACGAGTGAATTTCTTCCAATACTTAATTACTATGGAATCTCCCTGCTTTAAATTCTAAAAATCAATAGGCTTCTAAACATAATAAAGCTAAGGTAGCCTCTTCTTTTGGGAAATTTTCATGAATTCATCCCAAGTGAGACTCAAGTAACTTAACACAAGCTCCATCTTTTGTTCATCCACCATGTGGATGCTTCACTAGCTAGTTGAAAGGATCCCCAGATGGCCTTAGTTATTTCAGAGTAATTTATTATCTCAAAATATTTATCCATTTCTATGAGACATGCTTCAGCTACATCCCCACTAGTGGTTCCCTCAAACATAGGAGGGGTGACCACCTTCATATCTTTTGATAATTCACTTACAAGTAATTTCCTCTTGCTTCCATCAAACCTAGATTGGGATTCATCATTTTCATGATCACTTGACTGTGAATGATCATGGGAAGTTTCTCCTTCCTCCCCATTAAGAACTTCCTATTATTACCTTTCTATTCCTCTTACCTCTTGCTCAAGGTGTCCAATTCTTTCTCTAGTCTCATTCATCATAGGTAAAATTTGATCCAATTTAGCCTCATATTTTTCTACACCTTGGCCTACCTATTGGCTACTCCAAGGTTGGTTCTTGTTCTAACCATTTTTCACAAATAGAGTTTCACTTGGAGGTTTCATTTTAATTAGATCCTATGAGGGCTTACTTAGCATTCTAAAACATTTCAAAAGCAAGCATTAATTCACAAAGAGTTTTGCACAACTTTTTCCAAATAAATTTTTTATTAAGATCAAAGGATTCCAAATATTCTTGTATTTACATAGAGTGACTATTCAAATAGTCTAGTTGAGAATATCCCTTGGATTCACTTTCTGATACATAGGTAAGTGGGGCATATCCCTCTAATTGTTGTTTAAATATATTGTGGAAGGGTGTATAACCTTTAAACTTACTCTTAGATACATAAATTCAAAGGACATATCCCTCCAAATTTCCACTAGAGGAAATTACAATAACTTCTGAAAATGGAAAAACATGAGGGTCCTGTTGATGGTGTTTTCTACACAACAACAACTCAGACAGAATATAATATCCTATCTCTCTTGAAAGGTAAATCTCTATCAACAAGCCTCAAGAGATAACCCCAAGGTCTCTAATGTCAGGTCTTGACATTGCATAAACAACTCAGTGATAAAATGTGAGAATGTTGGTAATCACAATGGGACCTTACTACAAGCAAAATACTGAATCGATTTTATCAGATCTAATAATCTAATGAGACTTTAATCCTAGAACTAACCCAATAATCAAAAAAATAGAAAAGGATAAGGGTTTCAAAGAGATTTCTAAATCTAATACTACTCCTAAGATTAACAATGAAAATAACCAACACTTGAAATGGACCAATCCCTCAAAACCGATCTCCACTTGACCCAAATAAATCTGCAATCTCACATAAAACAATGCAATCTTCTGAGGTGTTAAAATTTTCAAATCATGAACATTCATTCAACAACCCTATTGTATTTGAAATGAAAAAATCCTCACAATCGAACTAAGCATACTGAATATGAAGTCCAGGCTAACTTTGCAAAGCAACTAACAATCAGTTGGTTGCGAAAAGTATGGATTGAAGGATTGCTGCAACATTCAAGTATTAAATCACAAACATTATTGAATCAAATCTAATCTAAATATTAACCTCCTCACAACAATTTTAAAGATAGAATAGCAAGAACCATGTAAGACAAGAGAATACAAGTATGGAACCAAATCACAATGTCATTACTTGCATTCAAATTATCCACTGTAGCAACAATTCTAGCTTTATGTTACAATATTTGCTTGAGAACTACTACTTGCTAACTTTCTCTATTCATTTCTAACTATTTTCCTTCTATCTTCTAACCCTTTCTAACTATTTTCTAACCCTTACAAATGAGGTGAAATGCCAAATATATACAATCCCCAAAAAACTCGTCGGTCAAGCAAGAGCTTGCAGCATTAACTGAGCACCACCGACCAGCCAAGAGAAAATCAAAATGGAATGAAGGAATGCATTAAATGTGTGAACTACACCCAAGTCGGCCCAGGATTCCCAATGCAGCTCGGACCATTGCAGGGCACAATAATGGGGAAGCACAAACCCAGAAGTAGTTGGGTATTAACTGCCCTCCCCTTTGTCTCTATTCCGATCTGGCCCTTCATGAACTCTCAAGAACGTCCCATCCAAGTCAGCTACTGGTGGAAAAGGCAAAACCCTAAGTCAATTCTCAATGGACACAATCTCTTCTCTTGACTATTTGACTAACTTATCCCAATCCACCTTATCCGTTAGGTACTTGTCAATAACTACATGGTAGGTGGCTGCATCATCCAACTGGTGCTTAGAAATAGAACCATCATCAAGTGGTGTGTATACGTTCTGCCACCAATTTCTCAACTATTCCAGACTCAAATATTTGGGCGTGATCCTCCTTCTTCCCATCATGATTTCAAAGAAGGCAATGGAGCCATTATATACACCACTTAGGGTATCATCAATCTGCCTTCTTTGTTTATAAATCTTCTTCAACACCTTCTTCCTAATCTATAATGCCTCATACCACTCCCATGGTTCGGCAGCTTTGGAGGAAGGAATAATTCCATCACTCACCAACCTATCCCAGGTGTACTCCATGATAGTTCTGGTTTTCTGCAGAAGGAGATCCGTGTCTTCCTTATATTGCACCAACACCGCCTTCAACCAATCAGTTTTCATGATAGAATCCTTCTCAGTTGAAAAAATCTCCTTAATAGCTTCATCACCCTTTATTTGCACCCCTTTCATCGAATTCGTAGTGGCAATAGTAGAAGCTTTCATCTTTTCTAGCTCGGTGATGGTCTCTTGAGGTAGAGGATTCATAGCAGAGGAAGAAGGGTTAATGGACTACAATGGTTTCATTAAGTCTTCCAAGCATTTCCTGAGATTTTCATTTTCTTTCTTTAGCTCTTGCTTGGTCTTGATTTCCTTCCTCAATCTACCCACAATAACTATATTAGATCCCTCATAATCTTCAATGTCCTGCTCGACTGATGTAGGTCCTAGATTGAAAGTTTGAATATTGTAATCCTTTCCAACCACATCATCTCTATTTTTATCTAGAGCATGGGTGGCAATGTGAACAACTCTATCATAAGCTTCATCTCTTTCAATCCTCGAGATCACCCTACCCTTCTTCTTACCTTTATCTTTTCCAATTTTGGCTAGTAGTGCAACCCAATTCGGTGGACTATCTTCCACAACAACCTACTTTCTCCTTATTTCATTATCCAGCCAACTAAGGATAGTGGATTCCAATTGCACCTCACTTTGTTTATCCTCCTGATGATCCTTAGGTGCCTCCTCACTCAAATTCTATTTATCAGGAGTCCCATTTTTCTTGCTTTCCTCAAGGTGTACTAATTCAGCAAGTCTAGCCTCACATTTATCTCCCTCATCATAGTATTCATTAATGAGTTGCAAGGTGGGGATCTTTAACTGAATGGGAAACACAAGCTCTAATCCATAAACCAGGTGATAGGGGGATATCCATATGGAAGTGTTATGTTTGGTGTGATCTACCCACAGAGAAAATCTAAGTTGGTTATGCCAATCCTCCGAGTTTCTTTCTAACAATTTGCAAATAACAGTCAAGAGATTTTTGTTGGATGACTTAGCTAAACCATTACCCTGAGGATAATAGTTGGATGCAAATTTAATTATAATCCTGTGATCAAAATCCCAGTTAGAAAACTTCAAAGACGAAAATGCAGGACCATTATCACACACTAAAGACATAGGACATCCAAAATGATTGATAATACCTAATTCAATGAAGTTAATAACTACCTCTGAAGTGCATTGCTTGCAGGCAAGGGCCTCAGTCCATCATGTAAAATAATCAATAATGGTAAGGATATACCTGTGTCTAGCAGAGGAGGGTGGATTGATTGGACCTATGAAGTCCATTCCCCACTATGCAAAAGGTTTTACCTCAAAAACTGGTTGGAGTGGGAGCGCAACATACTTTTCTCTAGTGCCGACAGTCTGACACACATGGCATGTCCTAACATGGGTGTGGGTGTCTTTGAACAGTGTAGGCCAATAGTAACCAGCTCTCAAAATCTGGTTCGCTTTAGAAGGTGCTAATCCATGGCCCGTACCATATCTATCATGAAACTCCAACATCACTCTTGCAAATTATGCCTTTCCTAGGCACCTCAAATAAACACCCTCATTATTTTTCTTATACAAGATAGCTCCTTTCAACATAAAACTATCACTCTTTAAGTGCAATTCCCTTCTTTGTACTGAATTGAGATGATCAAGGCATCTCTAGGTTAGGAGATAATGAACAATGTCATCATACCACTCTCTAGGAGAAACATCCTCTAAATTATAACTCTGAGCTGTAAGGTCAAGGCCTATCTCTGCCATTGTCTACATGAGTCCTTTCCCTCTTACCAACTTCATGGGTTGAATTTCCATATCATACTCTTGTAACATAGTCACCCATTTGGTTCTGCGTTCCCCCAGCTCATTCTGCATCAATAACAGCTTAACTGTAGGATCAGGAACTATTGCAAAGATTTTGTTTTTGAGGATATAATGCCTGAATTTCTTTACAACCCTGACTAAGGCATAGGCCTGCTTTTCCACACTTGGGTATCTCAACTCCGCATCCTTCAATGGTGCACTCATGAATGCTATGGGATGCTCATTTCCTTGATCCAACTTTTGAGTTAACATAGCAGTGCAGGAATGATCAGAGGAAAAAATATATATATAGAATGGTTTAGCATAGTCTGGACTTACCAAAATAGGAGCTTCAACAATAGCCCTTTTTATTTCTGCAAATGCTTCTTTTGCTTCTGCATTCCATTCAACTTTGGCCTCCTGCTTTAACATTGTGTTCAATGGCTTAACTATTTCTGCGAACCCAGTGATGAACTTCCTCACAAAGTTGATCTTGCCAAAGAATGATTTCATTTCTTTTTTACTAGTAGGCAATGGAATCTTAAGAATGGCTTCTATGTGTTCTAGATCAATGGAAATTCCCTTCTCAGAGAGAACATGTCCCAACAATTTACCTTTTGCTACTCCAAAGATACATTGCTTTGGATTGAGCGATATTCCAAACTCTCTACATTTCTGAAAAACTTTGCATAAATCTGAGATATAATCACCTCTCTTCTTGGAAAAGAAAGTTAGATCATCCATATAAATGATTATGCACTTACCAATTATGTATTTAAAGGCAATGTCCATCGCTCTTTGGAATGTGGCTCCAACATTAATTAAGCCAAAAGGCATCCTTCTGTAGGTGAAAGTGCCCCACTTGGTGGTGAAGGCAGTCTTGTGCCTATCTTCATACTGCACCATAACTTGGTTATACCCTGAATAACCATCTAAAAAGGACATCATCTGAGATTCGTTGACAATCTAGAGCACCTCATCGAGTGAGGGTACTAGATAATTATCCTTCTCTGATGCTTTGTTTAGGTTCCTAAAATCCACACATAGCCTGATTTCACCATTTTTCTTCCACACTGGAACTAGGTTTGCAATCCAAGTAGAGTTTCTGACTGGGAATATTATCCTTGCAGACAATAGTTTCTACACTTCCTTCTATGTTATGGGTTCTAGCAAAGCATTGATGGGCCTTTGCCTTTGTCTGAAAGGCTTTACTCCTAGATTGAGAGGAATAGTATGGGTTATGATTGATGTATCATAAGTCTTTAAGTCCTCATAACTCTAGGCTATCACATCTGGATATCTATGTAAGGCATCAATAATTCCTTGTCTTTCTTCTAGAGTGCACACTTTGCCAATGAGAACATTTTTGACATCCTCCTAGGATCCTACATTATATTTGTCACACTGTCCACTAATAGACTCTTTCTTGGTATCTTGTTCCTGATCTCTGATTTTGTCCAAATCAAAGATCCTCTCTAGTTGCACCATTCCCCTGAGAATTGTGTTGGTCTTCAGATTAATTAACCCTTCCAAGTCCATCTCAACTTCTTGAATTTTAGTTTCATCAATGATTTGAGAAGCGAAGACATCAGTACTAGTAATAAAATCTAAGATATGCTTGTCATATTCAAATACCTAGAAGTTGGTGATATTATTGGGTGCTGATGGTACTAGGTTCAGCTCCATAGTAAACTTCTTTAGTCTCAAAAGAGATAGGGGCTGCAAGGTACTTGCCACCTGAGCAAGAGAATCAGTTGTTTGGTTCTTATTTCATGGAATCAACTGAATGTTGAAGGCATAAAATCCTTCAATGAGGTTCCACACTCGGTTTCTATAGTTAGTCATTCTCCTGTCATGACAAGAATATTGTTTCCTGACTTGCTTGACTATTAACTCAGAATCTCCAAAAACTTGCAAGATCTTAACCTTCTTCTTCAATGCCATTAACAGTCCATGCACCAAGGCTTCATATTCGGCGACATTATTTGTACAATGAAATTGAAGTCTATGAGCAGAAAAAAATGTCTTACCTCTTGGACTAATTAGCTCAAAGCCTGCCCCAGCTCCATTCTTTGATTTGGACCCATCGAATCTCAAAGTCCAACAACCAGCAACAGCAAAGTTCCCTGCTCTTTCACTTGCACTATCACTACTGGATGGCTCTTCAGAAGGCATTACTCTTTTCCTCTTGGGATCTTCTTGAACATTCAGGATATCCCTTTTGACTGCAAGAGTGGGGTTGATATATTTCTATATTTGTTCCACTGCAGCTTGGCATAAGTAATAGTCTAATTATGAATGAGAAGCATTATGCATCCTGCACCAATTGGGAAAAAGTAGCTCTCCAAAGTTCATTCCTCTTCCCAGCTGAACTTGATCTTCAATGCACTTTTGAATGAACTCTTAAAAATTATCTAGCAAACCAAGTTGACTATCCTCTAGACCACTATCATCTTCAGCTGGTTCGATCAGGACTTCAGTACCACTAGATTCTACTGTAAGGTCAACAAGTGTTGTGTGAAACATAAGAACCTCCTCCATATCTAGCTCCTCAAGAGGAGCATCAAGCATATAGTTACCCATGCTTACTTCTGATACCAGAATTTCAGCAGAGGTTTTCTGATATTATATAATCATATACTTCATTTTGGGTTCTCTTTCAATTCTAATCTAGTTTGGCACTCCCTTCGAAGGAAGCCACATATGGGAGTGATCATTTGACACATATCCATTCAAAGACCTAGTAAAATCCCTTCCCAAGATTAAACCATAAGCATCAGGGATGTCAGCCACCTGTATATTGTTAACCTACTGAATCCTAAGATCAGAAGCAATCTGCATATGAATCATATTTAACTCTCCTACAACATTCACTTTAGTCCTATCCAATTGTGTGACTTTCTTCTGTGATTCAACAGGAGTAATTCCCATAGCTTGACATACACTGAAGGGCATAACATTGGTTGAAGCACTAGAATCCAGCAGACAATTATGCAGATTCTTACCAAATATGTGAACAGAAATCAAGAATGGAAGTGTGTCTATCTTCCCTTGAAACAGAGTTAAGGGAGTATCTACTTGAACAAATTGAGACCTATCCTTCTATTTCCCAATATCTCCAGGGGGCCTATTGACTTGATCATGAGTCTGATTTTGTCTTCCTATTGACTGAGAACCAAATACTCCATTGACACTCTTGCTAACTGATTTATCTTGTGACATGGAATTTGCATTATAAGACCCTAAGACTGCATTCCTAATGGATGGAACTCTTAATAACTCAAATGTAGATAGATTTACCTTCAATTTTTGGAGTTCTTTAGCAACATACATGGCCAATTGTTCTTCATTTAAATCCGTAGGAGTCTCCCTCAGGTATTCCATCATCTTCTCCTTATTTGCATCAACATTTATTCCTTTTAGTACATCAACATGTCCTAGATCTTGAGATAATTATTGCTTGGACACCTGAGGCAGTGATGGATTATTGCTAGCATTAGGGTCTAGAGGCATGTTGAAATTATTCGGTGAAATGGAAGTAGTAAAGGGACCTCCAGCCTGTGGGCACCTATGTGGCAATTCCCTCAAGTCATACTTCTTGACAGGTCTCTAGAAGGTTTGCACTTCTTCAATGTAAGCTTCCTCTTTGACATAAGCTTCTTCATCTCTGGGACCATTATCATTCATTTGATTCTCATTGAATAATTGTGTCATTTCATCCCCATTGCATACCTGGTCCATCTCTTCCTTCAACTAGTCAAATTCTTCTTTGGGTACATTCTCCTCATTTTGCAGAAAAGAAGAATGGTTTAATACCAACACTGGTGAATCATAAGGGTTGGATGGTACTATTTCCTGACCACTGGAATTTTTTTCCACTTTGTATTGAAATATTGAGGCCATCATTTGGAATTCCTGACAGTCTAACTCAAAATGCTGACTAGTCTTGTGGAGCCTACACCACCCTCATAAAACAACCTCAGCTAGATATACACCACTAGGAGACTTCTCTTGATTAACTGGTTGACTGGCAGACTAATTGATAGGTTGACTAACTAGTTGATCCAATGGGGTGGGGACTCCTCCATTGTTGGGTCTTGTGTTCCAAGTCCTATTTTGTCTTGATTGTTGCCTTCTCTCAAACCCTTGTCCACCACTTCTATCAAAGTTCTGACCCGAGGGTTGCCCCTTATCATAGTTTTGTCTTCTTTCATTATTATATCCTCTGTCATTATTAAATCCCTTGTCATTGTTGTAACCTTTGTCCTAGTTATATCCTCTGTCGTTGTTGTATCATCTATCATTATTGTATCCTCAGTCCTGACATTGCCCTCTATCAAAGTGTTGTCCTTGTGGATTCTCTCTGTTCTAATTAGACTGCATATTTCTCTGAGCAACTTGCAACTGACTGTTCTAGTTCCTCAAGTAAGTCACCTCCATATTCAGCTTCTTTATTTTTTCAGACAATTCATCCAGTCTTTCCTTGTTAGGATTACTGTATGGAGGTTGATTCACATTATTCTAGGAATAGCCTATTGTAGCATTGGCATTTAGTGACTGGTTCAAGACTTCAAAATTTTGCAAGTATGAAGGATAACTAGCCTGAGGCTAGATATGTAGAGGTTTATTCACATTTTGTTGAGGGTAACTAATTATGGATGAAACTTTTCATACGAAAGGTCCTAGGTGAGGGACCAGAGGCAACTGAGGTACCTGATTCATGATTGGAGTATGGTTTTCCAAAGCTTGGTTGAGAGCTGGAACTTGCCTAGGGTGAGAAACAGGTCCTGGTGAGGGTAGAGGCCTAGACAGACGTTGCCTTAGATTAGTGCTAACTTTCACAGCCTCTACATATGCATCAGGTAGACTATCAGGAGGATTATTACTCCACTTCATAAAGGTAGTTGTCAAACTATCAAGTCCCTCATAATAAACTTCTAGAGTAGTAGATTCATCAACAACATAAGGGGTCTGTAGTTTGGTATAAGCACGATGAAACCTATTGTTGAAAGATCCTATAGGATCATTGACCTTCCTCTTCACATCCCCATTGGTTCCTATTGTTGGTATAAGAACTAATGGGGATGCGAAACTTCTGCTGAAAAATGGTTGTACCAATAGAATGCATCTTCCCCTAGTGAATAAGGAAAGAGCCTACATGCTACATTCTCATGGTTTATTCCTTTTTCCTTAAGGCCAATCTAAAAGATCATGATGTGTTCCTTAGCGGTCCTATTTGGATCATTGACATGGAATTTTGAACAAAAGTGTTCAGGGTTTTTGGGCATGACATTGTAAATGGAAAAACTTAATGGAGATGGGTTGGTTGCTAGAAAAGCCATTGGTGGAGGTGGGGGTGGTAATGGTTGATTTATGGCTGGCCGAGGTTGTGGACTGGGAATTCCCTTAGACTCAAATGAACTTGATGAAGATGGGGATTATGGGGATGAGGGGGGTGGATGGGATGATGATGATTCTCCCCTTCGGTTGGTCCTTCTTGACCTAGCAGGGTCTGGTAATTCCTAAAATTCCTCCTCTCCTGAAGCGGATCTTGTCCTTCTTTTGAATCTCTTAGGAGAGATGGCATTCAAAAATTGATCCAACTTGCTTATTCAAGCCCTCCTTCTAGCACCAATCCTCAAGGGGAAGTCTCCACCAAATCCGGTCTTATGCTTGTCTTTCTTGACAATGGCATCAAAGTCACAAATCTGTCTAGTTACTTCCAACAATATAATGTGATTGGTAGGATATCTTGGAAGTCTATATGGAGCTCTCTGGCATCCATCAATCCAAATATAGGAGAAAGTTGGGAACTCAATAAACCATGCCCCATATTTCTTGATGAGTTCTTTAGCCTGGTCTGAAATCCTTACATGTTCTGCCTCCTGAAGCATTCTGGTGATATACATGGTAAATGCATCATTTTCCCTCCTATAGTTTGAACCTCCCAAGTGCAACTAAGGGAAAAATTCATAAATAATATCCTATCCAAAAATTCCCTTTGTATCCAATCCTTTGTAGGGATGGAATCTTGCAAGTGCATAGACCATATATGAAGTCATTGTGAAAGTCTTGGTCTGCAAAACATTGGATAACTATTCATGGGGTACTCCACTAATGACCCCTACCCAATGGTAATTAATCTTCTCTTGCTCCATTCTCACAATTACATGGCACATCCAATTCTCAAACGTACCAGCATTCTTCAATCCAACCACCCTATTGAGAAGAGCGATGGCATCATAATATTCCTTCTTGAACTTTATCCTGAATAGTTTCTTGGGTAATTTAGAATAGTGTGACTTAGGCTTCTCCAACCAAGAATTGATAAATTGTTGTGACTTCATAGTCTACTTATCATAGAACTCTTGAGTTTCCTTCATGTTGAATCCCACCACATGAGACCTATCTGGCATATCAAATGTTTGGGCAATGGAGATAGGTTTGAGATTTGCTACAACTCTCCCTTGAGGACCAATAATTCTTTGTGTGTCTTGATCATAAGGCCTAGTGCACTCAAGGACCAGCTCATAACACTGCACCGCAGAAGGGAAACCAACAACATGGGACAAGCCTGATTCCATCATCCTTTTAGCCACCAAAGGAGAATCCTTAGCCACCATTCTTTCTTTAAACTCTTCATAATCCCATGATCCAACATTTCTATCAGTCACCTCTGACCAAACTAAAGTGATTTTTCTCTCAAGGATCCTGCTCTTAATGTCCATTTTAATCCTTTCTGCATCAAACATTGAGGACCCAACTACTACCTTTCTAGAATAATCCTGCACTCAACATGGAAATCATAAAAAAACCCATAGGAAAGGGAAGGTTAATCAATCAATACATCGTTAGAATGAATCTCATATAGCCAGAGTGTTATTAAAACTCATTTGAGATGACCACAACAAATTTTGGGTTTCAAGACCATCCGCGAAATCTGAACTAGAGAGGAATTTCGAGAAATTCCAGACCGATCAGATTCCAATGAAAAAACTAGGAAACACCTACTTAACCATTAAACCTGATCATGATCAATCAATAAATTACATGCGAAATCCAAATATGACATGAAATAATCATTAAATGTATCACAAATCATAAACAAATCCAATTATCTCATGTTCCTTCATATTTCATCAGATTTTGGGAAAATCCGTGAGGGACGGATTTCCACAAAGAATGAGTTAGATTGTAGACTTCAGAAAATCAGAGAGACGTCAGATTTCGGAGAAATTCGGACCCGACGGAAATCCACGGATAAGTCAAAAATCTGAACCAATCGGGTCAAAGCATGTACTTCGGCCAAACAAATTTCATTCGGAATGAGGTCACACAAAGTGGGGCATGTCTTACCGACCGGCGATATAGCAAATATACCGATATGACCAAAGGGTAGTCGGGGTAAGGTCCTAGTGAATATTCTTTGTCTCACCGACTTTCGGGGTCCAAGCAAACACTTCGGCCAGACTAAAGTTTTTTTGATA
Source organism: Sequoia sempervirens (assembly GCA_007258455.2). NCBI lineage: Eukaryota > Viridiplantae > Streptophyta > Pinopsida > Cupressales > Cupressaceae > Sequoia > Sequoia sempervirens. The sequence continues at coordinate 25,933,514 of VDFB02252616.1, read as the reverse complement.
TGAGGTCTTAGCAAAGTTGCGGTGTCTTGCCGACTGGCGATACGTTTTGAATTCAGTCAAAGGTCTTGCCGACTGTGTAATGTTTCATTGACGATGAAGGTCTCATTGATATAACCTCTTGTCGACATGTGGTCTCCCCGAAAGAAGATCCAAGCTCACCAAGAAAGGAAGGCCTCGCCCTGAGGTCCTGGTGACTGTCGGTAGTCTCGCCGAAAGCGAAGGTCTCAGCAAGAGTTGTGAGCTCACCAAAAGTTTTCACTGAAGGATGGATGTCTCAGCAAAGCAAATGAATTTCAGTATAACTAGCGAAGCCTGCTATGACCTCTTGCCGACTAGGGCTTGTCTTGCCGACAGCGTATAAAGAAATACATGTCGATGAGAGACTTTCTTTCGGGGAGAGGTCTCAGCGATCAAATACAAACTTAGGAAGGCTTCTTGGAAAAATACAGGGTGATCGATATGACATCTCCTTGACTTTGAAGGGTCACAACGAAGAAAATTTAGAAGGGATGGATTATCCTAGAGGGATGAAAAAATCCCGGACTATGATGCCAAGTCACGATTTTACCCAAACACCCAATCAATCATGAATTTCAAAATGTTTAACTCAGGGCAAGTCGGGGATGGACCTTTCATAGATTTTCTTTACATTCCAGGTCAATTTTAAGACAGAATAACCTAACATGGCACTACCGTAGGTTTGAAACCCTATTCATCCACCATTAGCACACAAGCAAGCTCAGAATTCAGTTGTTTCAACTACTAAGTCGTCACTAGGGTTTACTAATTACTCTCAGGCAAGATTCATCAAAATGCAGATAGACAAATGAGCTCAAAACTCACCTAGGAGTTGACAAATAACACAATACTGAACAACCCTAGCATGAAGTAATCAAATACGTAGGAAATTAAATCCCACAGGCTCTCATAACATCAACACGCCATTCATAATTCTCAATCAAAGGCAAGGCAATAAAAAACATACCATTATAACACAGAAATCAATCTCAGAAGTAGCAAATGCGAAGCCCAATGGTGTCCACAAAGAAAATATGTACAAATGCACAAGAAATCACCACTAAATCGATCAATTCAAACCCAGACACCCCAAAATGAAGTCAATCAATCATAGGAAATCACTCCTCAGCTCAAACGACGCCAACAATAAGCACGATGGCACAAAAGATCCCAAAAATCAAGTTAAATACATCCTTCAAAGCACGCACGAAACCATTAATGCAATCGATAGGACAGTCAGAAAACTCGGAAAGCCAACGACAAGGTAGAATTGGGGAAAATCTGGCCCACACATAAATCCACGAATACCGAAAATCCCCGAACAACCAAGTCTAGCCAGAGTCCAAGCGGGATCAGGGAAAATCCGTCTAGGGAGGAAAATCCCGAATCAGGGTAAAAACCCGAACTTTGTCCAAAAATTAGATATTTTCTATGAATAACCTAGGGAAACACTTAGGTAACCAAAAATAAACATTTAAGCTCATGCCTAAATAAGACAAAACCTCAAAAAGAAAGGGCCAAAAAACCAAAAACGAAGCAAAAGAGGGTCCCTACTTTCAGCGGGGCGTGTGTGCGAAAATTGCACAACAAATGGTGACTTCTGCTAGGAAAATGCTCTAGAGCATTTGATGATGAACAGGAATTAAGAACCCAAAATCTCTAGTTTCAATCTCACCATCAGACAAATAAGTCAGAATGCAAAAATTTAAAGACTCAGAACCAAAGGGTAGACCGAACCTTCCATAAACAAAAAATCCAAGTGGGTGCACATGAGTTCATTTCTCTCCTTATGTTACTATAGGAACCAAGTTCAGTCAAGTCAGGATACGTAAGTATTCTAACTTCAAAAGCAACCTAGATAGGGCCTCGCTGCCAGTCAAGCATCCATAGCCCCGATGAGGTTATTGCTATGACTCTCCTGAACATAGCTCTACTGCCAGCCAGACGTCCATAGCCCCAGTAGAGATATTTAGGTACCCCTAATAAGTTGAATTTATTCTTTTGATATTCAATATTTCACTTTCATCTCAACCTATGAACAATGAAGTTCACACTCAGGGCTGCGAACCATAGTGGCACTAAAGTAGAAATAAGATTTTTCACTTGACAAAACTTCACAAGGATTCCTATAGGAACATCAGGATTCTTAAGATGTATGAAAGATATAAGATTTTAGAGTACTTCAAATTCAAATTAAAGCCGATGATCAATCTTCTATAAATCTGACATTAAGACTTGGCAATAGTAAAGATTTCAACCATCCTTTCAAGATGCAAGACTAAAGTTCACCAAGGAAATACTTAGAACAACTCCAGATAATGATATATTTTCCATGTAAGTGCAACACATCTAGGCGAAAACAGAGCAACCCCCAAAGCAAGAGCAGAGCAAAAAAACAAAAAAAAAGAAAAACAAAAGAAAACCCACACCAACCAAACCAAAATCAAAGCAAAAAGGGAAACCTAATCTTACTATACACAAGACAAGAGCTGAAAACAACTCAAGACTAGAAATAATGCTTCAAATACTGCCCATTGACAGACATTGGGATATCCTCTCTAGTGAGAGTTTTCAAACGGAAAGCATTATCTCTCAGAATTTCTAAGATCTAGTAAGGGCCAAGCCAAAGTTTATCAAATTTTCCATGCTTTCCCTTATGGTTGTGGGCTTTATCCCAATAAAGAACCAAGTCAAAAATACTAAAAGTTTTAACCTTGGCTCTTTTATCAAACCATCTCTTGACAACCCCTTGATTTTACTTAAGGTCCTAGAAAATCCTCTTTGTCTCACCGACTTTTGGTGTCCATTAAAAGGGTTGAGCTTCACAAGATTAGATTAGCAAGCTTCATTATGCTAAACACTTATGAACAAAATGAAAATAATATAAGACTTGTTCAAATAGATTTTACTTAGGTCATGTATGGTCTTCAACTCAGGGAACATCATGCCTAATGTCTCCAAGAGAGTAAAATTCAAGGATAAAATATTTGTAACTTAGGGAATGCGACACATAGCATCACCACTAAGAGGAAAGTTATATTCTAGGAAATATTACACTCTCGGAGGACATAAAATAAAATGACACCACCAAGAAAAATACGCATCATAAGAAGAAATAAAATCACACAATGAAACATAAGGAATGTCAAAAAAATTAAAATAATAATGCCAATGTATGCCCCTACTTTAAAGAAATTTCTAGCACGATTGTTGTGAAAAATTGCTTTAAAGTAGCAAATATTCAATTCTAACAATAAAGAAGACATGAGAGCTTACTCAAAAATCCCTATTCCAATTCATATGTTTCCAAATGAAGCTACATCGTGAGAGAGAAACAAGGGTTTCCCCCAAAATGAAATCCCAAATACATAAAGGATCTAGGGATTTGGGGTTTGTATTTATTTGCTACAATGTGATTATAGAGCTCAAAAACATCATCATTCCCCAAATACTCATAGAACAAGAAGAATGACACATAGAGAGTGAAAAAAGAGAAAAAAAAATTGGGTCAACATGGAAGAGACCTAAATCTCTTGACACATTGCATCATCCCCAAAAGGAAAACACAAGAAAATAGAAAAGATAAAGGTTTTTGACATATAGAAGAATGTAGATACAAATAGAGGAATGCACATGAAGAGGAACATCAAACAGAACAATATGAGGGATCACATTATTCACATGCAATCAATAAAAGAACATGAAAAGAAATAAATAAAAAGGCTAGTATGGTACATGTGAGTCAACCTATAGTAGGTCATTCACATCCCAATCTTGTTCAGTATATGTGAAAGGAAAAAAACTAGCCAAAGGGACAACATCAAGTGCCAAACTAGGACAAGCACCAAGTTCAAAACTCTTATTAGGAGCATCATCGTTTAAGCTCATAAAAGATGAAAATAATGAATTTTTAATTTCATTATTATTATCCAAGTTAATCACAATAGGACGTTTAATGACAATATCCATAGAAGGTTTTTCTTTTTTATGTTGTGGAAAAGGTGGAGAGGAATTATTCCTTGCTTGAGATAAGTTTGGATTTGATTTTCTATGTTATTGTTTTCTTCTTTTTCTTGTAACAAATGATTAATAGCTTGACATCTATTCCTACACTCTCTAGAATTTTGGTTTCTTTTCATTTAGTTTTCAAGTTGTGATTGTGTAGGAGCGGGTTTGTGAACCATAGATTTCTTTCTTCCCTTAAGGGAGGAACGAAAGGAATCAGGGGAGGTTGTTCAACCAATTTCTCTTTATCTTTGTAAACTTGTTTAACTTTAGGAGGCACAATAGGATTTATTTGATAATATCATGGTCCCTCATAGGAAATAGGTGGAGGAATTGTAATAGGTTGCTCTTGGTTACTTGGGAGAGATTTTGGTTCAATCATTGTTTCATCAAGGATAGGAGGCTCAATCATGGGTTGAGGCATATTGGTAAGGGATAATTCTATTATGCACTCTTCCTTAAACCTTTGGTAGGATTTTAAAAAGAAGTCTTCACAAGGTATAATAGGTTTGATAGGCTCAAGCTAAAAGAAATCCAATGAGAAATTCCCACAGGAAGACATAAGATTAAAGCCACTATGATGCACAATAAATATTTCATTGCCAAATGGGAACTTTAAAAATTTATGCACAACCAACAAGATGACATTCATGGAGAAAATCCATGGATATCCTAACTTCACATGAATTTTTTTTTAAGTTAGGATGATGGTGAATGTAACATTTAATTATTTTGGTCCAACTTTTAAATGGAGATTTATGGAATCTATCGTAGGGCAAGCAAAACCATTATGAGTTTTGATCCATGCTTTGAATTTTTCATAAGTATCTTGATAAATCTCATGCACAGATAGGAATTTTTTAGTGATCACATTCTCTACATAGAATAGATCAATTAATATCTCATTAGTAGGCTTGTCATTGATTCTTCTAGCTATGTAAAGAGGACCATTAGGTGCATACTTAAGTATGTCTTGTTGTGAGAAAGAAATTTCAAGGAACATATTAGTTAGGCCCTTACGAGGTTTAGCTTCAATAAATACAAACATAAATTCTATAGAGGATTCTTCATTATCATTTGTGTCATCATCATCCATGTCAACATTCATCACATCATTCTTTCTTTCACTAGCTTTGACAAAGGAGATATTATGATTTGGCATAGGATCGGTAAAGATTTTCAAATTTTTATTAGGAGGGGCTATAGAGTTATTACCTCGATAATTAACACCTCCAATTTGAATATGATTAGAATCAATGAGGTCTTGCGCAAGATGTTTAAGATGCTTACAAAATTTTGCATTATGTCCATTTTGTTGATGCAAATGACAATAGGAATTTGGTCTATAGTTTGAAGGTAAAGGCTTAGTAGGATCAAGAGATCTAATAGGAGGTAAGGAAATAAAACTCTTGTCTAAGAGCTGCAACATGATATAATGAAGGGTATCAAGTAGGGGTGTAAACTATCTATTTATATCCATAGAGGAATATGGTTTTTTCATCTTTATAGAAGCCACTTGGGTGTCAACATTTTGATTTGGTTGATGGGGATTAAATTGTAGAAATCACTTTGTTTCTTGAAAGGTTGATAGTTTTTTTGAGGTTTGGATTTAGAATTTTTAGGATGGTTGGAGGGAGTTTTCACTTCATGACTATTAATTAAATTTTGATAATCACAAAGGGTTGTACATAACTATTTGAAAGAAGGAAACCTTAACATCTCAAGATTAGCTTGTATTTTGTCTTGCAAATTGGAAATAAACATTCTTTGAAGGTTGGCAACAGGGATCTTAATGTTTATTTATTAATAAAGAATTTGGTATCATGCTATGAAATCAATGACCTTTTCATCATCATTTTTTTTGCATGTCATAAAATTAGCTAAGGTCATCTTAAAACCCATGTGAATTTGGAAGTGGTTGTAAAAGGCATCAATAAGTTAATTGAATGAACTAATTGAATTATTCGGTAGGGAGAAAAACCACTCTAAAGAAGTATATTGCAAGGATCTAGGGAAGATTTTAGCCAAGAGTTTATCTTCAAAAATGAATTCACTACATAAGGTTTTGTAATAAAAAGCATGGCTAATAGGATCTTTCCTACCATATTTCTCAAACCTAGGAATGTCTATACCTAGTGGAATTTTTATTCTCAATATTTCCAGGGATAATGGGTTGGTTTTGATGTATTGTGAAGGTTGGACATTGCTGTTTTGGTTTAATGTGGTGATTTGTTGTTGAAGGGATGAACATTTTGCAAAATTAAGTTAAGGATTGGATTGTTGGTATTTTGAGATGGAGGTGAATAAGGTGGAGTTGTGTATGTATGTGGATAGAAAGTGTATTATAGATTTGTGAGGGGGGATGTATGAGGAGATATGAGATTTGAATTCAAAAAGCTAGAGGGATTGCTAGTGGAAATACCCAACAAAGTGTTGACATTGCTAGTAGGTTGGATAGTTGTAATAACATGAGTACTAGTGTATGTAGGAATAGAGGTAAGAGTTGTGGAAGGAGGAATTTAATTTCCACCTTGGCTTTTAGTATACCCCAAAGCTTGAGCACAACTAGTTACAGTAGGGACATGTTTATTAATGATTTGAGGTAGACTATGCACAACTTTTATTCCATATTCATTTTCAATAATTTTCCTCACATTATCTAAAGCAAGAATGGTACTACTAGCAATGTTTCTAAAAGTCACAATTTTTTGCAATTTCTCTATTTCTTCATCTATCCTTCTTATGTTTTCTTGTGAAACATTAGCAACCATTGTTTTGACATCATGCACATGATTTGTGGCTAGGGAAGTCATTGGAAATGAGGCATGAATACTATAATCCATAGTGTGTTGATTAGTATCAACACTATGAGTGAAAGAGTTAGAAAACCCAAGATACACGGTGAATGGTGTATTGTGGGATGACATGAGTCTTCAACTATGTATCACAATAGTATTACTAATAGGATACCAAGTTGTGAAGATCATACAAGTTTCACAAACTCGGTATGTGCCAAAAATGGATAGAAGTGAAATGTGATGAAGTAACCTAGGATGTAAAGTGCAATACAAATATGTAAAAACAATTTTAGAATTCTAAAAAAATAATTTTTTGATTATTCTATGTAAAAACCTAAAAATGATATCTCGCAAATGCAATTTTGAATTCAAACAATGCACTAAATTTATCAAATGAACCTTAATATGCTCAATTTGAGATAACAAAAATTATGCAAACTATAACACCAAACTGAAAAGAACAAAACAGGGCATAGAAACAAATATTTTAATGCCTAGAAATTCAAGAAAAATCCCTAATCAAGGACTCATTCACCCTTGGGTGAATGCGTCATAGCTTAGGGTTTTTAAAAATTCTTTTATAGGTTTCTAAGTTGATTCTTGTAGTTTCTAGATTTTGAGATAGTGAGTTACAATTTGAATTTTCTATGAAATTGAAGTTTAAATGAAAATGCAAACTAGTGATAAATGAAAAACTAGGAGACCTATTTTGATATGAAATTTTGATTCAATTTTAAAATGTAAATGAATGATGATGAAATGTAATGTAAATACTTTGTAAAATGACTATTTTAATTTTTTTTCAAATTTAAAAAGTGCAAAAATGCAATCCTAAAACCCTAAATGAGATGCAAAATAATGCAAGTTAAGCAACCCTAAATGAGATTCAATTTAATGCAATGCAATACAAATGAATGAAAGATCTATATCTAGGGATGAAATAGAATCCAAAATCATAAAGAAACAAGTCTCAAAAGTCAGATTCACCAAAATGAAAAGACGAAAAATAGGTGCATCAATGGTAATGAAGGGAAATAGTGTTATGTGGACCTATCTTCCTCAATTTCATTAGGAAATGAGATCCATCGAAAAAATTGACTTACAACCCTTAGGTGAGTCAACACAAGATGTGAATCTTCATATTTTCTTTTTGTGTCAGGATGGGGGTCCTGGTCAAATAACACTTTGGGGAGAAAAACTAAAAATAGTAAATCAACACCAAATTGAAATCTAACACTTGGAATAGAAAGATTAAAATAAATATTGATAGAACCTACAATCAAATTGTAGATCAGAGAAGGGAAGAGAGTAATCCCACAATACTGGTTGACAAATTTTGGCCAAACTGGACACTGAAATAATTTTTTGTAACTAAATCTTCACCTTCGGGCACCTATAGCAGCTAAACCGTGAAGAATTTGAAGATGATGCAAACTAGTGATTTGTCACATTTTGTCTATAGATTCTAAATATATTTTTTTCAATTTTTTTGGAATTAGATTGCACTTCTTTTTCCATCTCCTTCGAAAACTAGTTTTTTGTAATAAACAACATTTTTAAGGAGTGATGCTCACTATATAATGCATAAATTTTTTTTCATGAAGGATAAAATTATATTTTTTTCAAATTTAGATTTGTAACTATGATATTTAGTGCTTCCAATTGGTTACATAGTGTTTTATAGAATTTTTTTTTCTTAATCAAGTTTTGAAGTCAAACCAATTACAATTCAAACATAGGAAGACCATATAACACAAATTTTTTGTATGTATCAAAATTCAATTTTTTTTTGTTAGATCAAGGAATTCAATATCTGGCACACTCATATTTTTCAAAAAAAAAATTGATAATCTACTATTTTTCCACATGTGCAGAACAAAGAGTTTGATTTTCGGTGAAAAACCTATGTTTAATAAAACTAAAAAAAAAAATACTTAATAAAACCAAAACATATTAAAATTATATTTGTTGGATAGCTCATTCCAAGGACTACCATCATCCAGTTGTGTCTATGAAGTATCCTCCATTTTCATCCTCAACCCAAGCTTCAAAGCACAAAATTTTGGACTATTTTGGTGTCTAAGGGTGAGAAGGTGGGAAAAGGGGGGTTTGAGCAAACCCCTAGCGAAACCCCTCTCAAAAAAAAAATATTTGTGCTTTTTGGTGGGAATGGTGGGACCTTGTATTTAATTGGTTCACTCGAACCAGGATTCATTTGAACCCTCTTTTTGTTTGCTCAAACCAAAGGGTTCATTTGAACCCAAAAAACCATTTTTTTTTTGCATGGGGTCATTTTTTGTAGCTTTTCCTTCCTCACTCAAATTGTACACCAATTTTGTGGGTTTACCCAAAATTTGAATGTACCTTTCACCAAAAGGTAGTTTTTGAAGCTGACTTGGGACTCATTCACCTAGGGGCAAATGGGTCCTGAGTTTGATTTTTTTTTGAACTTTTGAGAGCCTCTAGTCCTATCTTCTTCTTTTTTAAGCAAAAGGCATAAAGCCTATATATATATCATAAAATAAGATGTTACATAATATAAGATAATCCACGATTAGTAAATATATGAAAATATGCTGATAGTAATTCAAAATTCAACTTTTTATGTCCAGATCTACTATTGAAAATAGCTCCCTTATATCTAATATTGAAAACATTCACACACATATTTGAGCACTCTTATACCTACTATTGATTATACCCATTGTGAAAGAAAAACTAACAAGTCTTGAATCTGCACAAACTATTCTTCTATGAAACCTCCATGGACTGAATTTTCATCCTGAGATTCCAACTTCTCGGTCAGCTGAAGACCTCTCTCCAACATACCTCGATGACCAACAAAAAGATTGGGAAGTTGCACTGGATGGCCCATCCTAACATTAGTAGAGTTAAAGTTCTCTATAAAATTGCTTGGCATCCAACCATTACAAAAAGGCTAAGGTTGTTGAAGATCTTGAGATGGGGAAGGAACTTGAAGCTGCAAACCCAATTGTAAACCAGAGACTAAAGCTGGTGGAACATGCACTCTTAAAAAATTTAGTGCATAAAATTTTTCTCTTATATTGACCTCCATTACTGTGCACAACCAACAAAGATTCTTCATCAATGACCTTAGGAGGATATTTTCATTCTTATACTGTATAGCTATCCTGAAAGCTTCATAGATGTCTTCAAACCCCTGTCAATGTTGCACAAAATACTTAGGGAAAAGACAACCAATGTATCCCTCTCCATTGAAGAGATTGTATGCTAGGAATGCTTTAAGAACTGAATTGTCCAACACATTAAAATTTGACATATTTCTTGACCAATTCCTTAATTTCAGTTAAAGACTGTACCAAATCCATTGCATTAGACATGAAGATTGAGATCACCTAAGATGGGAAAAGCAAATGATGAGCCTTTGGACTGGTAACATCAACCCCTAGCACCATGTGAATGCAATCTTTGACCCTTGTAGAATCCATCTTGAACATAAGCTTTAGAGAATCCTGAGACAAATATCCTTCAAAAGACCTTTCGCATAGCTTGACTAGTAAAAAAACCTCGAGATTCCATAGGCGAAAGGACATTTCACACCTATCTCAATTGGTAAAGACCAATTAACAAAGAGTGCATGCAGAAACCTTAAAAAATCCTTCACTTTGCAAACACTGAATGAGAGAAAAATCATTTTGTAGCTCCACTTAAAGCCTTTGTACACTAATGAATTCATGTGGTGTACTAATGAGAGAGAGTGCATAAGGATAAAATGTTAAAATTTGGCTCTCCATGAATGCTAGCTCATGTGAATAGGCTATTGAAATATTTTAGATATATTGAAGCACCTCAAGATTTAATTACATGTACCTGCAACAAAAATAAAACATTAGACAAAATAAAATATAATCTTGAGATGTTTAGCCTGAAATCTTCACATGATTTTTAGCATCAACAAGTGAACGAATGAAGTCCTTCCAGCTTGGACGTACTCCCAACTGAGCACACAACAAATAATTACTTGAACAACTCCTAAGGCACATGTTTGAAATCCAAGCAAATGTTGATGATGCCTACTAGTAAGGATGATGGCTTGCTATGGGAGATGTAAGATTTAAAATCATTACACATTAATCTTCACCTTATGGTAACTTTGATGAGACATCTCAAACCAAACAAGTCATTGGTCCACTCATCTTTGCACTTCCATATTCTCTAGTTTTTAGGTCTAAAAATTCGAAAATAAATTTTATAGATGAGTTTTCGTGAGAAGATGACAAATTTTTTCAACTTTGACAACTTCTTCAATATTTCTCTTCAAAATATCTTCAATATTTCTTCCACATAAATCTACAAACACAAATCGAGAGGGAAAAATGTTTTCTTTTTGGTGAATGGGGGTTTTCCTTGGTCAAACCTTGTTTTGGTAATTAAACCTTGAAATGAAATGAAACATGAAAGAGGGAATGAACAATGAACAAAGCAATGTTACCACTCAACAAACCCTTATATAAACCTTGGAATGTAGATCTGCAACTTGCATGAAATGGCTTCAATGGATGTGGATCTTGACACTTGAGTCATTCCTGAAATAATGGGCTTGAATGCTTGAATGGATCATGAAGCCTATATCAGCATATTATCTCCAAAAACATGCATGCTAAAAGAAGACTTCGACATGAAAATTGGACCTTGATTTCTACAATAAAGCTCTGATAAATCTTCTATTGAATTTCTCTTGAAATTCTCTTTTGAAGTCACATAAAAATTCTAGGTGAAACATAGTGAAATAACCTTATATTGATAGGTATGTATCCTTAATTTGTCAAAATTCAAATATCACAAGCTGACATCTAAATATATATTTGAAAAAATTAAAATAGCACCAAAAACATAATTTAAATTTAGGTCTTAGGTCTAAAGGAGGACCCATTCACCCATGGGAAAATGGGTCCTAGCTCCATAAACCTAGGACACACATTGCTCAATGATAAGTGTTATGTTAAGGCATTAATGGATGTCACATTTCCTGTTCAGAAAATGTAATTAAATAGGCTTGGTAAATGAATCAAAGGGCCAATTAAGGTAATATTAAGCTCAATTATTTAGGGGAGCCCTAAATTAGTGCAAAAGTGTAAATAAATACATTTTACAACACTAGAATAAGGCACAATTAAGTCTAAATTAATATTAAATCCAAATTAAGCGTGAAAATGTAAAAGGGATACACTTTCCTACACTATAGAAACATAACATAATCCCAAGTAATTATTTCATATTACATAATCCTATGTAAAGATAGCATTTTTCCAATTAATATTCCATAAATCGAGAGATACATGATTACATGTATAACTTCCAAGAGCTTTAATGAAATAGAGTACAAATGGTCTAGATGTCCTTGTTGGCACACATTCTCAAGTTTTAGCTACCAACTATTTGAGGGAGAGTATCACTCAAGTGCTTTTCCACCAACAACGGACTTATTGTGGTTCCCCACACATACCTAATTGGTAAGATTGGTCTGCCCTTCGATGAAGAGATTGATCTAGTAACCTCATAATACTAGGCTTCCTGAGCATGGTGTTTTATCCTACATAACTAAAGCTATCATATATTGGCTACAACCTACATGCATGATATTCCTAGCTAAATTATGAAAACCTAGATCATAATGAACCTATAGTGTAGGAAAATGCATACCCTTGCATTTTCACACTTGTTTGGGCCAACCTTACTTTATTTATCCTTATTTATGTTTTAATTGGTCCTATTTTGCATCCACAAGCCTAATAAATTATATATTTTTATGTCTAATCCCAGCAAACATCAAATGATAAATGATAATTTAATGGTTTTGGCTGTGTGTCCTTGATTTTTGGGTCGAGACTAAGATGCCACCTAGGGTGTCTTTTTCCCCCAAAGGTCTTGGGACCTTGATTTCAAAGGAACCTTAAATAGGCCCCTTTTTGGAGTGTATGCCTCAAGTTTCATGCGTCAAGACTAAGACACCACCTATGGTTTCTTAGTCCCCCTTAGGTTATTTTTGGGATTTAATTTCAAATCTTAGTAGGATTTAGGCTCCTTTAATTAATGAATTTATATGTTGGCTTGTTGTGGTGTAATTTTTGGATATTAAGCATAGATAAGTATAAATACAAGGTTCCTTTCTTTCATTTATAACATTAGCATTCATGTATTCAAGCATTATAGCAAGTTTGTGATCAAGAGAGCATTCAAGAGAAATTCATCAAGAATTTGGAACCATCATGAAGATTCAAGCATCATATCAAGGATATTCTTACATCATGTGTGTTTTTGAGCTAACATTTGTGATGTAGGGTTTTTATTCAAGCAAGCAATTCAAGTGAAGATCTATCAAGCATGAACATTTGATTCAAGATCTACATTCAAGCTAGCCATCTCACACAATTTTGTAGATTTCATAACAAGGTTTTGGTGAGTTGCAACATAGTTCTTTGTTCATTCACCATTTACCTCCTTCATTCCATTTCATTTCAAGGTTTAATTAGCAACATGGTGTTTGACCAAAGCAAACCCCCACATTTACTAACAATCAAAAAGTTTCACTCTCTTGCATGTTTGTGATTACAGATTTAGGTTTAGGACTTGAAGATCATTTGAAGTGAAAAATTGCAAAGTTGTAAAGTTACATTTCAAAGTTGTCATGTTCACAGAAACTCACTTATAGGCCAAATCTAAAAGTTTCAGGACCTATTATTTCAGAAGAAGAAAGTGTAGATATTGGACCTTAGGATCACATTCAGAGATTTCAAAAATTCAGAATGGGACTACATTGATAGCAAGGGAATCTTAGTCCTCCCAAGGGAATTTCACTAGCAAAGATTCTTTTGAATCTTGTTTCGGTATCTGAAGATTCTACATCTGCCTCAAAAAATAGCAATGAGAATAAGACAATAGTAAGGGCGTCTTAGTCCTCCCTAGCACATTTTGATAGCATTTTTGCATTTCCAAAATCCTCATCACATTTCTAAACTTCCTAGGTACGCACATCGTAACTTACTGTTGCATAATTTCATCATTTAGCTTCCATTACTAGGTCTTGTGAGTTGAACGTTTACTTTTCTTTTCCAATCCTTTGCTTGGTGGTGAAGCTCTCAAAGCTTGAAGAACCCCCTCCTAGGTCTTCCTTGTTGAGAATTGACTCACTTTTGAGGTTTATAGTCAATCCTATTTGGGTTCCTAGGACATTATTAAGTGACCGAAGGAGAATAGTGGGTATAACACCCAACCTATTTTCTTTGGTTCACTTTGGTGAACCCAACATTCTAGAGCATTCATTTTCTGATTTGGAGTTCATTAAGGTCATAGATCTAGGTTGCATTCATTCTTGCATTGCATCTTGCATTAGTGAAAGTACATCTAGGGTTTCTCATATTTAGTGAAAGTGCATCTAGGGTTTATCATACTTGCATTAGTGAAAGTCCATATAGGTTGCATTTTTGCTTTCTTGCATCATGTTATCTCATTGAAAAACTACATAGTGCATTGTTCATCATCCTAATTGCATTTAGAAAAAAAATTATTGCGTTCAAATTTGCATTTAATTGCTTGTCACTAGTTACTTTTTCTTGCATTCATTTGCACACTTTTCTATTTCTATACATCAGCTCCCTAAATAGGCAACTTGTGAACACTATAAACAATCCATATTCTACAATTTTTTTAAAAAAAACCTCTGTTAGGACTAAAACGCCCTTCTTGGCGTCTTAGTCCCTCTATGGGTTTCTAACTCAGAACCCTCTCTGTGTTGTTTTCTATTTTTTCAAGTCCTTGGAACCTCAAAATTTCACCAATAGGACCAAGATTCCCCTATTGGTGCCTTAGTCTCTGTTGACTATGACTTTCCAATTTTTCAAGGTTTAAATTTTTTTTTTGTGCTTTTGTTTGTTGCTTTCAATTTTCTATTACAGTTTGCAGAATTCCAATTATCTCAATTTATTTCATTCCAAGTGTAATTGTAAGCATAGGATATTGTGTTAATTTCACTTTCTTTGGTTTATCCCTTCCATGAGTTGTACTACTTGGTGTCATATTGCTAATACTATGTAGAGATGAAGTGCAAGACTCATGGCATCCCATGATAAAACACTCATTATGGATCTTGGTTTAATAGCTCTCTTATTCCTAGTGTTGGTAATAGTTCAATAGGTATGGAATTTCCCTTTGATACCTCTCTTGATATTCCTACTTTACCTACAAGTTCTATGCCAAGTGTTCAAACAATGGTTGATCATATCCCTCAAGAAAACATAATGAAAATGCATGAAGACCTAGCTCATTTACAAGATAGTGTGAGTACTGAAAACATTTCCAACATTGTTATACCTACCATAGATAGTATTCACTAAATGATAGAAAGTGATGAAGGACTGGAATTTGTGCATAACATAGCTCAAATATTTAGAAAACATCTTCCTTCCACCACCAATAGTGCTCAAACTTCAAACAATGTGCAAAGCCGAGGAAATCAAACTCCTCCCCCTTCAACCATAACCTCCATTCCCACCTATACCAATCCTCAAGTGACCACAATGATGCAACCAACTAGCAATGTATTTCCTACCTCCAACATTTCGACCAATGCTCCTTATATTTATGTGGCATCTAACCTTATATCTCTTCCAATAAGCAATCCATTCACTTTTCCCCCCCAATACATACACACCACCACCATATTCACCTTCATCTCAAACCACAAACAATGACCCTATCATTAAACACCTTTTACAAATCCTTTCATCCATTCAACATCCAGTTTTCACCATAAATTAAAATCAAAATGGTCATCCTTCATACTATGTCAAAAGCAACCCACTATCTTTGGAGATATTGAGAACTCTGGTGCCACAAGGTATAGAGATCCCTAGATTTGAGAAATATGGAGGAAAGGGAGATCTTTCTAATCACGTTAATGTCTTTACTACTTTGTGTAGTAATTTTATCCTTGAGGATAAATGTTTGGCTAAGCTTTTTCCCTGATCCTTGAAAGATGTTGCCTTGGACTAGTTTTCTACATTACCAAATAACCCAATTCATTCATTTAATGAACTTTTTGAAGTCTTTATTAACCATTTCCAAGTGCATATGGTTCTTGAAATGACTTTATCTAATTTGATGAGATGGAAGCAAAATAAAGGTGAAAAATTAAATGACTTTATTTCACCTTACCAATCACTTTATTCCCAAATCAGTGTGAAGATTCCCAACTCTCACCTTCAAAATATGTTCATAGAAAATTTACAAAGTAAGATACGAGACAAGATTACCATAATGAAATTCCCTTCCTTCATCTACTTATGCATTGCCCTTTGATATTATCAAAATTTTATACGTAGTTGTGAACTAAAACCCACCTCTACCTGTCTTGAAAAGTCTGAATCTTCAAACCAAAACACCTACCAGCCTTTTAGAAGACAAAATAAAAGTTTCCTCCAACTAAATTCCACCTCCCAACCTACCCAACAAGTTAATACCCAAGTAGCTGGTATAAAGAAGAGTAATCTTTATATCTTTGGGGATCTGCAAAGACAATCTACTCCCTTGGTACACTTCAAAACATCATGACTCAGCTATTAAAAAAAAACATGCTTACTTTACCTCTCGTTCAAACTCTTGACCCTAGCAAGCCATTATCTCTGAGCTTTAGAAACAATGCATATTGTACTTATCACCAACAAAAAGGACATGATATAGAAAATTGCAAGCATCTTAAACATCTTGTGCAAGACCTCATTGATTCTAATCATATCCAAATTGGAGGTGTGAATGAAAAAGGTAATAAATATTTAGCTCCTCCTAACCAAAACATGCAAATCTTTACCAATCACATACATAACCACAATATTTCATTTATTAAGGCTAGTTAAACTAAGCCCAATGTGATAAATGTTGACACAAATGATGAAAATATGAACAATGACCAACAAAATCCTATGGATGATGATGAAAAATATCCTATGGATACTAATGACCAAATTCCTATTAATATAATGATAGGAGTGATTGAAATCAATCCTTGTAAATAGAAAACCAAAATTCCTATTGACATTACTTTCTCTTTAGTGGAAACAATCAAAAATGCACTTGATGGTCCTCTTTACTTAGCCAGAACAACCAATGATAGGCCCACTCCTAGGATTTTAATTGATCTCATCTATGGAGAGAATGCGATCAAAGAAGAACTCTTATATGTGCATGAACTCACTCAAGATAGATATGATAAACAAGGAAGGATGGATAAAAATTCTTAATGGTTTTTCCCATTCTACAATGGGCTCAATCACACTCCCTTTACAAGTAGGACCAAAAAAATTAAATGTATCATTCTCTATCATCTCTAATTCAGATCAATTTTGTGTGAAGCTAGGCTACAAGTGGCTTCGCTCCATTAATTTGGTCCCATCCATTGTCCATAAGTACTTAAAGTTTCCAATCAACAATGAAATATTCACTGCGAACCATAGTGTATTTAGATCATTGAATTCTCATGGAAATTCTCCTTAGACTATTTTTGGCCCAAGCCCATGAAACCTATAAAACCTTGTGGGACTTCCTTTTCCTATCCTACCAAAATTTCAAAGCAAAATGCATAGCCAAGCTATCTCTTGAAAATTTTCTACCTCTGCCCCTTGAAGAAAACAATATTGAGCTTAAAGCCCTTCCAACTAACCAAGACCCATTCATCAAAAATCCCTTGCCTATTTCCTACAAAAGGCCAAGAGAAAAGAAAACAAGTACTAATCCACCTCTTAAGAAAATTTATAAAGCCAAAGAGAAAGTGGTTGAACAACCTTCCATGGTTTCTTCCATTCTTCCTTCACAAGAAGAAAAGAAACCTATGGTTGACAAACCCACTCTTACACAAATGCAACTTGAAACCACAATAAAAGAAACTGAAATTCTAGAGAGTGTAGGCGTAGATGTCATGCTATTGCTCAAAAGATGAATGAAGAGAACAACATAGAAAATAAAAAATCCGAACTTGACAAAAGCAATAAATGATGAGCCTCCCCCCTTACCAAAAACAACAAATCATATGTCTCTAACACAAGGACCAACACCTTCCATGGATATTATCATTCATCCTCTTATTGTGGTTAGCTTGGATGATGATGAAGAAATGGTTAAAATTGATGAGAAATTGCATAATGAGTTGAATTTGTTATTTTCCTCATCTATGAGCTTAAACAATAACAATCATGATGATCCTCCTCAACCGAGTGATGCATTGAACCTCGTGATTCTCCTACTACAACACTTGATGTTGTCCCTCTCACTAGTGATCTACATTCTGCATATACTGAACAAGACTGGGATGCAGATGACCTACTAGATAGTTGACTCGCATGTGCTTTACTAATCTTTTTTGATTTCCTTTTTTATTTTTTGGTTGATTGCATGTGTGTAATGTGATCCCCTGTATTATTTTATGTTTTGTCTATTTGTACCTTCATTCTTCTATATGTGGGAAGTCTTTACCATTTCATTGTTCTTTCTCTTTTCTTTTTCATTTCATTTTTTTCTTGCGTTTTCCTTTTGGGGATGATGCAAGGTTGCCAAGACATCCTATGTCTCTTCCATGTTGACCCAAAATATTTTTATTACCTTTTCTTTTCCTTTCATTTTTGTCTTGTGTTTTCCTTCTAGGGATGACCCAAGGCATTGAGACTGTAAGGAAAATTAGATGCGAAAACAACTCTCCTAACGTCAAAACCAAAGGGAAGAATGTAGAGATACCTTTTAAAACTAGAATTACAGTCCAATTAAGATGCACATGAAAGAGATAACAAAAACAGAGTATTTGACACACACATATGGACACCAAATTTATGTGGGAAAACCCTTACGGGAAAAAAACCCACCACACCAAGAGAAGTCACTTTGTATTACAGTAACAAATAATTACATACATAGTTCTGACTTATCTTTTTGATGCCAGATTACAACAACTTTCACAATGATCAATCTTGTACAGGAACCTTCAAGTTACAATCTTTACAGAATAGAAATCACTTTGATACAATTTGAACTATTCACACAACTGTTCTTCAAACCAATCGAACCATAGAGCATCTGTAACTTTAAACTATATTAATGTCATTCCCTGTCTGTTGAGCTTCCTCTTAGAACTACCACAATGAACTGTCTTCCAATGGTTCTCATTCAGCTTCTCTGATTGGTCCACGCGATGCCACATAGGAAAGTCTTCACACGGTAAAAAGGCTTCAATCTGTGTTGGCATGTCGGTGAGACACTGACCGTGTCTCCCCGATGCCACGCACAACTTAGCATTCAATATCGCCAAGATTTTTCCATTGCCAAGAGGTTCCACCGAGCTTACAACTGTTGCATCGACTTCAACATTGCTATCGGCAAGACTTACTGTTGGCCAAGAGGTTACACCAAGACTTCTTAAGTTACACCGAAGCATCCAATAGTCGGCAAGACATATTGCATTGGCCAAGACATCACAGTGAATACTTCATGTTAAACCTAGTGCATCCACCAGTCGATGAGACTCATCGCTTTCGCCAAGACCTTATACCTAGGTCCTAAGTCATACTGAGCCATTAGCATTTCCATCAGCATCCATCTATTGCTAAGACATTCAACTATTGCCAAGAGGTTTCACCGAGATCTCTTATGTTACTTTGTAGCCATACTACTATTGGCAAGACCCCACGAGTCACCAAGACTTCATAACAATCGCCTTGAGCTACTCTGATGACCATAGTTACATCAAGCACCGAACGGTCAGTGAGACTTACCACTCTCACTGAGAGATCTTACCGAGTTCTTTAGTGTTACCTTGAAAGAATACTGTCAATGAGACATTACTATCGGTAAGACTTCTTACTGAACACCCAAGACTTTCCCCAGAAGACTTCAACCTATACACCGTCAGCAAGACATCCATATCAGTAAGAGCTCATAGCGAACATCCAAGACTCTCCCTGATAAACGATTGAATGGCCTGTCGGCCAGAGATCTCCATAGGTGGTGAGAGGTCACATCAAATGCTTCTTTTCACAGCAATAGGCTCCTTCGGTGAGACAGAAGCAAGGTCACAGCGACCAGTGCAAATCACAATGTGTCAAAGCTGCTAGTCGGCCAGACATTAACAATATCACACCGACTTGGCTCCAATAGAGATTATAGCCTGTGATGATTTAGGCACATATTTCCAACAATCTCCCACTTGACAAAGATCACACAGGCACCTCCAAAGCACAAAAAAACTTACTAAAAATCATGGGAACTGAGGCCCCATCGAATTGGCACACCACCTGAACTTGTCTGTGCTCACTGGCTTCGTCAATGCATCTGTAACATTTTGCAAAGTATCAACTTTTTCCAAACTGATCTTTCCATCCTCCACCATATCTCGTACAAAGTGGTACTGTACATCTATATGTTTCATCCTAGCATGGAAAGTAGGATTCTTTTCCAAACAAATTGCACTCTGACTATCACAAAAAATAGTTATTTTCCTTGCATCAAAACCAATGTTAGAACACAAACATTTTAACCAAACTACTTCTTTACAAGCATGAGTAGAAGCCATGTATTCAACCTTTGTAGTGGACAACTACAGCCTGTCGCTTACTCATCCAACTCACTGCACCACCATTCAACATGAAAGTATATCCACTGGTGGACCTCCTATTGTCAATGTGCCCTGCCCAATCAAAATACACATAGCCTCAAATACTAAGATTCCTTAGTGATTCAACCAAGTTTCCATGGTAACACAAAGCAAAATCTGAAGTGCCCTTCAAATATTTGAAAACTCTTTTCACAGCATCCCAATGTGTCCTTCCAAGATTAGCCATAAACCGACTAAGTACTCCCACTGCTTGGGCAATGTCTAGCCTTGTACAAACCATTGCATACATAAGACTACCAACCACACCAGCATAGGGTACACTGGTCATGTCCTCCATCTCAGTAGGAGATTTTGGACAGTCTTCAACAGATAGCTTCGTTCCATGCAAAACTGAAACAACTAGCTGCTTGCAATCATTCATGCAAAATCTCTCTAGAACAGTCTTGATATACTTACTTTGACTGAACCAAAGCTTTCTACTATTCCTATCCCTGGTTATCTCCATCCCCAGAATATACCTTGCTACACCAAGATCTTTCATTTCGAACTTAGCAGACAACTGAGACTTAAGATTATAAATCATTAGCTTACTATTGCCTATGAACAACATATCATCAACTTAAAGAGCAATAATAAGAACTTTATCACTTTTAAATTTGTAATAAACACAATGATCAGATTTTGATCTCACAAATCCCAAAGACAATACAAAAGTATCAAATTTCTGGTACCACATTCTAGGTGACTGCTTTAACACATACAGAGACTTCTTTAACTTGCAAACTAGTTTCTCTTTACCTTTCTCCACAAAGTGCTTAGGCTAGGACATGTAGATTTCTTCTTGAAGATCACCATTAAGAAATGTTGTCTTCACATCCATCTATTCGACCTCGAAGTCATACGCTGGTGCAAGTGACAAAAGAAATCTAATAGATGTCGTCTTAGCTACAGGAGAAAAAATTTCCCCATAATCAATTCCCTCTACCTGGGAATAACCCTTCATAACCAATCTTGCCTTGTACTTTTCTACACTGCCTTCCAGACCAATCTTCTTTTTAAATACCCATTTACAGCCAACAACTTTTTTTCCTTTAGGCAAGGGCACCAAACTCCAAGTTTCATTATTTTCTAATGATGCCATTTCTTCATTCATGGCTTCCAACCAAGAGTTTGAATCAGACATTTTAAATGCCTCCTTTACAGTCCTATGCTCATCAGTGCTAGAAATTAAAGCATAGGCACAAGTAGAATCTATCAAAGAAAACCCATACCTATCAGGTTGTTTTCTTTCATGGGTTGACCTCCTCACTTGCTAAGGTTGAGGTTCTTCTTCTTCTTTAGAACTTTCAGAACTGCTTGAGCTCTCCTCAGTTTCAGGTACATTTTAAATTTTCAATTCATCTTTATTTGGTGTAGGAGGAATTACATCTACATCCTTATTGTTTTTTGACTTTGTCTTTGACTGCAAATCCAAGGTAGAAGATTTCAGCTCATGAAAGATTACACTTCTGTTGTATACAACCTTCTCTGTATTAGGATTCCAAGGCTTGTATCCTTTTATGCCAACACTATAGCCAATAAAAATACATTTGACAGCCTTGTTCTCTAATTTAGATCTTTTCTCATATGGCACATGAGCATATGCCTCACAACCAAAAACACAAATATGTCTTAAAGAGGGCTTCTTACCAGACCACGCTTCCAAAGGTGTTTTTTCAACAAGAATAGAATTTGGAGAATGATTAATCAAGTTACATGTAGTAGCAATAGCCTCAGCCTAGAATTTTTCCTCCAAGCCAACAGTACTCAGCATACTTCATGCTCTCTCCATCACTGTCCTATTGAACCTTTCTGCAACTCCGTTCTACTTTGGAGTATAAGGTGTATTCTTATGCCTTTTAATCCCATGGTCTTTACAATACCTTTTGAAATCATCAAAACAAAATTCGCCACCATTATCAGTCCTTAAGCATTTTATTTTTCTCCAGTCTAATTTTCTACAAGGTTTTTAAATTCCTTAAACCAACTGAACACTTTTGATTTACTTTTCAAAAAATAAACAAATTTTCTTCTTGAATAATCATCAATGAACGATACATAGTACCTTGACTTAGACAAAGAAGGAACATTCACTAGACCAAATACATTAGAATGAATATAATCTAGCAAACTAGAAGATTTATGAGGACTGGAATAAAAAGAAACACGGTGTTGCTTTCCATATATACAGTGTTCACATAATTCAAATTCAAGGTTACAATCTTCAAGCCCCTCAACCAAGTGTTTGTTCTTCAAGGTTTTTAAGCCTTTTTCTCCTATGTGGCCTAGCATATGATGCTAGAGCATAGTCTTTTCTGCTAGAAGTTTAACCTCCATAGAGTTTACACAATTAGGAACATTTCCCTCTTTTCCTCCATGAGTAGCCTTCTATGACTTTATAGAGACATTGTTACATTGAATAGCATGTGCATCCAGCTTGTACAAGGTACCAATACGAGCACCCCTTGCTAGCACCATTGAGCCTCTAGTCATCTTGCAGCCATTTCCAGAGAATGTGACTTGCACTCCAATATCATTTAGCATACTTACAGAAAGTAAGTTTTGAGCCAAACCTGGTATATGCATTACATTATTGATTCCCTTCACTCTGCCATCAGGGAATTGGATTCTAACTCTTCCATGTCCAAAAATCTCTAAAGTTGAATCACTTTCCAAGTACACCTTTCCACCATCATATTCTTCATACTTCGTGAACCAGTCTCTATGAGACGTCATGTGGAAAGATGCTCCAGAATCAATCAGCCAGACATCATATGATTCCTGAGTAGCCAAGGCTGCAATGAAGGCGTCTCCATCACTATGAGAAGAATCGTTGTTAGAAGAATACTTCTTCTTCTTCTTCTTCTTCTCCTCTTTACAATCCTTTCAGACATGACCAGGTTTCCCATAGTTCTAGCACATCACCTTGGACTTCTTTCCAGGAGACTTTGATCTCCCTTTTGATTTCGATTTGGACTTCTTGTCCTTCTTCTTGCCTTTCTCCTTTGACCTTCCTCTAATAGCAAGGGCCTCCTTCGTCATCTCAAAAGATTTCCTTCTCATTTCTTCTAATAACAAAGAAGCAACAACATCCTCCATCTTGAAACCTGATTTTGTACTCCCAATAGCCATCACTAGGTGATCCCATGAATCTAGAAAAGAACACAATATCAACATACAACAATCCTCTTCATCAGTCTTTACACCAATAGAAGTTAACTATGCAATCGACATGTTAAATGCATTCAAATAATTAGCAATAGACCCTCCTTCCTGCATTCTCAAAGAGTACAACTTTTTCCTCAAGAATAGTTTATTCACCAAGGACTTCCCCTGATAAATAGATGCCAGTCTCTTCCACAAGGAAGATGCAGTCTTCTCTTCATGCACATTGAAAAGAACGAAGTCTACCAAATAGAGCCTTATCAGCCCCATAGACTTTCTATCTACAAGGTCCCAATATTCTTGCTTCATGCCTGTAGGTTTAGTTCCAGACACAACAAGCCATAGATCACGATCCACTAAGAGATCCTCCATTTTGAGTTTCCACAACTCAAAATTACTGCCATTGAACTTCTCTATTTCAATCTTTCTTGACATGCTAGCCATCTCAATCTGTAATTTGAATTTAACAAACTCTACAAGACTCCCACTGAATGGAAATGACACAAAAAACCCAATGTACCCACAAGGATAACACAACTGGCTAGGATTTGATACCACTTGTAAGGAAAATTAGATGTAGAAACAACTCTCCTAATGTCAAAACCATAGGGAAGAATGAAGAGATACCTTTTAAAATTAAAATTATAGTCCAATTAAGATGCACATGAAAGAGATAACAGAAACAAAGTATTTGACACACACATATGGACACCATATTTATGTGGGAAAACCCTTACGGGAGAAAAAACCACCACACCAAGAGAAGTCACTTTGTATTACAATAACAAATATTTACATACAGAGTTCTGACTTATCTTTTTGATGCTAGATTACAATAGCTTTCACAATGATCAATCTTGTATAGGAACCTTCAAGTTACAATCTTTACAAAATAGAAATCACTTTGATACAATTCAAACTATTCTTCAAACCAACCAAACCATAGAGCATCTGCAACTTCAAACTATATTCATGTCATTCCATGTCTATTGAGGTTCCTCTCAGAACTGCCACAATGAACTGTCTTCCAATGGTTCTCATTTGGCTTCTTTGATTGGTCCACAAGATGCCACATAAGAAAGTCTTCATGCAGTCAAAAGGCTTCAATCTGTGTTGGCATGTCGGTGAGACACTGACCATGTCTCCCCAATGCCACACACATCTTAGCATCCAATATCACCAAGAGTTTTCCATCGACAAGAGGTTCCACCAAGCTTACAACTATTGCATCGAATTCAACATTGCTATCGGCAAGACTTACCACTCGCTAAGAGGTTACACCAAGACTTCTTAAGTTACACCGAAGCATCCAACAGTCGGCAAGACATACTGCTATCGCCAAGACATCATAGTGAATAATTCATGTTAAACCTAGTGCATCCACCAATTGGTGAGACTCGTCACTTTCACCAATACCTTATACCGAGGTCCTAAGTCATACTAAGCCATTAGCATTTCCATCAGCATCCATCTGTCGCTAAGACATTCAATTGTCGCCAAGATTTTTCACCGAGATCTCTTATGTTACTCCGTAGCCATACTACTATCGACAAGACCCCATGAGTAGCCAAGACTTCATAATGATCACCTTGAGCTACTCTGATGACCATAGTTACATTGAGCACCGAACGGTTGGCAAGACTTACCACTCTCACTGAGAGATCTTACCGAGTTCTCTAGTGTTACCTCGATAGAATACTGTCGGTGAGACATTACTATCAGTAATACTTCTTACCAAAAACCCAAGACTTTCCCCTAAAGACTTCAAACTAAACACTGTCGGCAAGACATCCATATCGGTAAGAGCTCATAGCGAACATCCAAGACTCTCCCTGATAAATGATTGAATGGCCTATCGGCCAGAGAGCTCCACGGGTGGTGAGAGGTCACACTGAATGCTTATTGTCACAACAATAGGCTCTTTCAATGAGACAGAAGCAAGGTCACAGTGACTAGTGCAAATCATAATGTGTCAAAGCTGCTAGTCGGCCAGACATTAACAATATCACACTGACTTGGCTCCAATAGAGGTTACAACCTGTGATGATTTAGGCACATATTTCCAACAGAGACACCTTATGTCTCTTCCATGTTGACCCAAAAGGATTTTCCTTTGTTTTCACTCTCTTTGTGTCATTCTTCCAATTCTATGTGTATTTGGGGAATGATGAAAGTTTTGAGCTCTCTAATATAATTACAGAAAAGCAAGATATTTTTTAGGGTTAGAAGGTAGATATCTAACAATTAAATGTATATTTGATCAATAAAATAGAGGAATAAAACACACACAAAAATTAACACAGAGAATTTAACATGGTTCACCCAATTAGGGCTACATCTACAAAACCGTAGCCATCCAATGATTTTATTATCTAGTGAAAAACTTATTACAATCTCATGAATAATCACATTTTTCATCATAATATAACTCTCATCCCAATTGCTTATAACAAGCTTTTTAGAAGCTTCCAGAATTAGGGTTTTACAAAGTTGGTATTTTATTCTTTTTCGATGATTTTTCCTTTTTTGGTGATGATGCAAAAAAAAGGGAAAAAAATTTCTTAGGGGTTGGGATGCCACTCCTAAACCAGCATGAAGAGTGTATAGTATATCATGATTAATCATCATATACCAATAATCTCCCACTTGGAGACCAATCCTAGACGACACCGTTGCACTTACAACTCCCATTGGAAAGAAGCACATTGGACCCTACTACTCTGTTATACTTGAAGTCAACCTTGAAGGCCAACCAAAGTTGAAGAGGACCCCAAATTCTCCCTTGTCACTGCCTTTGTAAACATATCCATTGGATTGGAATCTATATGTATCTTTTCCAGCTTGACCTGTCCATCCTCCAACACTGACTGAATGAAATGATAACTCAAATGTATGTGTTTGGTTTTAGAGCACAAGGAAGAATTATTTGCAAGATATATAGCACTCTAGCTATTTGTAAACAAGTAATTTTCAGCTCGTTGTTTCCCAAATCTTCCATGAAAAGTTGTAGCCATATCATCTCTTTTTCCACCTCTATTGTAGCAACATACTTTGCCTTTGTGGTGGATAAAACAACTACCTTTTGCAATCGAGAAATCCAACTCATTGTTGTCCCACCAACTATAAATACATAACATGTGGTACTCTACCTAGTATCTACATCCCCTGCCAAATCTAAGTTAGCATGGCCTTTTAAATCAGTATTAGAGACCCCAAAACATAAACATTTATGGGATGTACCTCTCAAATACCTGAGAATCCATTTACTGCATTCTAATGCTCAACACCGAGATAACTCATATACCTGCTAACAACTCCTACAAGATGTGCAATATTTTGTCTTGTGCATACCATGGCATACATTAAACAACCTACAGCTGAAGTATATGGCACCTTGGACATTTTTTCTTCCTCCTCTTATGTCTTTGGACACATGTCCTTCGTCAATTTAACATGACTAGGCAAAGGTGTGCTGACAAATTTTGCATTCTCCATATGGAATATCTGCAACACCTTTTCAACATAATCAGCTTGAGATAAAAACAATTTTATGTTTTTCCTATCTCTTGTAATCTTCATACCATGGATTTTCTTTGCTACCCCAAAATCCTTCATAGGAAATAAATTTTCTAACTGTTCTTTTAACTCCTTTATGTGATTCATTTTAGACCCTGCTACAAGCATATCATCAACATATAAACATAAAATAATGTAGCTATCATCATCTAACCTCTTAAAATAAATACAATGGTCTGAATTACACTGATTGTAGCCATGCTTAGCCATAAAGCTATCAAATTTAATATACCATTGCCAAGGTGCTTGCTTCAAGCCATATAAACTTTTCTTTAGTTTCCACATAATTTTCTCCTTACCTTTGACCTCAAAACCTTGTGGTTGTTCTATATATATTTCCTCTTCCAAATAACCATGGAGAAAGGCTATTGTAACATCAAGCTATTCTAAATGCAAATCTTCAATAGCCACAATACTTAAAATAGTATGAATAGAAGTCATTTTAACAATTAGAGAAAATATTTCATCAAAATCAATACCATTTTTTTGTGCAAATCCCTTTACAACTAATATGACTTCAAATATTTTCTTACCTATATCCTCCTCTTTCAACCTATAAACCCATTTTTTGGTAAAGCCTTTTTACCTGCAGGAAACTTGCATAATTCCCAAGTTTCATTTTAAAACAAGGAGTCCATTTCTTCTTCCATTCCATGCTCCCACTAAACTTGGTATCCACATGCATAGCTTCATCATAACATTTTGGTTCACCAACATCAGTTAATAAAATAGAATACAAAGAGAGAGAAAATCTTTCTGGAGGTCTACATATCCATGAAGATCATCTAACATTCACTAGAGTTTGTGGTTTTTGTTGTTGTTGTTGTAGAGCATGAGGAACCACTAGAACATCATTGTTTGGTGTATCATCCAGCACTACATAATGATTTTATTTCTTCTCATGTTGTTGCAACTAATCTTTGTACAACACTTTCTCATTGACTATGACATCCCTGCTTCTCAAAAAAAAAAAAATTCAAAATCCCAAAGCCTATAACCAAATTCATTAATGCCATATCCAACAAATATATATTTCTTTGATTTTGCATCAAGTTTGGTTCTATTTTTAGAATCTACATGTGCAAATGCTTCACAACCGAAGGTCTTGAGAAAAGTAAAAAAATCACCTTCTTACCTATCCATTCTTCCTTTGGAATACCACAATCCAAAGGATTAGAGGGACCTCTATTGATTAAATGAATAGTAGTGTTTACAGCCTCTACCCACATGTTTAAAGGAATCCCAACATGCAATCTCATATTTCATGCACACTCCATTTTCCTATGGAGTCATTAGAACCATTTTTTTCCTATGAATACCATTAGAGGAACAATAATATTCAAAATATTTGTTGTAATACTCACCACCATTATCAAATCTAAGACATTTTAACTTTTTACCTATCTCATTCTCATCCAAGCTTCTCCATTTCTTAAAAGTTTAAAATACATCAGATTTCTACCTAATGAAATAAATCCATACCTTCCTTTTTTCATCATCAATAAAAGTGGCATAGTATCAAGAGCCATCAAGAGAAGATACTTGAGTCGGTCCCCATAGATCTGTATGCACAAGCTCCAATTTCTCATCTTTCTTTTGTTTCCCATCCTTGAGAAAACTAACTCTCTTTTGTTTTCCATACACACATCTTTCGCAGAAATCTATATTAACACATTTCAAACCTAGTAAAACATTATTTGAATGAATTAATTTCATACCTTTTGCACTCATATGCCCAAGTCTATTATGCCATAGTGCTGATTTAGAATCCACAACAACTATCTGATTTTCTACCTAGTGAACTACAGCAATTGTTCTTGAACATTGATTTTTATCTGCAATAGCTAAAGTAGAAGGAATAGTATGACCTGTACAAAGATATAAGGTTCCTACTTTCACACCTTTTGCTACCACTAAGGAACCTTTTGTAACCTTCCAATTTTTATCACTAAATGTAACAAAAAAACCTTCAACATCTAGTTGCCCTACTGAAATTAAATTTTTTTTTAACTTTGGAATGTGCCTTACCTCATGTAGTAGCCAATGATTCTCATTCTGCAACTTAATCTTGATTCTTCCCTTTCCAACAATCTGACAGGGTTTGTTATCTCCCAAATAAACTAGCCCAAAATCCCCTTAGACATAATCAAGAAAATAACTTATATGGTATGTAGCATGAAATGAAGCCCTTGAATCTAACACCTAAGAATCATCAACATTATCAAGGGAAAGAATCAAAGCATCCTCATCAGATTTATTACTTACCACATTTTCCTCTTTATTGTCTCCTTTATTTTTTTGAGACCAAGAATCTTCCTTTAAATGACCCGGCTTACCATAGTACAAGCAATCCCTCTTGTCTCTAGATTGGGACCTTTTGTCCTTTGATTTTCCTCATGACTTCCCATGATTTCTAGAATTGTTTCCTCTCTCCTTTTTTTTTCCCCTACTTTTTGCATTCAAAACACTGCCTGATGTGGATGTTCCACCTAAGCTTTTCCTACCAATTTCTTCGCTCAAAATAACACCAACAACATCATCAAATTTCAATGTATTCAAACCAAAAATAGAATATCTAACAACCATTACCAAGCTATTCAAAATTTTAGGAAAAGAAAATAAAATCAAAAGAGCCCTAACTTCTTCATAAAATTTTACATTTACATAAGTTAATTGACTAGTAACCATATTAAACTCATTTAAATGATCAACAACTAACCCACCTTCTACCATTTTCATATTAAATAAACGCTTCATAAGAAATACCTTATTCAAAGCGGAAGGCTTCTCATATAACTTCTCCAGGGTTTCCATCAACTCTTGAGTTTTCTTTGTTGTTGTAATATTGAATGCCACTGATTGTGCCAAGAATAAACAAATGGCTCCTAGTTCCTTTATGTCCAAAATATTTCATTCCTCATCACTCATTGTTTCCAATTTCTTGGATGTTCCTTCCAATGGCCTCCATAAATCCTTCTAATAGAGATAATCCTCCATCTGCATCTTCCATAACTAATAGTTCTACCCATTGAATTTATCTACCTTTAATTTACCCTTGTCCACCTTTTCTCCCACTTAACCTTGAGACTCCCAGTCAACTATGAGACCTTCCTATAGATGATAATCAAACACAACCTACTCTGATACCACTTGTTAGGGTTAGAAGGTAGATATCTAACAATTAAATGCATATTTGATCAATAAAATGGAGGAATAAAACACACAAAAAAATTAACACAGAGAATTTAACATGGTTCACCCAATATGAGCTACATCCACAAAACTGTGGCCATCCAATGATTTTATTATCTAGTGCAAAACTTATTACAATCTTGTGAATAATCGTCTTTTTCATCATACTATAACTCTCATCCCAACCACTTATAACAAGATTTTTAGAAGCTTCCAGAATTAGGGTTTTACAAAGTCAATTTTTTATTCTTCTTCGGTGACAATGCGAAAAAAGGGAAGAAAAAAATTTCTCAGGGGCTGATGCCCCTGAACCCCTGCCTGGGGCCCGACAAGGATACGTGAAGAGTGTATAGTATAGCATGATCAATCACCAAATACCAACAATATTGACCCTGAATCCATAGATCCCTTATGTGTTTCTAGAGGGAAACCTTCTTTTCCTTTTTCATTTTTGGATACTTTAAATTAATTTATCATGACATGGTGTTTAGCAATTTCTTTAAAGTAGGGGTATACATTGGCATTATCTTGGCATTTTTTTTCATTTTTTTTATTCCATGTTCCTTGATGTGGTTTTCTTATTTCATGCGATGACTTTTCCTCTTTGTGGTGACATTGGGAGTAATTTCCTTTAAGAGCTTGATCTATCTTAGCATATTACATTCCTCTTAGTGGTGATGTGACACACTGCATTCCCTAAGTTGTAAATATTTTAGTTGGTCCTCTCTTGGAAACATTAGGAACAATGTCCCCTAAGATTAATACCTCACATGAACTAAGAAAAATCTCCTTGAACATCCCCCTTTCTTGTCATGTTGCATCTTTTGCACCTTATTAAATTCATGGAGGTATGGCTCTGATATGGTCTCCTAGGGCTCACCTAGTGAACAATTAGCTTCACTAGCCCTTGTGAGTATTCTTTTTCTTTTGTGCCTTATTAAATTCATGGAGGTATGGATTTAATATGGTCCCCTAGGTCTCACCTAGTGAACAACTAGCTTCACTATCTCTTGTGATCATGCATTTTCTTTTTGTCCATATCATTGTCATGGGGGTATGACTTTGATATGGACCTCTTGGGGCTCACCTAATGGACAACTAGCCTCACTATCCCTTGTGAGCATGCATTTTTTTTGCATAGTGGACAATAAATCCCACTTGTAAACATTTTTGGACAAACATCCTAGACCCAGTCCATAGTGCATTGGACAACCAATCAAAGCTTGATCCACTGCATTTTTCTTTTTTTCTTTTTACCTTTTTCTATCTTTGATAGTGTATGTTTGCAATCTAATTATGGATTCATATATCATCCACAAGTGTGTTCCTTTATTCCTATGTGGGTTTTTCATAGGATCTTGATCCTAGGGGCTTGGCCACCCTCTTGGTTATTGTCATCCTATATTACTAGCATTCATACATTTGAACCCCTCTTCATTGTGAGGTTTGCTACTTTAGTGTGATTTTCAAGAAATTTCATCCTCTCAATAAAGTGGGGCCTAAATGTAGTGTAGGAAAATGCATACCCTTGCATTTTCACACTTTTTTGGGTCCTCCTTGATTTATTTATCCTTATTTATGTCTTAATTGATCCTATTTTGCATCCATAAGCCTAATAAATTATATCTTTTTATGGCTAATCCCAACAAACATCAAAAGATAAATGATAATTTAATGATTCTAGCTTTGTTTCCTTGATTTTTGGGTCAAGAATAAGATGCCATCTAGGGTGTCTTTGTCCCACATAGGTCTTGGGACCCTGATTTCAAAGGAACCTTAAATGGGCCCCTATTTGGAGTCTATGCCCCGAGTTTCATGCCTCAGGACTAAGATGCCACCTAGGGTGTCTTAGTCCCCCTTAGGTTATTTTTGGGATTTAATTTCAAATCTTGATGGGATTTAGCTTCCTTAAATTAATGAATTCATATGTCGGCTTGTTATGGTGTAATTTTGGGATATTAAGCATAGATAAGTATAAATACAAGGCTCCTTTCTCTCATTTCTAAGATAATCATTCAAGTATCCGTGCATTATAGCAATTTTGTGATCAAGACAGAATTCAAGAGAAATCCATCAAGCATTTGGAGCCATCATCAAGATTCAAGCATCATATCAAGGATATTCTTACATCATGTGTGTTTTTGAGCTAACATTTGTGATATAGGGTTTTGATTCAAGCAAGCAATTCAAGTCAAGATCTATCAATCATTCATTTGATTCAAGATCTACATTCAAGCTAGCCATCTCACACAATTTTGTAGATTTCATAACAAAGGTTTGGTGAGTTGCAACATAGTAGTTTTTTCATTAATCATTTCCCTCCTTCATTCCATTTCATTTCAAGGTTTAATTACCAACAAGGGGTTTGACCAAGGAAAACTCCCATTTACTAAAAATTAATAATTTTTTCCTCTCTTCCATGTTTGTGATTGCAAATTTAGGTTGAGGAATTGAAGCTCATTTGAAGTGAAAAATTGAAAAGTTGTAAATTTGCATTGCAAAGTTGTCATCTTCACTGAAACTCACCTACAGGCCAGATTTGGAAGCTTTAGGACCTAAGATCTAAGAAGAAGAAAGTGCAGATATTGGACCTTAGGATCACATTCAAAGATTTTAGAAATTCAGAATGGGACGAAGGCGGTAGCAAGGGCGTCCTAGTCCTCCCAAGGAAATTTTGTAGAGATTCTTTTGGATCTTGTTCCAACATCTAAAGATTCTACATATGCCCCAAAAAAAAATAGTGTGACTAAGACAACAATAGGGGAATCTTAGTCCTCCCTAGCACATTTTGACAACTTTTTTGTATTTCCACAATCCTCATCACATTTCCAAACTTCCTAGGTACACACATCCTAACTTGCTATTGCATAATTTCATCATTTCCATTTATCATTTAGCTCGCATTACTAAGTCTTATGAGTTGAATGTTTACTTGCCTTTTCCAAGCCTTTGCTTGGTGGTGAACCCTCAAAGCTCAAAGAACCCCCTCCTAGGTCTTCCTTGTTGAGAATTGACTCACCTTTGAGGTTCATAATCAATCCAGTTTGCATTCCTAGGACATTATTGAGTGATCGAAGTAGAATAGTGGGTACAACACCCCACCTATTTTCTTTGGTTTAGAACCGACAAATATAATCAGTGGCTACTTACACTACTTTGGCCAAAGTTTTATTATATAAAATAATTCACTCAAAAGTGATGGCATATGTTCACCCACCCCTTAGCTTGATTTGGTATATGACCATTCATACTCTTCCCAATTATAATATAATTTAACCTAAAAGGTGATGACTTAACTATGTGATAACTA
The DNA here is from genome assembly GCA_007258455.2 of Sequoia sempervirens. Lineage (NCBI taxonomy): Eukaryota > Viridiplantae > Streptophyta > Pinopsida > Cupressales > Cupressaceae > Sequoia > Sequoia sempervirens. The sequence continues at coordinate 25,899,778 of VDFB02252616.1, read as the reverse complement.
GGTTACTCCCATCCATGGATTATCCTAACCCTTAGATCAACCAAACTAACCAAACATGTGCATATAATATTGCAAACTAACATTTTCAACATATTATTTTGATATAATATCATTTCTCATATTTTATAATTTATTCAAGCATACATATGTTCTATGACAACCTAGGTATTATACTAATATGTTATGATTATCTCGTTTAGCATACACAATCACACAATTTCCAACATAAGGAATAAATATAAATAAAATTATCAACCATCACAGTTTCACCAAAAATAAGAATTCACCAAAATCATGCAAGATCACCCAAATAAGAAAAAACAATTTAAGTTCAAGAAATCTTAACATAACATTCAATTCATCTTTTCCACAAACACTTGCGCTCATAAACAAATACAATTTCAACATAACAGATTAGAGAACTAAAATGAACATGCCTGAATTATAGCTTCCAATGAAGATATTGCTTCCTAAGTGTAAATCTCATAATCATGCTTGTTTCTCCTTCTATGTTCAACCTATCTCCAATCCTATCCTTCCTGAAAAAACTCTCAAAAAACTACAAACTCACAAAGCAATATTTGTTTTCTCACTAATCCACTCAACAACTAATTTGCATAGAAAACTACAAGAATGAGATTCAAAAGAATGATAATGAATGAATCACCAAAAGGATAAGAAGCTACCTCTAATTATACTAAAATATGAGAAACTTATTGCTACAAACTATCTCTACAATCTGCCACCTTTTGTCTTCCAACTACCACCACTAATTAACAACAAAAACTAATGACAATAATTCAAAACTCCCTTAATATGTTTTATTATAAACCACCAAAATGTTCTTACACTGCAACAAGGCAATATTCATAGGCTAACTTGATAGAAATGTAGAGACTTAACCAACACCAATACATAGATCAATACTAGGCTCTGGTTGGTAGCATAAAAACAAAGGACAAAGAAATCCCAAGAAAATACAATAGAGAAACATAGAAAATAATCTAATCCTCAACTCTCTTCATCGATGATCAAATTAACACACTTTAGAAATATGGGGGCAATTTATAATTCAAATGCAACAACTTTGATTTTCCTTGAAGGGCCATGATAGCTCAGCAAACCTAGATGCCCTTCTCTCAAACTTCTTTGTTTCTACCTACCAGCCACTAATTCTTCTTGTTGTTCATCAATCACTTTGATATGCACTTCACCAAATCACATCAATAGCAGCTATCTTCCACCTCTTTCTTTTTATGCCCAAACTCTCTACCACTATTCTCCCTCATACCAAACTCAATGTAGTCTCATGCATCATGTTCCATGTATCATTTTGGGCTTTTTTTCTTTTTTCTTTTCACAAAGTAGTTCAATACCTTTTCAACTCATCCCTCTTTACACAGGTACAAAACTCCTAATGAAATTGATTTACCTATTCCTTTAAACTTATGCAATCATAAAGTTCTTGGCATTTCAGTCTTTCTTGTCTTCCAAGGATAGTGCACCCTCACTCCATCTTCCTAATCTATTCCATGCTGATAACCAAAGATAGTTTGTTCCCCTTTCCATAGGCTTAATTCTTTGTTCAAAACTATTTTCTTCCTAGCTACTGAGCTCGACTTTCTTAGCAATATTTTTTTTTGGATCTTCCAATAGTCATCCTTCCTCTTAGTAGCCACTCTCACACAAAAATTGGGTTGATGCATTCTAAATTTTTCTTTCTTGTCAACATAAAAATATTTGAGTTGAGTTAATTTGGAATCAAATTAAAATTTAAAACAAAGCACCAAACATAAATAAAAAGAGCAAACCAAAAATAAGGAAAGAAAAATTGATGCTCCTACATCAAAATCCCCAAGGGACTAAAGAAGACATGTGCTCCTGCACATGAGGCCATTAATCAAAACTTATCTACCTCTATTCTTTTCTTTCACCTTTTCCATAATCATGTTAGATCAGTCATCACATTTCTCCAACATTGTAGATCTTTCCTTGGCTCTATACTTACTAGCTTTCTTCACCAAAGTTCTTTCTCTTTCCCACACAATTGCACAAAAATAAATATGTCCAAAATGTACTAAAATTATAGTTCTCCACATTTACTTCTTCAAATATTTCCACCTTGCCCATTTGTCTGTCAACTTCATCAAAGCCATTCACAACCTTATATAAATCTGCATTCACCATTTCATATTCTTCTTTTGCAATAACCAAACAACACAACAACAAATCATTTATGACTCCTCCATTCTCAACATAACCCCCAATGTCTCCAATAAAATATACATACATTATTCCAGGACCTCTTTCCCAAACTCCTTATCATTCAACATAGCAAAAGAATACATAACAAAATTATTATGGAAGACACACATATTTACCCCTATTTTAATCGTTGAACAATATTTTTGTTAATAGTTGCAACATTCCTTTCTATATACTTCACTATCATGTTTATATTCATACCATCACTAGCACGCTTCTCCATCCACTCCTATTCTATCACTAAAAATTGTTCCCACAAATATTCTATAGTTGCTACACCCTCTTCAAATTCCTTTTTTGTAATTTCTTCACCATTCATTTATTTTCCTTCCATATCTACTTCTTTTTTCTCTTCATTCTTCAATCCTTCATCATACCTTGCTTTCCACTATTGATTTTCATTTCTTTTCCGTATGTTCTCCTCGGCAAGAACTTACTTCACCTCTTCCAATGCACATTGTTCACTTGAAAACTCTCTACTATATAAACCTCTTTCATCTACTATTTTCAAGGAAACCTTATTATTCCCTCTTCTTTTCTAAATAATCATCTACACATGCCACTTCAACTTCTTTTTCAAAGACCAACACCAACCATATTCTTGACTTCTTTCCTCAAGTCATTGCTTACATTTCTCTAAATCTCTTCTGAACTCTACCATTTTGTTATTCCACTCTACATTATGCTTCTACACATTCATTTCCATGTTTCCTATCTTCTTAAGGCTTTATATTAGATTATATTGCTACATCTTTTATCTTCCTTCTTGGATTTTTGATATCTCACCTAGGCTTCTCTCTTTCTCCTCTGCCCAATCTTTTGGTACCCAAGTTCTTCTCTCTATTTTATAACCTATAAAAAATTTAACACACATACTTGTCTAAACTCCTATGAACATAACTAGCTTTTCCTACCTAGAACTTTTGAATCTACCAAAACTTTTAAGATCTGACACCAAAATGATGACAATAATTCAAAACTCCCTTAATATGTTTTATTCCATACTACCAAAATAGTCTTACACCACAAAAAGGCAGTATGCACAAGCTAAGGTGGTGGAATTGTATAGACTTAACCAACACCAATACACAAATCAATACTAGGCTCTAGTTGGCAGCATAAAACAAAGGAAAAAGAAATCCTAAGAAACTACAATAGAGCAACTTAGAAACTAATATAATCCTTAAATCTCTTCATTTATGATCAAATTAACACACTATACAAATATGGAGGGAATTTATAATTCTAATGCAACAACTTTGGTTTTCCTTGAAGACCACAATAGCTTAGCAAACCTGGATGCTCATCTCTCAGATTTCTTTGTTTATTCCTTCTAGTCACTAATTCTTCTTGTTGTTCATTGATAACTTTGTTATGCACTTCACCAAATCACATCAACAGTAGCAATATCCCACCTCTTTCTTTTCTATGCCCAAAATCTCTACCACTATTCTTCCTCATACCAAAATCAATGTAGTCCCTTGCATCTCATTCCATGTATCATTATGGGTTTTCCTTTTTTTTGTTTTCTCTTCACAAAGCAAGTCACCTCCTTGTCAACTCATCTCTCCTCCTTACACATGTAGAGAACTCCCAATGGAATCAATTTCCCTATTTATTTAAAAAAATTCAATCATAAAACTCTTGGAATTTCAATCTCTCTTATCATCCAAGGATATTGCACCCTCACTCTATCTTCCTAATCAGTTTCATGATAATAACCAAAGGCAGTTCATTTCTCTTTCCATAGGCTAAATTATTTGTTAAAAACTATTTTCTTCCTAGATAGGCTAAATTCTTTGTTAAAAACTATTTTCTTCCTAGCTATCAGGCTCAACTTTCTTAGCAATATTTTTCTTGGCTCTTCCAATAACCATCCTTTCTCTTGGGCACCACTCTCACACAAAAATCAAGTCAATGCATTCTAACTGTTTCTTTCTTGCCAACATGGAAATATGTGGGTTGGGTTAATTTATCATCAAATTAAAATTTAAAACAAAACACAAAACATAAATAAAAAGAGAAAACCAAAAATCAGGAAAGACAAATTGATGTTCCTACATCAAACTCCCTAGGGGACAAAAGAAGACGTGTTCTCCTACACATGAGGCCATTAATCACAAATTATCTACCTCTATTCTTTTCTTTCACCTTTTCCACAATTGTGTTGGATCAATCATCACATTTCTCTAGCATTGTAGATCTTTCCTTAGCTCTTTACTTCTCATCTTTCTTCACCAAAGTTCTCTTTCCCACACAATTGCACACAAAGCAATATGTCCAAATGTACTAAAATTAAAGATCTCCACATTTACTTCTTCAAACATTTCCACCTTGCCCATCTGTCTTTCAACATCATCAAAGTCATTCATAGCCTTGTGTAAATTTGCATTCACCATTTCATATTATTCTTTTGCAATAACCAAACTACACAACAACAAATAATTTATGACTCCTCCAATCTCAACATAACCCCCAATGTATCCACTAAAATCTTCATACACTATTCCAGAATCTTACCCAAACTCCTTATCATTCAACATAGAAAAAGAATACATAACATTCTTATGGAAGACACACATACTTACCTCTATTTTAATCACTGCATCAATTTTTTTTCAATAGCTGCAAAATTCCTTTCTATATCCTTCATTGTCCCATTTATCTTCATATCATCACTAGCAATCTTCTCCATCCACTCTTGTTCTATTGCTGAAAATTGTGCCCACAAATCTTCTACACTTGTTGGACCTTCTTCAAATTCCTTTTTTGTAATTTCTTCACCATTCATTTATTTTCCTTCCATATCTACATCTTCTTTTTTCTCTTCATTCTTCAATCCTTCATCATACCTTTCTTTCCATTGTTGATTTTCATTACTTTTCATTGTGTTCTTCTCAATGAGAACTTTCTTCACCTCTTCTAATGTGCGTTGCTCACTTGGCAACTCTCTGCTATTTAAACCTCTTCATTTACTCTTTTCAAGGAAACCATATTATTACCTCTTCTTTTCTAAACAATCATCTACATAGGCCACTTTGGCTTCTTTTGCAAAGACCAACACTAACCATATTCTTGACTTCTTTCCTTAATCCATTGCTTTCATTTCTATAAATCTCTTATGAACTCTTCCATTTCGTATTCCACACTACAATATGCTTCTACAAATTCATTTTCATGTTTCCTATCTTTTTTAGGCTTTCTATTAGGTTAGACTACTGTATATTTTATCTTCCTTCTTGGCTTTTTGATACCTCACCTAAGGCTTCTATCTTTCTCCTCTTCCCAGTCTTTTGGTACCCAAGTTCTTCTCTCAAATTTTTTTTAACCTATCAAAATTTTAACACACATACTTTTCCAAACTCCTATGAACATAACCAACTTTTCCTACCCATAAATTCAAATCTCCTAGATATTTTAAGCTCTGATACCAAAATGATGACAGTAATTCAAAACTCCCTTAAAATGTTTTATTCCAAACTACGAAAAATAGTCTTACACCGCAATAATGCAATATGTATAGACTAAGCTGGTGGAAATGTGCAGACTTAACCAACACCAATACACATATCAACACTAGGCTCTAGTTGGCAGCATAAAAAAAAGGACAAAAAAATCCCAAGAAACTATAGTAGAGAAACTTAGAAAATAATATATTCCTTAGCTCTCTTCATCGATGATCAAATTAACACACTCTAGAAATATGGAGGTAATTTATAATTCAAATGCATCAACTTTGATTTTCCTTGAAGATCATGATAGCTTAGCAAACTTGGATACCCTTCTCCCAGACTTCTTTTTTTTTGCCTACCAATCAATAATTATTCTTGTTGTTCATTGATCACTTTGTTATGCACTTCACCAAATCACATCAATATTAACAATCTCCCACCTCTTTCTTTTCTACACCCAAACTTTGTGCCACTACTCTCCCTCATACTAAACCCAATGCAGTCCCTTGCATCTTGTTCCATGTATCACTGTGGATTTTTTCTTTTTTTGTGTTTTCTTTTCACAAAGTAGGTTGGCTCCTTTTCAACCCATCTCTCATCCTCACACAAGTAGATAACTCCCAATGTAAATGATTTCCTATTCCTTTAAACATCTACAATCATAAAACTCTTGGCATTTCATTCTCTCTTGTCCTCCAAGGATAGTGTGCCCTCACTCGATCTTCCTAATTAATTTCATGATAAGAAACAAAGATAGTCTATGCCTCTTTCCACAAGCTAAATTATTTGTTCACAACTATTTTCTTCCTAGCTACCGGGCTCGGATTTCTCAACAATATTTTTCATGGCTCTTCCAATAACTATCCTTTCTCTTGGAAGCCACTCTCACACAAAATTGAGTCAATGCATTCTAAATGTTTCTTTCTTGCCAACATGGAAATATGTGAGCTGAGTTAATTTGGCATTAAATCAAAATTTAAAACAAAGCACCAAACATAAATAAAAAGAGAAAACCAAAAATTAGGAAAGACAAATTGGTGCTCTTGCATCAAAAACTAACTTACCCTCTAAATGTGGCTACTCAAATAGTTAAAATGCAAACACATAAAAATTCCTTGCATTTTCAGTTTCTCTAATATGGTTGATTCATCCTTTTAATTTCTAATAACTTCTATTTTACTAACTCAAATCACAAAAATGTTTACCTACAATTTTCATATTTGTAGACTAAGTCGACTTCTTCCAAGCATGAGCGAGCTTGTGGCTATTGACTAAGTCTTATGCTTTATCAAGGTTGTGGATGGCTTCTTAGGGTAGTTTGAAGACTTCTATTTGTTTCAAACTTCATATTATGGCACCACTCATTACATATTATGCACCCTTTTAGTTTTGTATTGGTTTTTCCATATAATCAACAACTTTACAATAGAACACATCTCCTTACTTTTGCATTAATAAACATTCCAAAAATTCTATGTGCTAACATCAATACTTATTCTCATGTATGTGTGAGTCTTCATGCTTGGTATATGCACAACATATAACTATTATGTCATTAGATTGATTCAAGCCATTCATCATTATATGGCTCACATTATATATGGGCTTAAGTTTATAACATTTTAAATATATATAAACGTTATATATGCATAATAATGATAACATTATAATATATATGCATATTAAAATCATTGATTGATATTTAAATATATTAACAAGAATATTTATATACATATACATTAATGTACTGGTATACATATATATTAGTATATATATTATATACATATATCATTATTTTATTATCATGATAAACACATATATTTACATATTCATCGATCAATATATATACAAAATGTATGTGTATGTGTGTGTGTATGTGTATATATATATATGTCATATATGTCCACTCAATATTCTCATGCATATCATATATCCACATATGAGTATGTGTAAGTACTTCTACCTACGTATATGCACATACGTACATATATATATATATTCTATGTATATAATCATTGATTAATACATAAATATGAAATACACAAAGAACTTATATACTCAATATAGATATTTAGTCACATAATCCAAACTAAGCAACAACCATGAAATAAAAGATCAAAACCATAACAAATCATCCCAAAACTATGATTGAAGGTTTACTTACCAATTCTTGAACTAACTTGACTCAACTTGACCAAACTAGGATGTGAGTGTTTGATAGCTCAAAAAGGAGTATTAAGGGTTACCAAACCAATCTCTTCTCTTGAGTGATACTCCCCCTCTCTTCTAGAGGCTCGATTCTTTTCTTGCATCCAACTTATTACATCACAATAGTAGTTAGCCCACAACATTACATTCATATGCATCAAATATTTTCATCTTCAAATCATTTAAAGTATCATATTACATTGCACATTTATTAATCACATTTTCCATCAAAATATACAAAACATAATTGTTGGGATTAAGGTGTCTCGACCTTAGATTCCTAACATTGATTTAATTATTTTAATTTAATGTATTTGTTTGTATTATTTAATTGCCTATGGTGTCATATCATCAATCGGGACCCATGAGTTGGGTGGCATCCCCATTGGAGGTGACTGGATGACACATCATCATCCCAAGTGGACATTGTTGCAAGTATGAGCAAGTTTGGTGGTGTTGTCATTAATGTTGTCATTGATGTCAACACAATTCAATATATTGCAGATTGCACATGTATAGTTGAGATACTATTGAGATGTTGTGATTACATGGAGCTATCCTTATGATGTTGCAGATGTGCTGAATTGATGAGTTTCCAAGTGCTTTTGAGAAAATTAATAAAGAGAGAAGTTAGATTTATGAATGTGTTCAGAATGTGCTCCGGTATGTGCTCTACATTTCTCTTGTGTTGATCCTATGCTTGTGTAGATCTGAAGGTTTTCTAATGGTGATGTAGTGGTGGTATCTTTTGAGTTGTAGCTTCTAGTTTGATGGGACGTGAGAGTTATGTTCACCAGTGTGTGAACTATTTTTCTAGAGTTAGTTTTTTGTGACTAGGAGAAATTTTTCTACTCCACAGTCCTCCATTGTTCTATTTCAGATATTGTAGATCTCGAACGTGTCTTATAATGGTGGTCTTTGGGTACTGGAAAAGAATTTTGTGGTTTGGTGATCCAGAAGTCAAGTTTCAGAGTTGTTGCATGTGTTTGCATAGTCTAGATGGACTGACAAAAGGAGTTTGGTGTTTGAAGATCATTTCACTTGTTGTAGATGTATCTAAAGGAGCATGTGATGTGCCCATGCATAATGAAGCATGTTGCACCATCTATGTGTTATCTTCTTGTTGGGAAGCATGTACATCATGTTCATTTGTGTTTTCATTAGGTTTTGCTGACCTGCTGTTTACACTTCAATTGAAGAATTAAAATTTAATTAAGGAAGCATGTGTTTGATCTGAGACATTATCTTTTGGTCTTGGAGAAATGTTTTATTGGTCCACTCTCATTCTCTTCCACCACGGGAATGTTGAGTTGCCGACCTAATTTGAATTTATCAAATGAAGCTTATGTCACTGACCTTGGAGAAAGTTTCTAAGGTTGAAGATGGTATAAATGCAAGTTGAATTGGGATGAATTGAATGGCGATACAAAGTGACAAAGTAAGCCACAAATCAAAAGAGAAAAAGTGTGTAAAAGTGAGTTGAGGCAGCAGTACTTCATTGTGTTAGATTCTTAAAGGTAGTGAGCTGAAGGTTTCTACAATATTTTAATCAAGGCTATAGATGTGTGTAAATTGGTGTGTTGCATCTTTTGTTCTCTTTTGTATCAATAGATAGTGAGCCTCCTTGTTGGAAAATGAGTCCTTTTTATAGGTAGTTAGCCTTTGTATCTGGACAGTGAATCCTCTTCTAGGCAATGAGCCCTTAGCAGTGAGACTTTGTAATCAGTTTCACAATATCTTTATATTGAGTTAATCATCATCGTGGTTTTTCCCTTATTGGTTTTTCCATGTAAAAATTTGGTGTTCATTATGTTGATTTTACTTTATGTTATTTGCGCTTCATGTTCATACTTAATAACATAAAAGTGTGGTTGTGGAATTGATAAGTGTTGAAGTTTTAAGTTTGAATTTTGTGACAACTAATTCATCCCCCCTCTCAGTTGTCCTATGCCTTTTAACAGACATAGGTGTCCCACATTGGAATCTATGACATATGACATATTCTATGATGTTTCATAGGGAATATTTGAATGCATGGGTGAAATTTGGTGCCCAAGTTGGGTTATGACAGGATGTAAGAGAAATAGTTACTTTTAGCCAGTTATGACAAATTCTCTTACACCTCTAAGTGTTTTCAGCTATGACATATTCTATGACAACTGCAAGATGGGTAAGGTATCTATCATATCCTATTATTTAGTGTATTCTAGGTGTGCAAGCTTGGAAGAAGATTATATGCATATTTGACAAGTGTATGGGGTTTAAGGGAATGTTGTGCATGTGTCCAAATGCATGACTAAGGTGTTGAAAATTGTTCCTTTTGAATTTGGATGACCCTCACCTTCTCGATGCTTCATGAAGCTTGTATAACTCTATTTATTGAGTTCCTTGAGTTGTAGAATGCATAGTTTGTTTTCAGGTAACGAAGTGTTTTTGATATCACTCCAAAACAGGTGTTTGTTTCGAAGAACTTCTGTAGAATATTTGTACTTGGGGTTGTATTGTATCTCCTATTTAAAGAAATATAGGATTATTGTGCTTTTGGAGGGTGGGATTTTTTACCTGAAAGGGTTTTCCCCATGGTAATTTTGGTGTCATTTTTTTATGTGTATACTTGTTGTTCTATTCCTTTATTCTCTATGTGCTTCTCTTATTGTAACTGTTAAAGGTGTTAAAATATTTTTTTGTAACTCTCCCCTACTTAGATTAGTGTAGGAATCTATTTTTGTTCACCCAACTTCCTTGCAATTGGTATCAAAACCTAGCTAGCCTTCGTTCCTATGTTGGGTAGAAGGGTTTTTTGAGCTAATCTCAATTTCAGTGGGAGTTTTGCAGAAGAGTGTATTTTGTGACCTTGTTGCAGGAAGATATGGCAAGCACATCTAGGAGGATTAAGATGGAAAATTTTAACAATGGTAATTTTGAGTTGTGGAAACTCAAAATAGAAGACACGGTAGTAGACTGAGACTTATGGAGTGTAGTTTTCAGAACCATGCCACAAGGCATGAAATGAGAGGATTGGGATCTCATGGATAGGAAAGCTAGGGGTCTTATTAGACTCTATTTGGATAATTCCATTCTCCTAAATGTCCATGAAGAGAAAAAAATTTCTTCTCTGTGGAAGAAGATTTGTGATTTTTGGGTATGTGCAAGATCATGATGGGCCAAAAAGTGGCAATACGATGAGTATGTGTAGGGTCTGTGGCTAACAACTTTTTGTTACCCAAATTTGATGAAACAAAAATGGTTTTTAAAGGAAATTCTTAGCTTTCCACCAATATAAATTATACTTTACTTTAAATTTAATAAATTATTATTATTCATTTTCTATTTGAATTACAACTAAAATCCTAATTGATAGGTTGATTAAAAAACATCTATAGTTTTCAAGTGGTATCACATTTTTTGAATCTAAAACATATGTCACATTCTATGTTTCACATACTATAGGATTAAAAAAATTGAATTTCATGAAGTTTTGACCAAGTTAATGTGGTCGACATACAAGTTTTTATATTTTTAAAAATTTGTAATAAAAATTCATAATTAATTATTTACTTGAAAAATTACAAAAATATGCATCACATCCAGACATGAGTCCTCTACTTATATCTAAAATCTTATAAAAAATATTATCATTTTATTCGGACGATGGTTAGACAAATACCTAGTTCTTATTTTTCCTGAAATTTAAGTACTACTACATTGAAATTTCAAATTTTCACCAAATAGATATATTTTTAAAAATAAACATAGTAGTTTAGAAACTACATTCAATTTTCTATAGATTCTATTATTACATATTTTTGAAATAATATAGATAACTTATTCAAACTTTTATGTCAAGTTGCCTAACTCTAATTTTTTTGAATTTTTGCCACTTAAGGGCCTATTTTTTCCATGATGATCTTGCACATACCCATCTATCAGGATAAATCCCTAGTAAAAAAACTTTTACTAAGAAAGAAGGTGTATTCTCTGAAAATGGAATATGGAGGATTTGTTGTAGATCCCCTGAACACTTTTAACATGATTTTTGTTCAACTAGGTTCTATTGGAGACAAAATAGATGAACAAGACAGTTGCATGCTCCTTTTGTGTTTTTTTCCAGACTCTTTAGATCACCTAGTAATGGCTATTGGAAGCACTACTTCCACCTTCAAGATGGACAAGGTTGTTTCCTCATTACTATCTGAGGAGATGCGAAGGAAGTCTTCTGAGATGACCAAGGAGGACTTTGTAGTCTATGGTAGACCAAAAGAGAAAGGTAAAAAGAAAGATAAGTAAGCTAATTCAAAGTCTCCAGGGAGATCAAAGTCTTCTAGTAAGAAGTCCAAGGAAAAATGTTGGAATTGTGGTGGAGTTGGTCACATTCAAAAATATTGTGAGGAGAAGAAAAATAAGTCATCTGATTCTGAGTCTAAGAAATCATCTCAAGATGATGGAGAAGCTTTTATTGTAGCCTTGTCAACCCATTCATTGGATGATGTGTGGTTGATAGATTCAGGAGCATCTTTTCACCTAACTTCTCATAGAGATTTGTTCTCAAAGTTTGAGGAGTATAATGGAGGATAGGTGTACCTGGGTGATGACTCTCACTTGAAGATTTGTGTCCATGGAAGAGTCAAAATAAAATTTCCTAATGGAAGAGTGAAGGGATTGATGGTGTCTTATATATCCCAAGTTTAGCACAAAACCTACTTTTTGTAAGTAAACTGAATGATTTGAGAGTGCAAGTTGTTTTCTCTAGTGTAGGATGCAAGATGAAAAGAGGAGCTACGGTGTTGGCTAAAGGGTTCCTATTGGGATTTTGTTTTAGTTGGATGCATGCAATGTATAGTGTAATAGTTATTTTGATGCACCAAAGAAGATACCTTTGGATTCTTCATCCTCACCATTCAATTGTGCAGAAAAGAAGCATGTTGCAGCTACATCTAATGGTCATGTATTTTGGGTACCTAAGGGTGCTCATTCCATGTAAATGAAACTTCCTAAAGAGAAGACATTTTTATTGCACCAACGACTTTCTCACATTGGTGAGAAGGGTCTGAGAACCCTAAAAATAAAGAGCTTTGTTGAAGGCCTTGATGATTGTAATCTTGAGTTTGACTATTTCGAACATTTTGTATATGAAAAATAACATTGTGTCTCTTTCTACTCTAGTTCTCACAAGTCTTCTGGGGTCTTGGATTATGTACATTCAGATTTTTATGGTCCTGTAAATGTTCCTTCATTGTCAAAATATTTATATTTTGTATCTTTCATAGATGATTACAGTAGGACATTTGTTTATTTCCTCAGAAGTAAAGCTAAAGTCTTTAGTTAGTTTAAGGAGTTTAAGGCCATGGTAGAAAACCAAACTAGTAGAAAGATTAAGTTTTTGAGGACTAATAATGGTGGTGAGTTTATTTCCATAGATTTTGATAAGTTTTGTATAGAGCATGAGATTGAGAGACATAAGAAAAATCCCTACAATCCATAGAAAAATGGAGTTGCAGAGAGGACAAATAGAATGTTTATGGAGAGGGTTAGGAGTATGTTGAGTGGTGCTAGCCTTGAACATAAATTTTGGGCTGAAGTGGTAGCCATTGCATGTTATTTGATCAATAGATCTCCTACATTAGCACTTGTTGGAAAGGCACCCATGGAGGCATGGTCTAGTAAAAATCCTTTGATGAGACATCTCAAAGTATTTGGTTGTGAAGCTTACACTCACATGTTCCAATTGAGAAGAGGTCTAAGTTGGAGAACAAGGTTGTTAAGTGTATCTTTATCAACTATAGTGTTGGTGTGAAAGGATACAAGCTTTGGGATCCAGAAGCACATAAGGTTCTCTATAGTAGAAGTGTGATCTTCTAAGAGATGAAACCTTCCTCTGTTGAGCTAAAACCAAAGAATAAGAAGAAATAGAAGAAGGAGGTGTTTTAGATTCCATCTACTCTAAAGAAAGAAGAACCAAGTACTTTGGTTGGACCTGATGATTAGGAGAGATAAAGTAGCTCTAAAAGTTATGAAGAAGGATAACCTCAATCTCAGCCTTTGAGGAGGTCTACATGAGTTAGGTGACAACTGAAAATGTTTGGATATTCATTATTGGATTCTAGTTGCATATTTTCCTTGATTACAAATACTGATGAGCCTAGGATGGTTAGAGAGGCATTGGGTATGAATGATTCAGATTCTTGGATGCAAGCCATGGATGAAGAGATGGCTTCATTAAAAAAAATAAGACTTGGGATTTGGTACCTTTTCCTACTAGACTTAAACCTGTTGGTTATAAATGGGTGTTCAAGAAAAAGTGTGGTCCTGATGGAATGTTAAGAAGTATAAGGCATGGTTGGTTGCTAAGGGATTTCTCAGGTGGAGGGAATTGATTATGGGGAGATATTCTCTCTTGTAGCAAAGTTGACATCTATATTTCTTTTGTTGTCACTTGCAACAACATATGACTTAGAAGTGGAACAAATGGATGTGAAGACATCATTCCTTCATAGTGATTTGGAGGAAGAGATTTACATGTCATAGATAGAGAATTTCATTGAAAAAGGTAAAGAAAATTTGGTTTACAAACTAAAGAAGTCTCTTTATGGTTTGAAACAATCTCCTAGAATGTGGTATCAGAAGTTTGATACCTATGTTTTGTCATTGGGATTTCAGAGATCTAAATCTCACCATTGTGTATACTTTAAAATTGATAATGGTCACATTCTCATTATTGTTCTATATGTAGATGATATCATGTTTATTGGGAATGGTCAAAGTATGATTTCATATTTGAAGTTTCAGTTGTCAACATAGTTTGAGATGAAAGACCTATGTACAACTAGGTACATTCTGGGAATGGAAATCATGAGAGATAGAGCTAATAGAAATCTTTGGTTAAGATAGAGAAAGTATGTGAACTTTGTGTTGGAGAGATTCAACATGGTAGATTGCAGACAGTTAGTTGTTCCTATGATGCAAGGGATGAAGCTTTTTGTCAATGATTGTCCAAAATCTCCTACTGAGATGGAGGACATGACCAAAGTACCATATGCAAGTGCAGTTGGAAATTTTATGTATGTGATGGTGTGTACGATACCAAACATTTCCCAAGAAGTGGGATTCCTTAGTTTTTTTATGGCTAATCCTGGGCGGGTGCATCGGGATGTTGTTAAGAGGGTGTTCAAATATTTACAAGGCACTTTTGAGTATGCCTTGTGTTTTCATGGTTATCCTATTGTACCTCAACATTCTATGAGCATTCAAGGATATGTGGATTCAGATTGGGTAGGTGACATTGACAGTAGAAAATCCACCAGTGGTTATGTGTTTATGATGTTTGGTGGTGCTATCAGTTGGATGAGTAAGCAACAGGTTGTAGTCACTTTGTCCATGACAGAGGTAGAGTATATGGCAGCCACTCATGTATGTAAGGAAGCCATTTGGCTTAAAATATTGTGTTTTGATATTGGTTTAGATGTAGGACAGATTATTGTTTGTTGTGACAGTCAAAGTACAATTTTTCTAGCAAAGAACCCTACCTTCCATGCAAAAATAAAGCACATTGGCATATAGTATCATTTTGTTCATGATATGGTAGAAGATGGAAAGGTGAACCTAGAGAACATTGACTCTTTGGTGAATGTTTTATATGCTCTGAAAAAACCCATAAGAATAGAGAAGTCTAGATGGTGTTCTAATTCCATGGGCCTTGGGGCCCTGAGCAGACGATTCTGTATGACTCTTGGCAGGTCTTCGAGAAATGGGAGAATGTTAGGATTAAGGTTTCTCAACCTTAGAGTCCTAGCATTGATTTAATTATTATAATTTAATATATTTATTTGTATTATTTAATTTCCAATGGTGTCATGTCATCAATTGGGACCCATTGGCTAGGTGACACCCTCGTTGGAGGTGACTAGATGACACGTAATCATCCCAGGTGGACATAAGCATCCCATTTTGGAATCTATGACATATGACATATTCAATGACATGTCATAAGGCATATTTGAAAGGTGAAATTTGGTGCCCAAGTTAGGTTATGATAGGATGTAAGGGAATCAACTATTTTTAGCCAGTTATGATAGATTCTCTTATAGTTGTAAGTGATGTCAACTATGACATATTATATGACAGTTGTAAGATGTGTAAGGCATATATCATTGCCTATTTTTTAGCATATTCTAGGTGTCCAAGCTTGGAAGAATACTATATGCATGTTTGACAAGTGTATGGGGTGTAAGGGAATGTTGTACATGTGTCCAAATGCATGTCTAAGGCATTGAAAATTGTGCCTTCTGAATTTGGATGATCCTCACCTTCTAGATGCTTCATGAAGCTTGTATCACTCTATTTATTGAGTTCCTTGAGTTGTAGAATGCATAGTTTGTTTGCAAGTAACAAAATGTCGATATCACTCTAGAACAGGTGTTTTTTTTTAAGCACTTGTGTAGAATCTTTGTACTTGGGTTGTATTGTGTCTCCTATTTGAAGAAATATAGAAGTATTGTGCTTTTGGAGGGTGGGGTTTTTTACCTGAAAGGGTTTTACCCACGGTAATTTTGGTGTCACCATTTTATGTGTATACTTGATGTTCTATTCCTTTATTCTCTATGTGCTTCTCTTATTGTAACTATTAAAGGTGTTAAAATATTTTTTTTGTAACTCTCCCCTACTTAGATTAGTGTAAGAATTTTTTTCCACTCACCCAACTTCCTTTCAATAATCATTTACTAAAGAATTTCAATTCATCAAGTGTCAGTAAATAGGTAATAACACAATGGGGTGTAACACAACCTGCCACATCCCCTATCTTCTACAAACTTGATTATTAGCTAATAAAATAAATTACTGGAAATACTAAATAAGAGAGACTATTTTATTGTAAATAGTTTAAATAAATATATTTATGTATATATATTATAAATGATGACATTAAATAAATCTCTTGATTTAAATTTAAATTTAAAATGTTATTATAAACTATTTAAATAAATTTTTAAAACTAACTAAAAGTAAATAAATTGAGTTTTCAATAAACTAGATTATTGCATCATATCATTTTGACAATTGCATGAAAGAAAGAGTTAATGCAAAGAACGGTTGGGTAAGAAGAATAATTTTCTCAAAGGCCACATTTGGAAAGGGAGTAGGGAGTTCTCATTGGAATTTAACTACATGTATGCATTTATAATGCATCACTTTGCTTGAGAGGAGTTAGCAGGGGAAAACATTTATTCCCCTTAAATTATGCTTTACCATAATGGGAACTAGTAACCAACTTGAGGGATTCTCTATTTTTGAAAGGTGGCTTTTTATCAATCAAAAAAATAAAATAAAAGGATGAAGTCTAATAATAATCCAGTATGTTTCAAAGAAATGGGAGAACAAGCAGTCGAAAAAAGAGAGAAGAAAGGAATAAAAAGTTGCTACGAAACTTTCTGGAAAAGAAAAAGTCTAAGGATATTTTTGGATTTCCTTTGTAAGGTATGACTTGAATCTCACTTAGTTTACTCATTTTCTTTTATATTATTTGAGCAAAGATAAATATACCATCCAAATCTTTCTATCATAAATTAAAATTTAATAAAACCTATAGGATTGTTGCCCTATTTCCTAAATCAACAAGGGAATACCAAACAAGATGCAGAATAACAAAATAGACTTGGGAACACAAAAAAATAGGCATGTAAATTTTCTTCTTGTATTAAATAAGAAAATAACCATTACAAAATGCTTTCAAAATGGAAACTACAAACTATTGATTACAAACTAAACTTCCAGTAATCTGGTGTTGTACCCACAAACTCAAGAAACTATTAGGAGCTTCTTAGATCTCGCTTTCCTTCTATTTGATTGGAGCTATCTACTAGTCCTAACAAACACTAAGCAATCAGGAGCTTTCAGTTGCTCACTGCAAACATGCATAGAACAAAATACAACTGTTGTTTAAGAACTTCTTTGAATCACATAGAGAACCCATACAAAAAACATTCCTTTTCTCAAACTATTGCTACACAAAACAAACTAACTACATTTGTTCATTCATTCCTTTTTTCTATTCAAAATTCCCTCTCAAAATTTGAATTCACCTACCAAACTTAATTCTTATATAGACTGAGTTGCAGGTCAGGAGCAAGTTGGGAAAGCAATCCCTAAAAAACAATCTTCTAGCTATGTTGGAAACAAATACCCCTGACACGTAGGTGCCAACAGGAGGAGGCTCAGGGGCAATTAATTTCTCCAACACTCCCCCTTTTTCTTGAGCCGATAAAAAAGATCAATCCTAATCCAAATCAACAACGTCCAAACTATTCCTTAGGTGCTCGAAATTGTCCCTGCTCAAAGGCTTGGTGAATATGTCTACTAGTTGTTGCTCAGGCCTACAAAATTTCATCTTGATTTCATCATTTTCAACCAATTCTCTTATGAAATGATACATGATTTCAATGTTCTTACTTCTTCCATAAAATACAGTATTTTTGTCAAATCTATTGATGAAACATTGTCACAAAATATTGTTGTTCCATCCTCCTTTTCTTCTCTCAAATTTTCCAAGATTATTCTCAACCAAATAGCTTGGCATGCTGCTTCATTTGCTGCTATATACTCAGCCTCTGTTGTAGATAGGGAAATTATGGGTTGTTTCTTGGAAGCCCATGAGATAGCTCACACAACAAAATGAAACACATAGCCCAATGTTCTCTTCCTATCATCCAAACTTCCTACCCAATCACTGTCTATGTATCCAACCAGCCCAAACTCATTTTTTGCACTATACAAAATACCATATCCTTTGGTGTCATTCACATACCTCATGATTCTTTTACCTGCTTTCCAATGTGGCTCTTTTGGAGTCTCCATAAATCTAGAAATCAAACTTATGCATTATGTTAGGCCTAGTTGTTGTTAAGTACATTAAACTTCCAAAAAAAATCTTGTGCATGGTCAGATTCACATTATTGCTACAATATTCCTTGCTCAACTTTAGACCTATGGTTGTTGGTGTAGGGGTAGGCTTGCTATCTTGAATCCTAAACCTCTTCAAAATATCTACTTGCTTGAGAGATAAAAATACCATCATGCATTTTTTTTTACTTCTATGCCTAGAAAATACCTCAAGAGACCTAAATTTATCATTTCAAATTCTCTTTTCAAGGCCTCTTTAAAATCAGTAATGAGGAAATAATCATCCCCAGTGAAAACTAGATCATCAACATACAAGACAACAATTAAAACCTTACCATCAACTACCTTGATGTAAAGAGTGGGCTCACCATCTCTTTTTCTAAAGCCATTGCTCATCAAATATGAGTCAATCATGATGTACCATGCCCATGGAGCTTGCTTCAGCCCATAAAGAGCTTTCTTTAGCTTGTATATCTTGTTTTCTTGACCTGAAACTTCATAACTATGTGGTTGCTCCACATATACCTCTTCTTTCAACACTCCATTTAGGAAGGTAGACTTCACATCCATTTGAAACACCTTCCACTTGTGTTGGGCTGCAATTTCTATGACTTCCTGCATGATTTCCATCCTTGCTATTGGAGAAAAAGTCTCATCATAATCTCTCCCAAACTACTGTTTTCATTGCTTCACAACTAATCTTTCCTTATGTCTCTCTATTCTTCCATTGGCATTGTTTTTGGTCTTATAGACACATTTTAATCCGATTACTTGCTTGTTGAGAGGAAAAACAATTAACTCCCATGTTTCATTCTTCTCTATTGCATCTATCTCTTCATCCATGGCCTCACACTATTTCTTTTCTTTCACAACATCCTCAAAATAAATTTGATCACTATGAGAAAATAATGAAAAATTCACACTCTCATCAAACTCTTCATCATACCTTTCATTTTGGTATATCTCCCTTAGAATTTTGGTCTTTCTTGGCATTAGGGAGGTGAGAGTGGGGTCTAAACTTTCACTACTGTTACTTCTTTGCTGAATAGACCATGTCTAGAGCTCTTGAGAGCCAATCCTCTAGTTGTCTGTAGTTGCTTTCCTTTCTATCTGCTCATGTCAAGAGGTATCAAGAGCTCTCTATGGCCAATTCTCTAGCTATTTGTGACTATCTACCTATGTCAGGAGCTGTCAGGAGCTATTAGGCATGGTCTAGAGCTGGTCTAAAGCTATCGAGAGCAACAACAAGCTCATCTTACTACATTTCTTTTTCTTTTTCTTCTTCTTCAGGAGCTATCAAGAGCAGCTTTGAGCTATCATAAACTATCAATTCATCCCATGTCTCATCCTCTAGGAACTCCATGTCTCTGTTGGTAATGATTTTCTTGGTGATAGGATTATACAGCTGGTAGGCTTTGGACTCTTCACTATATCCCATGAAGATACACTTCTCACCCTTTTCATCCAAATTTTTCCTCTTCTCTTTTGGCACAAGTGAATATGCCACACATCCAAACACCCTCAAGTGCTCAACCATCCACTTGCATTTTTTCCATGTCTCTTGCGGAATCTTGCCAAAAATTTCCTTTGTAGGATTTCTATTTATCAAGTACATTGCTATTGCTACAACTTCACCCCAAAATTCATTTGGGAGTCTTTAAGCATTCTTTTTTCCATCTCCATGATAGTTCTTTTTTTCCTCTCAGCCACTCCATTTTGCTTCAGAGTATAACTAGATGTCATCTTCTTCTTAATTCCATTTTGCTTACAAAAATTTACAAACTGATTGGAGGTATACTCTCCTCCTCTATCTAACCTTAGGACCTTGATGAAATTCCCACTCTCCTTTTTAGTCTAGGCTTTAAACACTACAAACTTGTCAAATGCTTTAGATTTATGTTGTAAGAAATAAATCCATGTCTTATGGTTGTAATCATCAATAAAGGTCATAAAATATTGGCTCTTACCAATGGAAATTACTTGCATAGGGCCACACAAATTAGTGTGCATTGGCTCCAATGGTGCTCTTTCCCTTCTATAATTTCCCCATTGAAAGGGCTTCCTATGTTGCTTTCCTAAAATGCAAGCTTCACATCTACCACTAGGCTCTGCAATGGTTTGTAAGCCTCCAACCATACTCTTCTTTGACAAAATATTCAAACCAACATATCCTAAGTTTCCATACCTAAGATTCCAAATCTTGGAGGGGTCTTGAATGACTACCTTGAAGGTTGCTTGTTGTTGTAATGTTGTACATTTTCTTGCAGCTACAGACTGAGCTAAGAAACACTTTTTCAGCCTCAATGGAAACATCCTATTCTTCGTCATTTGCATTTTTGCAATTACATTCTTGCTTCCGTCCTTTTTATAAATTATGCATTCACCCTTCTACATCAAAACTTTGTAACATTTTTGGATCAGCTGTCCAATACTCATAATCTTATTCTTTATACCAGAAGAAAAATAAACATCATCAATCTCCTTCTTCTCACCTTGCTTGGTCAAAACAAAATAGACCCCTTTCCCATGACTAGAACTATTTCATTGTTCCCCATTTTTAGTTCAAATTTAACATTCTTATCAATGAAAGAAAATAAACTTGCATTACCACTCATGTGGTTGCTACAACCACTATCTGAAAACCATACCTCATCACTTCCTTACTCAGTAATGTTGCACATGATGAAGGCCTTTTGCTGATTACCTTCAACCACTTTTTCATCAGCCACATTTTCACTTTACTTGGACTGATCACACTAATTTTTCCAACACTCACTTGCATAATGGCCAAACTTATGGAAATAATAACATTCAACATTTCTCCTGTTGCCCTTCCAACTAGAGCAGTTATTCTTCTTGGCTTGTCTAGAGCTGGACTGAGAGCTACTTGCTCCCTCTTGGCTATGTGATTGTCTTGAGCTATCTTCTCCAACACTTCCACATCAAGATCTACCTCTACCATATCTGGAGTTGTTTCTACCTCTCCCCATGCCTCTTGCATTGGATTGAGCTTTGAATGCTTTCTCTTGGGAAGAACTTGCAAACCTAGTAAGGCATTGCTCATGGGTTTGTAGAGAACCCATCAGCTCATCAACGAACAATGTTGCAAGGTTCTTTTCCCCTTCAATGTCAATCACAACTACATCAAACTTTCTGGGTAAGCTTCTGAGGATTTTCTCCACAATCCTCTAGTCTTCAATGACTTTTCCATTCACCCTCAAATATTTTATCAAACCTAAGATTCTTGTGTGAAAGTCTGAGATGGATTCACTGTCCTTCATTTGGAGATTCTCAAACTTTCTTCAAATCATCTGGAGCTTCACCAATCTAACTTTATCATTCCCTTTGTAGCTGGTTTGGAGGATTTCCCAAGCTTCGTTTACATAGTTAGCTATTGCTATTCTAGGAAAAATGGCCTCTGTTAAGGCTACTTCAATCAGACTCAATTCTTTTGCATATTTCCTCAACTCCTTCAACTAGGTCTTCTAGTTGTTTGTGAGAACAACATATGTTGCTAGATCAGTCACATCATTGAACCCGCTAATCAAAAACTCCCACAAATCATTTGAAACCATTATAGTCTTCATCTTCTTTGTCCAAACATCATAGTTTTATCCATTAAATGTTGGTGGCTACTACCAAATCTTATTTTCATCTCCATCCATGTCTCCAACAAGAAAAATTCAAACACCTAGAAAAAAAAATTCCCAACTCACTCAAGACTTAGGGCCTTCTAGCTCTGATACCATGTCAAAAATTCAAATAGAATAAAATCTATAGGGCTACTACCCTATTTCCCAAATCAACAGGGGAGTACCAAACAAGATGCAAAATAAAAAAAATAGACTTGGAGACACAAAAAACTGGGCATGCAAATTTTCTTCTTGTATTAAATCAGAAAATAACTATTACAAAATGCTTTCAAACTAGAAACTACAAACTACTGATTACAAACTAAACTTGCAACAATATGGAGTTGCACCCAAAAACTCAAGAAACTATCAGGAGCTTCTTAGAGATCTCTTTCCTTCTATTTGATTGGAGCTATATGTTGCTCCTAGCAAACACTGAGTGATCAGGAGCTTTTAGTTTCTCACTATAAACACACACAGAACAAAATATAGTTGTTGTTGTTCAGGAGCTTCTCTAAATCACACAGAGAACCCACACAAAAAAAAAATTCCTTTTCTCAAACTAAGTTTTTGCACAAAACTAACTACATTCATTCATTCATTCATTTTGTCTATTCAAAATTCCCTCTCAACATTTGAATTCGCCTACCAAACTTAATTCTTTTGAAAATTGAGTTGTACGTCAGGATAAAGTTGGGAAAGCAATCCCCAAAACAATGATTTTCCAACTGTGATGGAAAAAAATGCCCCTAACAAGTAGCTGGCAACGGGAGGAGGCTCAGGGGAAATTAATGTCTCCAACATTTTCTTGAGGCTAATGGTTATCCATTGGGAAGACTCAGTTTGAGGTGGAATTCAACTATCTGAGTAAAGGTATAATTCATGTTCAATCCTATTGTATCTGAGGAGATGATCTTAATTTTCTTCCTCTTTCCATGTATAGTCTCTAGCACCAATGTACGTTCCCTTAGGGAGCTTCAACCCTCTATTTCGCCACTGTTTCAAATCAACCTCTCTCTCTATATTGCATCATGAACCATGATTGGCATTATGCTTAACCTGTAGATGTCTTTTGAAGTCGATTGTTTGTAATCTCCAAGGAAATGTAATGCATCCTCTATGGAGTCATTTTCCATCCTCATGTTACTTACTCAGATATCCAAGTATCTGGTCCTTTGCTAGCTAGAAGTTATTATTATAGCTACTTCAAGCCATTAATGGCCTCTAAGTGATCATTGTTCCTTTCTTTCTTCAGGCCCCATTGCTAGTTAATGGGAAGGTTACATCGAGGGCATGTTGAGGAACCCATTTGTATCAATTTTAAAGAATAATTGTATGCTTATTCTTACATCTTCTTACAACTCTATCTTACCTTTCCATGAACCCTTGAATTCTTAGATGGCATACTCATCATAGGATGAATCTTTAACCCTTCTTTTTGTTGGGTTTTACTCCTCCTTAACTGTGAACAATTACATTGATTTATTAAATTGAAGGAGTCATGGTATTTGGCTCTACACATTCAAATTTGATAGCATGTTCCCTTTTTCTAAAGTCTTTCACATCTTCCAATCTATGTAGTCTATTTCTTTCAAATTAGATACCATTAAAATAAAATCAAGGTTCACTACTCGTAAACTGGGTGTTGGTTGAAACCTCTAACTCCAGGTTTGATACACTGATATGTCATAAAGTTATCAACAATTTATGGCTCACCCATATCCCTCTTTTATTTTACCAAATCTCTATAGTTGAATCAATTCATTTTGTTGCTTCAACAACCATGGAATCCACCATCTTTTGTTGTTGTGAGAAAATTGCTTATGAGATACCCCATCAAAACCTACCTCATTGTGACTACGATATGCTTGCACACTTGATATCATCTCACTAATCTTTATCATGACTTGATCAATTAATGAAAATAAATATCTAAATCAATGCCCATCAACATTGTGATTTCCCAATCTTTTATAATCTCTACAAAATCATACATGTCAGCAACCAAGCAAAACTTAAGGTATAAATCCTTAGTGTTTAATGTGCATTACAAGCATGAGTTTGTATGAATGTTTACTAAGGTCTGTAGCTTAAGGTATATCGACTAAGCATTAAATTATGGTCTACCAATTCAAATTATTCATTATCTTGTGAAAATCAAGAACAATCTATGAGCTTTAAGTGCTAGGAAGTTATGAGAATAGTTGATTGACTTGTAGTAAACATTTATACCTTAAAAGATAAGTGACTATTATGTCTACCATTTAAGAATAAAGCATCTAAATGTTGGTATAAGATAAGAGGTAGTAATAGTGGAGTATCATTCCAAATTCAATTAAAGTGATAATTATTGGTATGTGGCAACTAATCATGCAAATATTGTACACTCATAACAAGAAATAGGGTTTGGGAACATCACCCCAAAAAAAAATTTGTTAACATATCAAGGATTTTTCCCATTGACACTCAAGGTTTTCCCATTACCACGTCAAATGAAAAAAGGCCTTGTAAAACCCTAATTATAGAAGGTTCCAAAAAGCTTGTTATAAGCAAATTGGATGTATGTTGTGGCATGGTTTGCATGAGATTGTAATATGTCTTGCACTGGATAGTAAAATTATTCAGTGGCTGGGTTTCTATGGATGTAGACCATATTGGGTGAACCACATTAAATTTTTTATTGATCTCTTTTGTGTTTTTATTCATTGTTATTTATAGGTTATTTAATCTGCATAAAATTGTTAATGTTTATTTCTCCAATCTACCTAAACCCTAACAAATGGTAGCAGAGTCATGTGTATTTCAGTCGATCAGCAAGAAACCTCTAGATTTGAGTGGGAACAATGGAAGAAGGAAAATTCAAGGTTGAGAAGTTCAAAGACCATAATTATCAATTATGGAAGATGTAGATGGAAGATTGATTGTATCAAAAGGATCTATGGAAGCCATTACAAGGAAAAGCAAAGAAATAAGTTGAGATGTCCAATGAAGAATGGAAGATTTTGGATAGAAAGGCACTCAGAACCATTCGGTTGTGTTTGGCACCATCTGTAGCATTCAATATAAAAAGAGCAAAGATAATAAAGGATCTAATGACAACTTTGGCTAAATTGTATGAAAAAACCTCAACCTCAAATAAGGTATTTCTCATGAAGCATTTGTTGAATCTAAAAAATGCTTGAAGGTGGATCTATGAAAGATCATTTAAATGAGTTTAATACGATTACTAGTTAGTGAACTTCTGTAAAACTGAATTTTGATGAAGAGGTGAGGGCTCTCTTGGTTTTATGTTTTTTTCCAAAAAGATGGAATAAGTTGGTAACGGTTGTAATTAACTCTATCTCTAGTTCAAATACATTGAAATTTGATGATGTTGTTGGTGTTGTCTTTAGCAAGGAAATGTGATGAAAAAACATAGGTGAGAGTTCAACATTGGCTAATGCTTTGACTGTAGAGAATAGGGAAAGAACAAAAGAGAGAGGGAAAATCCAAAAAAATCATGGGAAGTCACAAGGGAAGATGAAGAAAGGTAGATCTAAATCTAGAAGAAGAATGGATTGTTGGTACTATGGAATGCCAACTTACACTTGAAGGATTGTTCGTCTCGAAAGGGAAAACAAGGAGATGGAAAAAATGATGACAGTAAGGAAGCTAATGTTGCAAGTGATAAATTACATGATTCTTTAATTCTATGTTTAGATCATGCTAATGATTCTTGGGTAATAGATTGAGGGATTTCATTTCATGCCACACCCCATAGGAATATATTTTGTAGATTATGTTCAAGGTGATTTTGGACAGGTATATTTGGGTGATGATGAACCTTGTTAGATTGTTGGAAAATGAAACATAAAAATCAAGTTGTAGAATGGAAATGAATGATTGCTATAGGAGGTAAGGCATGTTCCAAAGTTGAGAAAGAATTTAATTTATATAGGACAACTAGGTAGTGAAGGTTGCATAGTTACCTTTTCAGAAAAATTATGGAAGGTCACTAAAGGTGCATTAGTAGTAGCTAAAGGTGAAAAGGTAGGCACATTGTATTTGTGTATTGGTAATACTTATTCTACCTTAGCTACTAAAGAAACAATTTCTACTGAGATAGTTACAACATTTGCTACAAGAATAGAAACAAAATTGTGGCATCATAGACTTGGGCACATGAGTGAGAAAGGGGTGAAGATCCTTCACTCTAGAAAGTTGCTACTAGGTCTAAAGTAGATTGACTTGGAGTTCTGTGAAAATTATGTTTAACAAAAACATAAAAGAGTCAAATTTCACAAAGTTGGGAAAGAGAAGAAGAGTGAGAAATTAGAGCTTGTGCATTCATATGTATGGGGACCAGCCCAAGTATCTTCTCTTGGTGGCTCTTGCTATTATGTTACTTTTATTGATGATGAAACTAGGAAAGCATGGGTGTATTTCCTAAAACAAAAATAAAAATTATTTGAAACTTTTAAAAAGTGGAAAGCTTTGGTTGAGAATGAGATAGGAAAAAAGTTGAATTGTCTTAGATATGATAATGGAGGCAAGTATTGCAGCTCAGAGAATTTGAAAATTACTATTCATACAATGGATTCTATAGGCAAAAAATGGTTCCTAGAACCCCACAAGACAATGGTGTGTCTAAGATGATGAATAGAAATATTATGGAGTGTGTAAGGAGCATGGGATTGCATGTTGGACTACCCTTACAATTTTAAAGGAATATT
This sequence comes from Sequoia sempervirens, assembly GCA_007258455.2. Lineage (NCBI taxonomy): Eukaryota > Viridiplantae > Streptophyta > Pinopsida > Cupressales > Cupressaceae > Sequoia > Sequoia sempervirens. The sequence continues at coordinate 25,872,616 of VDFB02252616.1, read as the reverse complement.
TTGTACATATACTATTATTTGTTTAATAAATAGGGGACCTTCAAATCCTTTGAATGGTGGAATTCCAAAGGAAGCATGGATGAGTAAAAAGGTAAACTATTCATTTCTAAAAAACTTTCATTGTGAAGATTTTGTCCATGCTTCAATATTGAAAATAAAACCAAGCTTGAGGCTAAATCTTAAAAATGTACCTTCATTGGATATGGAGTAGAAGAATTTGGTTATCAATTATGGGATTATGAAAATAATAAAATCATTAGGAGAAAAAATGTTATATTCAATGAGAATTTCATGTATAAGGATCAACTACAAGAAAGAAAGCATGAATGGGCCAAAAAGGAATATGTGGTGCTAGACAAGATTCCAGAAAATAAAATGTCTGTGGTACCCAATGCTCAGCAACAACAGGTTATCCCATAGACTCCTACAAGTGTTAGACATTCTAAAAGGATAACTAGACCTCTAGAAATATTTTTTCCATCATTATATTCTATATTATTAACTGATTCTAGTGAACCCGAAGGTTATGAAGAAGCAATGCAAGTAGATACCAAAAAGAAGTGGGAGCTAGGAATGAAAGAGGAGATGGATTCCTTGTTGCAAAATCAGACTTGTGGTAAAAGGTTTTACATGGAAAAGAGGTATAGGTTTTGATGAAATATTTTCTCGAGTTGTAAAGATGAATTCTTTTAGAACTATTCTAAATCTTGTGGTTGTGGAAGACTTGCATCTTGAATAGGTAGATGTGAAAGCAAAATTTTTCCATGGGGATTTGGAAGAGGAAACATACATGCAACAACCACAAGGATATGAGGTTAAGGGTAAGGAGGAATTTTTTTGCGGGTTAAAGAAGAGTTTGTATGGCCTGAAGCAAGCACCTCATAAATGGTATTTGAAATTTTATAGTTTTATGGCTGAACAAGGTTACAAAAGATGTTATTCTGATTATTGTGTTTATTTTAAGAAATTGGGTAATGCCAGGTATATTATCCTATTGCTTTATGTTGATGAGATTTTGTCAGGTCTAACATGTAGCATATTAATGAACTTAAGTAGAAATCGACAAATTCATTTGCTATGAAGGATTTGGGTGCAACAAAATAAACCCTTGGTATGAGGATCACACAGGATAGGATAAACAAAAAATTATTTTTGTCTCAAAGTGAGTATGTAAAGAAGGTGTTGAAAAGGTTTAACATGCAAAATGAAAAAGTAGTTAGTACACCTTTTCCTAATCATTTTAAATTGACTAAGGAGATGTGTCCAAAGACACAAGAGGAGGAAGAAAAATATCTAAGATACCATGTATGCATTAGCAGTTGGTAGCTTGATATATGCAATTTTATCCACAAGGCTAGATATTGCACATGTAATGGGAGTTGTGAGCAGCTATATGAGCAATCTAAGAATGGAACATTGGAATGCGGTAAAATAGGTTCTTCGATACTTGAGAGGTACTACTTCAAAGAAACTATGTTTTGGAGGAAAAAATTCTACTCTAAAAGGATATGTTGACTCTAATCTAGCAAGTGATATAAATAGCAGGATGAGTACTATAGGGTATGTTTTTATTGTAGGAGGTACTGCAGTCAGTTGGATTTCAAGGTGGCAAAATGTTGTTGTGCTTTCAACCACTGAATCTGAGTATGTTGCTACTACAGAAGCTAGCAAGGAGATTATTTGGTTACAACATTTTCTGGAGGAATTGGGACAACAACGAGAAGATAACCCTTTGTACACTGATAGCCAAAGTGACATTCATCTTGCTAATAACTAAGATCTACATTCAAAAACTAGGCATATACAACTCAAATACTACTTCATCCAATCAGTTTTGGAGGATGGAGAAACTGATTTCCTCATTATTTTATGTTGGCCTTCACGAATGATAATGGTGGACATAAGAAACCATCCAGACCTATAATCCAATGGGAGTTGCAAGTGCAACCGTGTCGTCTAGGATTACTCTCCAAGTGGGAGATTGTTTGGTGTGGAGCCTAATTAGTCTCCAAGTGGGTAATTTTTGGTATGTGGTGGCTAATCATGCAAATATTGTACACTCGTAACATGTCAAGGATTTTTCCCATTGACAAGTCAAGGTTTTTCTCATTGACACGTCAAGGTTTTCCCATTAACACGTCAAATGAAAAAATGCCTAGTAAAACACTAATTCTAGAAGGTTCCAAAAATATTTCATAAGAGGATAGGATGTATGTTGTAGTAGGGTGATCCCACAATACTAGTTTACAATTTTTGGACAAAATGGATATTGAACTGATTTTTTCTAACTAAATCTTCACTTTCAAAAACTTATAGCTGCTAAACCATGAGGAATTTGAACATGATACAAACTAGTGATTTGTAACATTTTTTCTATAGATTCTAAATATATTTTTTCAAAAATTTTGGAATCAGATTGCACTTCTTTTTCCATCTCCTTCGAAAACTAGTTTTTTAAGTAAACACCTTTTTTAAGGAGTGACGCTCACCGTATAACACAATTTTTTTTCCATGAATGATAAAATTATAACTTTTTCAAATTTATATTTGTAACTATGATATCTAGTGCTTCCAATTGGTTTCATAGTTTTCTATTGAATATTTTTTCCTTAATCAAATTTTGAAGTCAAACCAATTACAATTCAGACATAGGCGGACAGTATAACACAACATTTTTTTGTATGTATCTGTGATCCTAAATGTTTATCAACTCTAAATATAAAAAAACAACAATAATGCAATGAAAGAAAACACAAAGGAACACCTCAAGATTAGCCTAAGAAATGATAAAGCAAAGAAATAAGCTAAAATAAAGATTACAAAATGATTATACCTTCTTTGTTGCTGAAATTTCTTGGTTGGCCCTTGATTTGGATTACTTTGTATGCTCCTTAGATTACTATTGATGTAGCTAAATTCAATATTAACTAGATTGTGGGATGCAAATGTAAATGGCTAAATGGATGGCTAGATGAGAGAAAAATGAGTGCACAAAATGACAGCATAAGGTTGCTAAATGGCTAAGTGTTGTAAAAATGCCTTAGAAGAAGGGGTTATTTATAGAGAAATTTGAATTCTCTAGAGAATTAAATGGTTGATATTTACCCAACAAGGCCAAGATGAAGGGCTAGGGTGAGTTGAGGAACCACAAGCCTTCACATCTTGAAATGTGGAATGTGAAGTGGCTTAAGATGAGATGATGTGTAGGTGATGTGGAAGGAGAGTACATGATGTGGAGGAAGGAAAAGTACTTTCCAAGTACCTTGGGGAGTGAGAAGATTTCCTCAAAAAGGAACTTCTTATCCCCAAGTGAGAATGAAAGTGACATTTGAGGAATTTTGGAATTCCTCAAAAATCTCCATGGGAAATGAGAAAGTGGTTGGAGAAATAAATGTGAATGAAAAATTCACATTCTTAGGAGAATCTAATGGATAAGAGAGGGTCTCCAAAGAGGTGGGAATTGGTCACATGTGGATGAGGTGACAAATCAAATGTTCTAGAAGTCTTGGAAGGATAAAATGTGAATTAAAAATTCACATGGGGAGGAGAGAGACCTAGGATGAATAAATATGAATTAAAAATTCATATGGGGAAGAGGGTCAATTCCAAGAAAGGAAAAATGGAAAGGTTGACTAAAAAGTGGTGCTAAAAGTGGCTAATGACTTTGATTAAGGTTGTGCACATACCTGATTAAGGTAATTAATGAGAAATTAGAAGCAAGTGGAAAATGTAGGAGGATGTGACATTAATCCTTGATTAAGAGGATGCACATCCTAATTATGAATTAATTAAATTAATCCAAATTAGAGAGGGATTATGGAGGATGTGGCAAGGAGAGAGAAAAGAAGAATTTTAAATTGATTTTAATTCAAAAAAATGGTTAAGATGACTAAATTGAATAAATTGATGTATTTATTTAATTTAGAGAGGAAAAAGGTGTAAGGTAAAGAATTTAACTGTTAAATTAAATACTTTAAGAACCTTAGGCGGGAAGTGTAATATTAATTAAATAAATTAATATTGACGGAATGGATGAATAAAGATGGTAAATTTGATCATATGAGAGCGATCAAATTTGGATGCCTACATTTTTCCCCTCTTCGAAATATTGTTAGAATAACAGTGTTTCGAAGAAAAATAAAATTTTGATGCTAAAGGAAAATGATAGGGCTTGATGCCCTAACATGAAAGAGGTTGAATGAGCTGCCCAAGCGGAGGGGAAAAAGGAGGGAGATGCCCCAGTGACTGCCACAAAGGGATGGAGGGAAAATGGTAGGGTATGCCCCCTCAAGAGGGTAGTTGGGGAAGAAAAAAGGGGCCTTAGATGAGCTCTCGATATGAAGAAAAGGAGGAAACCATTGGATAGAGTGTGAAAAACTAAGCAACGTTGACTTTTGAATGAAGTCGATCAAATGCACGGTTTGCAAATGGCGGCCCCGAGAAAGGAGGGAATTAGTTGGGGGAGAAAAAAGTTAAATAAAAAAATTAAAAATACCTTTTATTTGAAAAAGGGGGGAAAAGAGGGGTTAAAATGTAATTTTAAGAATTACCTTGTCACATTGTCATTGTAGCAGTTGAGAGAAGAGGAGAGGAGAGGAGGGGAGGAAAGAGCAACAATGTCGCAAGATTACGACTCAGATATCATTCACCTAACGGATGAGGTACGAAGGTGCCACACTCACTACGTGGTGCCCCGCCATATTAGTAATAAAACCTTTCTTGTGTATTTCAAACATTTATAGCATGTTTTGTGATGTTTAAAAAAAATGTAAAACATGGGTTTTATTCGTGGGATAAAATAAAAAACTGGGTAGTTTTAAGTTAGGCAAATAGATATAGAAAATAACACATTTAAGAGGGTAGGGCAGTTGCTCGGAGGGGCGAATTCACCCCAGACCAGGGCAAGTCCACCCCGGCTTGGGGCATATCTGCCCCAACTTGGGGTAGAGTCGCCCCCAAGGTGGGGGCGTGTCCGCCCTGGCTGGGGGTGGAAGCACCCCGAGCCTAGGGCATGTCCACCCAAAGTCAGAGCAGAGTTGCCCTAGCTCGGGGGTGTGTCTGCCTCAGCTGGAGGTAGAAGTGCCCTAGGCCAGGGGCATGTCCACCCTGACTAAGGGTAGTAGCACCCCGGGTCGGGGCATGTCTGCCCTACCTGGGGGCTATAGTGCCCCAGGCTGGGGCGTATCCGCCCCGGTTGGGGGCAGTAGCACCCCGAGCCTAGGGTGGAAGCACCCCGGGCTAAGGGTATGTCTACCCCAGATGAGGGAAAATTTTCCCTAGGCCGTGGGTGTGTCCACTCTAACTTAGGGGGAAAGTACCCTAGGTCAAGGGTGTGTCCACCCTAACTCGGGGCAGAGTCGCCCTAAGGTCGGGGTGCGTCTTCCCTAGCTAAGGGCAAAGTCTCCCCAGTGCAGGGGCGTGTCCACCCTGGTGCGAGGCAAAGTCGCCTCGAGGTTGGGGTGCATCCACCTCGGACTAGGGCAGGTCCACTCTAGCGCAGGGGCACATTCACCCTTGAGTGGGAATGCCTCCAGGTGGGTTTAGGAAGACAAGCTTGTTCCAATGAGGGTACAGCGGGAAAAAGAAGAACAAAATAAAAGAAAAGAAAAGAGGAAAATGAGCGATGTCCCAGGGCTTGGAATATGGTGCACTAACATCAGGTAATATGGATGCAAGGTTTCAAGTGATTATGAAAACATGAGCAACGGTTGGAGGTACTGATAGCGACCATAGCAGCCATGACTAGAGTAGATCACGTAGCATTGGATTATGTGGTGTTATTGTACTTTTTACAGGTTCTAATGATGAGGACACATCAAGTGATGCTGATAGCCTTGATAGAGAGATGGAGTTCAGAGACATCGACGTTTCATCTTCCGACAAGGGAGATGACGGTGATGTTGGAGGATATATGGCACATCCTTAAGCTTCCAATAGCGGGGCTATTAGTTAGTAATTTGGTATCAAGAGGGGCAGAGTTAGATCACACTATGTCAATGTTTTTTGGAGATGTGGAGCTGCCCATACAGGGTGAGCAGTTGGACATAGTCAGACGTATGTCAGTAAGGGTACCACCCCTACCATTATTTTTGTGTGGACTGATTAGTGAGATACTTTTACTGGATCATGGAAGGCAGTTTTGCAATTTATGGTATATGGAGGTGATCCAACATATTGTCGAGTGGCACGAGGGATAGATCTTGTGGGGTACCTGTGTATTAGCACAGTTATACAAGGATATGAATGTGATTTTCTATCGAAACATAGTGAGTTTGACACACACGACCCTGCTATAGGTGTGGGCATGGGAGCATAATATGGTGATGAGGATGATAGGGAGCCTTTGGCCTGAGGGTATGGGGAGGGGAGGGGTTGGGTTTTGCAGTACAATATGCAAGGGGATATGGATGGGTGGAGGAGAGAGATATATTATGGCATCCATATATGTATCGATAGTTTAGGGGATGGAGGGGGGAGGAAGAGAGACAGAGGGGTTACTTTATGAGCTAGTGTGTCTTGATTGGGAGTTAGTCGCGCATAGTGGAGATGCATCAACCAAATAGAGTGTTGAGGCAATTTGGGTTGATACAAGATATTCCAAGTGTGCCCGTCAGGTTTCATCGACTCACTAGAGAGCAACCATGGGGGCTCGCTTTTAGACTGAGAGATGCCAGAACTGCATGGGCTACTATAGTGCAGGTACCCTACCTAGGGAGAGCTATTGGGGTGGAGGATGCAAGAGTGATGGTACGATATGACCGTTGGTCATGAAACCACCAATGGGAGATGATTACACTGTTGGTGCCTATTGTAGGAGCCATAGGATTTGGATCAGAGGACGAGCACCAGGGTACATAGGAGGGTAGGGCAGCAGGACAGTGGGAGGATGCAGAGGGTGTTGGGAAATAGGGCAGAGGAGAGGATGGGGTTGAGGCAATAGGACAACTAGAGAGGAGGAGGAGGAGGAGGAGAAGACAACAAAGGAGGGCTAGGGTGGAGGTGGACGTAGCAGGACCCATTGGTGGGAGAGATGCAGGACGATAGGTGGGTGGGATAGATCCAAAGCTAGATGCAATAAGATAGGATAAGCTGGAGGTGGAGATGATACATGCAGTGGAGGGTGGAGTTGTTCAGCAGACTTGCATAGGAGGTAGGGTATGGCAGAGGAGAGTGTTGGTGCGGGTTGAGCAGAAGGAGATGGGAGGGGGTGGACAGCAGGATGGAGCCTAGAAGGAGATTGAGGCTAGGGATTAGTCAGAGAGTAGGATACAATAGAGGAGGGTGTAGAGCATGGCAGAGCAAGGGCCTGTTGTGGTAGAGATAGGGGACGGTGAGGATGAGGAGGAGCCGGAGGGGGAGGCGAGGGCTATAGGAGAGTTGAGGAGACTGATGAGAGTGGGGAGGCATGTTTAGCAGTGAAGATTTTGGGTCTTCCCCACTGTGGAGGACTAGGAGACTCAGCAGGAGCAAGAGTGCAAGGGGCAATGGTGCTATGGAGATAGATGGAGATGTTCTAGATATGGATATTTTGGATGTAGAGCCATTGGTAGTGGTTCCTAGCATGGCATTAGAGGATCCTATTGCTCAGCAGAGCGATACTACGGAGAGGCTTTGGATTACAGATCAGAGGTTGAGGATAGCTGAGGTGGAGGTTATCATACTCAAGGTCGAGCTTTCGAGGGTACCAAAAATAGGTCAGAGAGATTATGGATTTATGGTTGACCTTCTATCCATATAGGTAGAGGTGATGGGGAGGGAGAGAATGGACTACACGTCGACATATAGAGGGTACGAGATGAGTTGGTTGTTGTTAGTTGGGATCATGATAGATTATAGGCAGAGGTTCTTATATTAGAGGCTAGGAGGGAGCCAGAGGGAGTGATAGATTAGGGCTCAATAGTCATTGTCCAGCAGATAGATGATCTCCGGTGGGAGCGAGATGAGCTTCGTGATAGAGTACATTGTTTAGAGTAGATAGTTAGAGATATGGGGTTCATGCAGGAGAGAGAGGGTGAGGCGAGGGATCGGGTCCATATTATGCAAGTAGAGAGAGATGTAGCGTAGGTACAGGTGCAAGCTATGGAGGCAGAGAGGGATGTGGCACAGGCACAGGTGCAGGTTTTGGAAAGTGAGAGAGAGTTGGCAGAGGCATAGATATAGTCTCTTTAGAGGAGAGAGGAGGCAGTTTTAGAGGTATTGTCACTATAGAGAGAGTGAGATGTGTCAGGTTTGAGAGTACATGAGCTATAGAGGGACAAGGATGCAGTGATGGCTCGTTCATAGGCCGCACAGGGGGAGAGAGATGTTGTAGAGGTGCAGATGCAGGTGTTGTAGGGAGAGCGAGACACAACAGTGGCTCAGTTGTAGTTAGTAGAGAGGGAGAGGGATGCTACAGAGATAAGGATGCAGATGTTGTAGGGAGAGCGATACATAGCAGTGGCTCAATTGCAATCAATACAAGTTGGTGAGGTGATAGGGGTGGATATACAGGGGTTACAAGGAGAGAGAGAGACATAACAGTGGGTAGAGCAGTGGTTGCCGAGGAGATGAGAGATCGGGTGCAAGTAGAGATGGCACAGTTATGATTATCCCAGGCAGCTTGGGAGCATGAGAGGAGATTGATCACTAGAGAACGAGATAGCTATCGCTAGGAGAGGAATTTCACTTGAGTCCAGGTTGCTAAGCGAAAGGAGAATGCGAGGGAGGCAGGATTTTGGATGGCTGCATATTATCATGTAGTTCCAAACCTGGCACAGCAGATGTTCCAGTATGTTCGATAGACACCACAGATGCCAGCACCATCCCAGATGCTGGGGACATAGACTTGAGGTTTTAGTGACTCACAAGGAGGTTTCACTAGGCAAGAGATCAGTACCTGATTCACCTCATAGATCATATGTGGGTAGCTCATTTGGTAGATGACAAGCTACTAAGTTGTTAATAGGTGCAGGGTGGATGGAGAGGTCATAGTGACAGTGGTTATTTACAGGACCTTGTACTAGTATTTTTCTCTGATTATTTTTGTATATGGTCATAGATATGATGACATTGATGACATGATTATGATATTATTTATGTGATAGTCATGATTTATGAGATGTACTTTGGAATTTTGGTATATTTATATATGATATATGATAGTCCTTATTGACACCATGTTCATGCATTGGATGAGTGATCATTTTTATGCATTTGTGGACTATGGATGATTTTATTATTGTAGATTCTTATATGATGATATGATGTATGCATATGTTTTATCTATGATGGCTTATTTAGATGTTTATGTAGGGATGTTTATGTGATTTATTGGCGTGTATGTATATGTGTATGATGGCTTATGTAGATGCTTGTATGAATGTTTTATACATGTAGGATGTGATGTATTATGAGTCTAACACTTTATGATGTAGGTAGTGATGTATGTATGAATAGTAGAATGAACCTAATATGTGTAGATGATAATGCACGTGTAATAGAGTTAAAGCTATAATGAATTAACAATAGTAAATCATGAAAGGTAATAGCACATGGTCATAAGCGTAAATAAGGACTGTCATGAAAAGAAAAGGAGGGAAGATCTATGTGTAGTGATTGTGTAAAATGGGTGTAATTTGGCACCTGTCAAGAAATTTTAGTATCCTGAGAAGAATAGGAGAGAGCGGGGTAAGTATTTGCACAACCAAAATGATAGGGTGAATGCAATGCAACAAATGATGAAATGAAATCCTAATATGATTTTCCATCTTCATAGCACTGATTTTTTCTATAGCATAAGACACCAAGTGCTAAGGTATGGGCAACCAAGGCGAGTTAGCATCTAATGCATGAAACAAACACACAAACAAGAAGGTTATCCCAACACCTCAAAGTAGTGAAAACTTTGGTTAGGCCAAGCATTGGGATAACCACAAGCACAAAGGGATGTCCCTATGTCAATTAGCCAAGACACACCATAATATGAAAGATTATGACAATTTTAACTAATTATAATAGAGAGCTCAAATGATAAACAAAAACCAAAAGTATCAAAAGATCACAATAAAATTTCAAATGTCCTTTGCCATAAGATCGAGAGGATGGATGAGGTTGATGAGGTATGTTAGGAAGGATGCATCATGTTGAGACCGATGATGGATATTAAACTAAAAGATCGATATGACACGGGATATTTGGAACCGATTGGATTTGCTGATACTAGGAGATATCATTCGTTAATAACCAGCTATATAAGGGTATAACTTGATGACACATTACAAGAGACAAGTCACGAGATAGAAGACTAACACATCCTACAGACCTAGGGGCTCAGGGGCCGATCAAAGATTACCCTTGCCTACGTGAAAGCACAAAGCCCCTGTAGTTCTTGAAAAGAGTATGGATAATGCAGAAAGAAGAAAATGGTGACTGATGATAAATGACACAAGATGTGACACACAAATGCCTTGGGGGAGGATCAAATGATCAACCTTTCCTACGTGAAAGTGCAAGGGAAATGTAGTTCAGAAAAGACAAATGATAACCGACCATGGATAAAAGTGAAAAGGGGACAGTGAAGATAGATGTTGAATGACCATCACAGGATAGTCAAAATTCCCCAAGGGTAGTGTTGGAACTATAAAAATTTGATGTTTTCACATGTTGGTTTTACTCATAAACTTCCAGATTTGGTCCTACCGTGTGCATATTTCACCCATATTTTTCCATATTGCCCCATAGAATCCATTGAGTCATGCATTTTTATATTTTGGTTCCTATCGGCATGAGAATACCATTTTCTCCTCAACCCATTATGCATTTTCTGCTAACATGAGTCGGTGTTTCCTTTCAGCAAGACTCATTTGATGTCACAGCGATCAAAATTTTCTTGCAGGCACCGTTCGGCAAGATCTCTTCATGGTCTCGGTGACAAAGGATGATTCACATTTCGGCAGGAGTCTGGTCGTCAATATAATATTTCACCAAGTGCTTTATGTCTCAGCGACCAGCTTGAATGAGGCTACATCAGCATGAGTTGTGGCGTCGGTACAATGTCCTAGCGAATTCTTGGGGTCTCACCGAAAAACACATTAATGTTCACTTTGGCCTAGCATGTTGCTTTCGGTACAAAGTCATAGCGATTTCATTGTCACACCAACCGGCAACTAAAGGAACAACTCGATGAGAGATAAGGTTCTCAATAAGAAGTCTCGGTGAGTGACATTCAGTCTCGCAGATGGAAAACAAAAGGTCTTTTTCGGTATGTGTATTGAATTCTCTTGGCGATATCATGTGTGCTCGGGGTGTTTCGATATGACATAACCTAATCTACATGATGTCCCACCGATGATGAAGGGTCATAGTGACATACAAAAGGAAAAAGGGGCTTTCAGGGAAAGGTAATGAAATCTGCAAGAGGTCTCTATGACACCATTATGTTATAGTGATAGTGAATGAAACAAAGGTGTTGCTCGGTAAGAAAATACTCGTATCTTAGTGACTAGTAAATACAGTAGGGAAATACATATCGGTAACACTTGCGGTGGTCTACGAGAGGTTTCCCCGATATCATAAGGTTATAGCGAAACAAAAAGGGGACAAAAGGATTCTTCTTGACTTCGGCATAGAGAACAAATGGTCATGGTGAAAGCGAACAACACAAAGAACAGAGGAACACGAGATGACTAACGATTGACGATTGAATTGCCTTTCGTATACTTTCAGGTTGTCCCAGCAACTGTTCCTTTGGCAATTAATAAAGATTCAAACACTATGGCTGACATGTGAATTTCTAAAATACTGTTGCAGGCTGACATGAAATTTGCCTGAATACTACAATTGGCCGACATGAATTTGAAACGATATGTTTCCTGATGCTAGTGTATAAATATGCACTCCTGATTGTAATTGAATATTAGATCTTAGAATAGAGATAGTAGGTCATGATGGATACAGTAGAATAAATTTCTCAGAACAGAGGCTATGTTGCATGTTTTCAAATGGTGATTTCAATGAAATTCAGCTGGTGTGGTAGCTTATTTATGGTGTCAATTGTATGTTGAGTTTATTGAAAAGTATTGCTAAGCTGTCTCCAAGTTGATTCTTTATGGTTATTTAAATTGATATAACAAGCTTATTTTTAGAATATCAGTGCACATTTGATGTATCTGTGTGGTTAATTAAATGGTTCTCTCAAGAAGAGATTAAATCCTTTTAGTTGATCATAGTAATCAGGGAGATTCATCTAGATTATTAAAGTAGAGCTTAGTAGTCATAATCTTGCATGTTTATACAAGTTGTAAGCAGAATATTTGCCAGCAATTTGATTTTCTGCCAGAATAAGTTGCCCACTTTTGTTTCATTTGACTCTGCATACCCAATAAGGCACTGGTCTATGCAATTTCATCATTTGGATTCATTCAGTTTCTTTACATCTATTTTACATTTGTTAATTGAACACTTTAGGATTTGGATCAGAAGATTATTATTGCTATCAAGTTTGAATTTGTTTGTTCACTCCCATCTGCCATTGTGGACAAATCATTGCAAGAGGAATAATCATAAGTCAAGTCTTCTTCATTCAGAAAGGTATACCCACCTAGGTTTGGCAGCACCTGAAGAGTAGAAGTTTGAGTTCTCTTAACCTTTTCTGTTACCCTAAAGCATATCAAGAGATTGGCAGCCTCTTGAGGCATTCCGCCTACGTTTTTGAGAGCTAACAAATTGGCGACTCTATTGGGGAATTACATCAGAAAATTTGGTTGAGACCATCATATAGAGTCAGTGAAGAAAATGTTATATTTGGAGAAGTTTCATATAGAGTGAGTGAAGTAAAGGTTATAATTGGAGAAGTTTCAAAAAGAGTGATTCCGCTGGGGAAAAGATCAAAAAATAATCATTTTTCCTACTTTTGGAAAAGTAGGTGGTGACTCTAAAAATTTTTTGATGAAGAATGGAATTTGTATATGGAACAAATGATTACACAAATGCAGGAAGTTATTGGGCCCCTCAAGCACCTGATGATACAATTAGGAGTTTCTACAATGGTGGCAGTACATATCATGCACAACAGAGCACTTATTCTCCATAGCCATGAAAGCAAGTAAGTGTTTATCCAATCCCTCATGGACAAAGACTAGCAAGTTATCAAGAATGTCAATGTGATAAGTGCCAAGTGCAATGTCAATGTGATCAATGTCAAGTGCAACACAACTCTAGCCCACTTGGAGATGTCAGTCAGAATCTACAAAAAGTTATGCATCAAAACCAACAATCTAAAGATGAATATTTCAAAAATATTTTGGATGACTTTCTTGGTATAAGGAGATATAGAGGAGAATCTGGGTACTCTTTGCTCTATAGAATGACTGATATTTGTAAGAAAATACCTATTAAATTCCCACCGAGTAGGTCTGACATCATTCTGTAGTTCATGAAAGTGTATGAGCCAAACCTAGTATATTGGCTTGAATCATACATACCAATTTATTTAGATCAACTAGTTGAATGGGCTGATATTGTAGACAGGAAAAGATATGAAGATAATTGTGACATCATTGATGAAGACAGTGATATTGATCAAACAATGTATCCAATAAAAGATGAGACATGTGCAAGTCAGAATGACTCATGTGATAGCTTGCATGATGAAGATGAAGGTACAAAATATCTCTCTTGCATAACATATTGTGACAGGGAAAGCAGTATGTATTATGATGGAGCCAGTGGGTATTCAGATTCTGATGATGAACCTGAGGATTTTGATCTGCAGTCAAGGGATTTTTCTACCTCTTATGAAGATCAGGATGAAGAGGTAATGGGAAATGTTGATTCATTTGATAGCAAGTATATAATACCTCTAGTTGCAGTTGAAAGCCATGAGGTCAAGTTCGATGAAGAAGAGGTTTGTATATCTAAAAATAGTTCCCAAATTTTTTCAGGCCCATTGCATGATGAAGATTTAAAAGAGGATCAGATGATGTTTTGCAAAAGTATGCCCAAGAATGAATTTCAGGTATTTTCAGATCCACTTGATGTTGAGCAAAAGGTATTTTTGGATAAACAAAGGGATGTGTCAAGTTATGGAACAAATGACTATGCTGGTAATGTTTCCGATTTTTCATTCTCTGGTGATCATAGGCCTCTTTTTTATGATGAAAAAAGTGATGAGTATGACTATAATAATGAAAATGTGGAAACTTGTTTACTCAGCAGTGAGCATATTTTAGATTTTTTAACTCTTGATTATCAGAGATATATACATAAGGGTGATCTTGAAGCTCTATGTCTAGTTGATGGTGAGACTTTTGGAGTTGACCAAATGCATGTGTCTGTCCAAGAAGAGGTATGTGATTTTGAAATTTCTAACTCATGTGGAGAAGACTTTTATATGCATACCAAAGATGATAGAGATCTAGGTTTGATTGGTTCATATATGCTTAATATTGATGATATAAGTCATAATCCAGTGTTGTATCCGATTGGTATTGTTAAAGAGGTGCAAAGGGTTTCAGATTTGTTTGCCTCAAACAACAATGATATGACAAAGTTTTTTGTTTTTCAAAAGAGGCACTTTGATGGTCAATTTTCAATACAGTTGGGAGAGTGTTTCATAATTCATAACAGTGAGAGATATAATATAAGAAGTTGTATCGAATATGCATGCACTTTGTATATTAGAAATAGTAGGGGTTTGTCCCATGATGATGAAGAATTTGAACTGCAGGATGGTGTAGGGATTTTGGGCCAAACCGAGCATGATGATACTCTAAGAACTTGCAATAATAGTGACAGGAAGGATTGCATGAGTATCTTCAAAGAGGATCTGATGAACTCGAGACAAAACCAGGTATTTGATAGGGAAAGTATGGTTTGAGTTTCAGATCGTAACAGCTCAGAACAGGTGATGATGAATCACAGATGATTAAGGGTTTCCAGTGCATGGACAACTCTTTCTTGTCCTCTTTAAAATTCTTTTCCATGCATAGTAGTTTAGGGTTTTGGTTCATCTCCATCTTGCATTCATTTTGCATTCTGTCAATTTCCATTTTTGCTCACTGGTTCATCATTTTTTGTGTCTGGTCTGCTCACCCAAAGCTCTGGATCCTTGCAATGATCCCACTATCATTCATCCCTAGACGGAGCCACTATTGGAACTATAAAAATTTGATGTTTTTACATGTTGGTTTTACTCATAAACTTCCAGATTTGGTCCTACCGTGTGCATATTTCACCCATATTTTTTAATATTGCCCCATTGAATCCATTGAGTCATGCATTTTTATATTCTAGTTCCTATCGGTGTGAGAATACCATTGTCTCCCCAGCCCATTGTGTGTTTTCTGCTAACATGAGTCTGTGTTTCCTTTCGGCAAGACTCATTTGATGTCACAACAACCAAATTTTTTTTGCAAGCACCGTTCAGCAGGATCTCTTCACAGTCTCAGCAACATAGGATGATTCACATTTCGGCAGGAGTCTGGTCATCAATACATTGTTTCACCGAGTGCTTTATGTCTCAGCGACTGGCTTGAATGAGGCTACATTGGCATGAGTTGCGACGTCAATACAATGTCCTAGCAAATTCTTGGGGTATCACTGACAAACACATTAATGTTCACTTCAGCCTAACATGCTGCTTTCGATGCAAAGTCATAGCGATTTCATTTTGTCACACTGACCGACAACTAAAGGAACAGCTTGATGAGAGATAAGGTTCTCAATAAGAAGTCTCGGCGAGTGACCTTCGGTCTCGCAGATGGAAAACAAAAGGTCTTTGTCGGTATGTGTATTGAATTCTCTTGGCAATCTCATGTGTGCTCGGGGTGTTTCGATATGACATAACCTAATCTACATGATGTCCCCCTGATGGTGAAGGGTCACAGCGACATACAAAAGGCAAAAGGGGCTTTCAGGGAAAGGTAATGAAATCTGCAAGAGGTCTCTCCAATACCATTATGTTACAATGACAGTGAATGAAACAAAGGCATTGCTTAGTAAGAAAATACTTGTATCTCCGCGACTGGTAAATACAGCAGGGAAATACATATCGGTAACACTTGGGGTGGTCTACGAGAGGTTTCCTCGATATCGCAGGGCTATAGAAAAACACAAAGGGGACAAAAGGATACTTCTTGACTTCAGCATAGCAAACAAATGGTCACGGCGAAAGCGAACAACACAAAGAACAAAGGAACATGAGATGACTAACGATTGACGATTGAATTGCCTTCGGCATACTTTCTGGTTGTCTCAGCGACTGCTCCATTGGCAATTAATAAAGATTCAAACACTATGGACAACATGTGAATTTCTAAAATACTATTGCAGGTCGACATGAAATTTTCCCAAATACTATGGTTGGCTGACATGAATTTGAAACGATATGTTTCCTGACGCTGGTGTATAAAAATGCACTCCTAATTGTAATTGAATATTAGATCTTAGAATAGAGATAGTAGGTAGTGATGGATACAGTAGAATAAATTTCTCAGAACAGAGGCTATGTTGCATGTTTTCAAATGGTGATTTCAATGAAATTCAGCTGGTGTGGTAGCTTATTTCTGGTATCAATTGTATGTTGAGTTTATTGAAAAGTATTGCTAAGTTGTCTCCAAGTTGATTCTTTCTGGTTGTTTAAATTGATATAACAAGATTATTTTTAATTTATCAATGCACATTTGTTGTATCTATGTGGTTAATTAACTGGTTCTCTCAAGAAGAGATTAAATCCTTTTAGTTGATCACAGTAATCAAGTAGATTCATCTGGATTATTAAAGTAGATCTTAGTAGTCATAATCCTGCATGTTTATACAAGTTGTAAACAGAACATATGCCAGCAATTTGATTTTCTGCCAGAATAAGTTGCCCACTTTTGTTTCATTTGACTCCGCATACCCAATAAGGCACTAGTCTTTGCAATTTCATCATCTGGATTCATTTAGTTTCTTTACATCTATTTTACATTTGTTAATTGAGCACTTTAGGATTTAGATCAGAAGATTATTATTGCTATCAAGTTTGAATTCATTTGTTCACTCCCATCTGCCATTGTGGACAAATCATTGCAAGAGGAATAATCATAAGTCAAGTCTACTTCATTCAAAAAGGTATACTCACCTAGGTTTGGTAGCACCTGAAGAGTAGAAGGTTGAGTTCTCTTAACCTTGTCTGTTACCCTAAAGCATATCAAGAGATTGGCAGCCTCTTGAGGCATTCTGCCTGCATTTTTGAGAGCTAACAGGTAGATCAAGTGATCAGCTTTGCCTACGTGAAAGCACAAGGGCAACCGTAGTTTGACTAAGGATGAGAAGACCGACATGACAGGATGAAATTTAGATGGAGACCAACATGATGGATGATCCTATATGATGATACCAACTGACTGATGAAAAAACAAATGACACAAGCTCAAAGTGGGATACTGAAAAGCTTAGGATGAGGGATAACCAAGGTGGATCGTCTAGTGCTCAATCAAAATATAAACCAAGCGGCTGAGGATGGGATGGGTGAGAATGATAGGGTGGATGAAAGCATAGAATAACTAGGATGCAAGGTAGATAATGATTAAGCCCTCTACAAGTAGCACTTGCGAACAGGTCTTCACCACCTTTACTTATCCAAGGTGCCACCAAAGGTGGTTTTCACCATAGGACAAATTTATTTCTTTTTACTTTTTTTCTTTTTTTTTTTTGTATTTTTTCAAGTAGGGTTACCAAGCAAATATAGATGTAGAACCCCTTCAGATGCATGATATTGATAGGCTCTTCTAGGGATTCTCCTTCAAGGGTAGCAAGTTTGTATGCCCCAGATTCATATTTAGTGGTTATGATATAAGGACCCAACCAATTTGCTTCAAATTTCCCTTTCTTATATCTGTCCTACTGAGTACACTGGTTCTCTTTAAGGACTAGTTCACCAATATAAAATTTTCGAAGATGAACCTTCTTGTTGTAGTTACGCTTGAGGCGGTTTTGGTAGGCTTGTAGATGATCATAGGCTTTGATTCATCTTTTATCAAGTAACTCCAGCTATTCAAGTCATGCAACACGAGCATCCTCCTCATTGATAAGGTTCTTTAGAGAAATCCTCAGTGATGGGATCTCAACTTTGGTTGGAAAGATGGCTTCAACACCATACACTAAAGAATAGGGGGTAGCACCTATAGGGGTGCAAATGGAGGTGCAATATGCCCAGAGGGTGGGATGAATATGGAGGTGCCAATCTCGACCATGTTATTGACAACCTTTTTGATGATGTGGATAAGGGTCTTGTTGGTTGCTTATGCCTGACCATTACCCTGGGGGTAATAAGGCATTGACCAACAATGTTGAATATGAAAGGTGTCATAGAGATCTTTCATGGCTTAGTTTTTAAAGGGTTTTCCATTGTCGAATAGGATGGTGGATGGAATACCATATCTGTAGAGAATATGGTAAAGGATGAATTTGGAAATTTGAGTACCAGTGATTTGTGAGAGTGGCATTGCTTCCACCCATTTGGTAAAGTAGTCAGTGGCAGTAATTATGAATGTATGGTCGTCAAAAGAGGGTGGATAAATTTTGCAAGTCAAGTTGAAACCCCATTGAGAGAAGGGCCATTGTGCTAGTAGGGGTTGAAGGTCTTGTGCTGAGGCATGAATCAAATCTACATGTTGTTGGCAAGGAAGGCATTTCTTCATGAATTCATAGGCATCATGTTCTAACATAGGCCAATAATATCTAGCTCAGAGAATCCTTTTGGCCAAAGCCATACCATTTGAATGGGCCTCGCAAACACCACCATGTACCTCCATTAGTGTAGTATGGGCTTTGGTCTCATTTAGACATCTAAGGAGGCTTCCATCATACCCATGATGATAAAGTGTATCACCGACAATAATGTATCACGTTGAACATTGAATAAAGGATTTTCGTTGGTTGCATGTGAGGTCTAGGGCTATAACATTACTATGCAGATAAGTATATATGTTTTGGTACCATGGGGAAGCGGGACCTACAATGTCACACACCATGTCAATGTCAGGGATATCATATGCTAGGATTAAAAGTTTCTCCACACAGAACTCGCATTCTATCTGATCTTTAGGCATGTCAATCAGGGAGCCAATAGTAGCCATTGCATTAGCTGCTTTGTTCTGTACCTTCAGAATTTAGTCGAATTGTATGAAGGTGAAATATTTCTTGAAGTCATCCACCATGCATTTATAGGGTAACAACTTATCATATTTTGTTAAGAATTCATCATTAACTTGCTTAATGACCAACAATTAATCACCAAAGACTCTCAAGTGAGTTATGTGTCACTGCTTTGCAATTCGGAGGCCTGTGAGGAGGGCTTCATACTATACTATGTTGTTGGTACACATGAATGCTATCCTGAACTATTTTAGAATGTAGTCACCTTGGGGGGTAACCAACAGAATTCTTGCGCCTGATCCATTATGAGTATATGAGCCATCAAAATACAATATCCAAGCTGGTGTTTCTGTAATTGTGAAAACTTCTCCATCTGGAAATTTAGTGACTAGAGGATAAGCATCCACTATTGGTGCCTCAACCAACTGAATAGATATGAATTGTACCTTTATGGCTTTGCGATCTATGTAATCTATGTCAAATTCACATAGGAGCATGACCCACATAGCCATGCAACCGGTCAAAGTAGTTTCAGATAACAGATACTTTAGTGGATCAATTTTTGCTATTAATTTGACCAGATGGTTGAGCATCTAATGTCAGATTTTTTGTGTATTGAAGACCACTGCAAGGCAAGCTTTCTCCATGGGTGAATAATTTAATTCATATCCAACTAGTTTTTGAATGATGTAGTGGATTGCTCTTTCTTTTTAGGACTCATCATGTTGTGCCAATAATGCCCCCATTGCGACTGAAGTGGCGGAGATGTAAAGCATGAGAGGTTTCCCTAGAATCGATGGCATTAAGATCAGTGGATGATCCAAGTATTCCTCGATCTTATCAAAACCTATCTGACACTGTTAGTTCCATCTGAAGGTGAAATATTTTTTCAGAAGATGGGTGAATGACTAACACTTATCTACAAGTTGGGCTATCAACCGACAGAAGGATTGTAGTTTTCCTTGGAGACTTCTTAATTGTTTTAGATTGCGTGGGGGTGGCATATCCAAAATAGCCTTCACCTTGGTAGGATCAACCTTAATGCCTCTTCGAGAGACTATGAAACCCAACAATTTCGCTGATGTAACACCAAAGACACTTTTTTGGATTTAGGCATAGCGTGTAATGTTCTAGATGCTCAAAGATCTTTTTTAGTATGGTAGGGTGCTTTGCTATGGTTTTGGATTTTCCTAGCAAGTTGTCAACATAATCTTCCATGATAATATGGATGAGGTCATGAAAGATGACATTCATTTCCCTCTTATATGTCACCCCTATATTCTTGAGACCAAACAACATAACATTATAGAAAAAAGTACCCCAAGGTGTGCTAAAAGTGGTCTTATGTTGATCTTTAGGTGCCAGTCAAATCTGATTATAACCAGAGAAACCATCCATAAGGGACAACATCTCATGTCTTGCAATAAGGTAGACTAACATGTCAATATTGGGCAGCGGGAAGTCATTTTTTGGACAAGCTTTGTTAAGATCTCGGAAGTTTGTATAAATCTTAATGTCTCTGTTTGGTTTGGAAACAATTACTATGTTGGAGATCCAGTCAGAGTAGTCAATGGGTCTAATTAAACCGGCATCTAGTAATTTTTCTAACTCCTTCTTGACCAATAATGCTACTTGGGGATGCATTTTTCAGAGCTTCTGTTTGATAGGCTTGGCATTTGGGCAAACATCCAAATGATGAACTACTAAAGCAGGTTCTAAGCCTGGCATATCTGAGTATGACCAAGCAAATTTAATGATTCCATCTTGGAGCAGTTGAACAAAGACTAAATATTTGTGCTCTCATGGTGACTTGGCCACATAAGCGATCTTATGGTTTTCAGCAGTACCCAGGTTAACTTCTTGAGTTTCTTCAATTAGGATGGATGATCGTGTGGATAATTGAGTCCCCACAAGGGGAAGATGAACATCTCCATCTTCTAGTGCCTCATCAAGGTTTTCACTGTCAAATGCATCATTTATTTTTACTTTTTCCAAGTCAGGAAGTGCCTTGGGGAGGTTTTCACTAGATGACCATTTTTTATTTTCTTTTTTTTATTCTTGTGACTGGATCGTTCATCTTCCCCCAATCCTATGAGGTTGACATGTGTATCTAGGGAGACCTTGGCAGGTGTGCTATTAGGAAGGTCCCAATCAATTAGTTTGGGATGGCAAAGAGAAAGGTTGATGGTATAGATGAATAAGCAGTCAAACATGGATGACAGGTCTATGTGATCAACATCATCATATTCACATTTAGAGCAGTAGCCTGAGATGGTTGGTTGTACATGTGTGGTGATGGTGGCATGGTTGCCACATTTAGAGCAGTATGCATTTCATATTCACCACACTCCTTGTTAATGATCTAGACTTTGGTGATTGTAGGGTTTTTGATAGAAGATGGAGTGGCCGTCATGGTGGATGGTGGATTGGAGGGTGATGACTAAGATGCCCCCATCTCAACCCTAGGACAATAATTTAAATGGGGAAATGATGCTTCTAGAGCACAGCAGTATTCAAATGGTTGTGGGTCGGCATAAATGGTGATTTCTTGTCCTTTAACTGGGAACTTTAGGCATTGATGGTACGTGGAGAGGACTACTTGCATAGCGTGGAGCCATGGGCGGCCGAGGAGGAGATTATATGGTAAGTCTAGATAAAGGACATGACAAGTAGTGTATTGAATTACAGGGCCAACCTAGATAGGAAGACTGATAATCCCTTCAAAATTTCTTTTTGCATTATCATAAGCCTTAATCATGATGATTTTATTACTTAAATCTGCTTTAGTATACCCCACCTATTTTATGAATTTCAAAGTGTATAGATTGAGGGTAGATCCATTACCTACCAAGACCCTTTTTATTTTATGACGGGCAACCAGGACTTCAATGTGCAAGGGACGGTTGTGATTGGCATCAATACTTGGCATTTCATTCTGGCTGAAGTGTAGTTGGTAAGACAAAGTCAGGTGTCCTACTAAACCTTGGAACTATGTAGGATCGATGTCATTTGGTACGTGGGTTTCTTGTAAAGCTCTGTTGAGAATTTCTTGATGTACGGGAGAAGACCTAAGCAGATCCAAGATTGAAATCTGATTAGGGGTCTTTCCTAAGTAATCAAGAATGTTGTACTAAGAGTTTATAGGATTTGATTGGGTGGATGTGGAGGCTGCAGGGACAGTGATGTGGGACCATTGGGTAGCAACAACACATTGGGGATCTTTAGCCTTAACATGTATCATAGACAGTCGAGGTTCTACCTGGTCAATGTAGTGGACAATGCCATCATAATTGAGGGGTACATTTTTATAGCTTATATTATTTATGTTGTTGTCTTGGGGATTGTTTTTGGAGGTGGTTGCACCTTGATTATGGTTAGGGAAGGAATTTTGGTATATCTGTAATTGAGCATTGGATGATGAAGCTTGATTTGTGTTGACTTTGATATCTCCTCGATCAATAAGATCTTGGACATATTTTTTAAGACCTTGAAATTTATTCAAAGTGTGTCCTTTTATCTTATGAAATTCAAAATATTCATTCTCCCTAAACCAGGCTAGTTTTGGTTTTCATTCATCAAGTGGTTTGGTGACAAGGTACGTGATCAGATAGTTGAATTGTAACAATTTATTAAAGATGACGCTCAAGGGTTCTCCTAATCAAGTATATTGGTGTTTTTCATTCCCTTGACTGCTCTAATTCGACTGTTGAGGAGGGCAAGATGCCCCCTATGGAATAGATATGGCATTAGGCATAGATGATTGTTTCCTTTGGGTTGTACTAGCCATCTGAACATATTTAGTGTCAGTGACACCATCATTCACTACAATTTTTTTCTTGTTCCAAAAGCGTGACTTATCACTAGATGACCTTTCTTTGTCATGGTTGTGTATCTTGATGTGTCCTTTGGCAATAAGGGCATATTCAAGGATAGGTCCTTTTTCCACTATTTTAGAAAAAGTGGTAACATAGTGCAATCTGAAGTTGTGAGCCATGTCGGGATGTGAGTTTTCCACAAAGAGAGTGACCCTGTCTTTCTCTTTGAGAGGGGTTTTCATTCGTCTTGCTAGTGCTCACCACCTTTGAAGGTAGCTAGGAAAGGTTTCACCTTCACGTTGCTTCTCCTTAAGAAGGTCCAAAGTATCAGTGTCTTTTTCCAGATTGAAAGAAAAGTAAGAAACAATTTTTTCAAAAAGATCCGCAAAGGATTTTATGGACCCTCGTTCTAGACCCATGAACCATTCTAGGGAATTTCCTATCAAGCTTCATGGAAACAAATGTAAGAGGTAGTTGTCGTTGTGCATAACTTCTTGACACTCAGAGTAAAAATCTTGCAAGTGGGCCTTAGGATCTTTGTTTCCCTTGTATCTGTCAAACTTTGGTATCTCAAAGTGCTTCAGGAAGGGAATTAGTGAGATGGACGGATCAAATAGATAGGGACATATATATTCAAATTTAAAGGATTGTTTACCAGTCCCCACTTGGAGATCTTTCAAAGAAGCTTTAATTTCCAATAGATCCAAGTTGACTAGTTGTGTAATCGAGGTAGGTGGATTGGATGGATAGGGATGATATGATGACTATGGATCTTGTTGAGATAATGTTTGAAGATGGATATAAGGATTTTGATAATGAGAGGATGATGTTCCCTATTGATTTGTTTGGGGTGTTTGTTGGTATGGAGGTTATTGTTGTGAGATATAGTATGGATTTGTTTGATAAGAATGTGTGATCGAATGCTGAGGAGCTTAAATATGATATTGCAGATTGGTTTGTTGGTGTTGAAGGTACTATTGTGATTGTTGGGAGGCCACATAGGCGATTGTTGTCGGAACCGTTGTTGGTTATGATAGTAATAATGTTGAGGAGGTTGTTGGTGTGACATCGACTATTGCACAGGTCGAGATGGGATGTTGTGTTGTGGTTGAACTTGTGGACATAAAATGGATGTGAGGAATAGGGATATAGTCTGGGCGAGAGATTGGGATGGATTTCCTTGCGATTGGTATGTTGGTTGTTGTGAAGAAACCAAATTATTATGTGGGGGTTGTTGTTGATGAGGTGGCTTAGATAACATAGAGGCATTATGTAAAGGAGGTTGTTGGGTACCAGTCGGAACACTTGGTTGGTATGTACCTTGTGGAGGTAATTGAGATGGTAGGTTAGATTGAGGAGGTTGTTGGGATGTATATGGAAGCAGTGGTAAATTTGTGGCCCCAAGAGGTGGAGGCAATTCGGTAAGAGGGCTGCCCCCAACATTGATAGGAGGTTGACTCGAAAGGGGTGGTGATGTTAGCATTAATGGTGGAGGTTATGGAATATTTTGTGGCATACCGTAAGCAAAAGGATTATTGGAATTAGACACTTGAGGTGCCCCCATGACTGAGATTGTGGCATGTGGGGGATGGCTAATATGATAAAGAACAATGTTTCCAAATTCAGGTTGATGCCAACCCTCTATTGGAGAAACATTGGGGATGTGTGAACCATCTAGTGTGTCTTGTGAACCTTGGGGTATATTAGATTTGGAGCTCCTATATTTGGATAAGTCAACACCTAATGGAGGTTTGACACCTTTTTCAATTAGGTGGTCCAAGATTTCTTCCCCATGTTTTTCAAATAGGCGGTCAATCATTTGCACATTGGTGGGATTACTAAAATGTTCCTCAAGTGTGAGTTCGGGTTGATTAGCCATACTCTCTTCACCATGTGGTGAGTTGTTCCAATTTTCAGTGTTGGAGTGTGATGAAGTGCCATTATGAGGGTCTTGGGGGATGTTTAGTCCATTGTTAGGATCTTGAGAGACATTTGCACCATTTGTAGGATTTGCATTGTTATTAAGATCTTGAGACATGTTCACTTGAGAATTTTGACCTTCTTGTTGTGCCATTTGCTTCTTAGCTTGTGACCTAGTTTGAACAGGCATGAAAATGTGCTATGCATGATTTGATTTTGATTGGATGAGATTGGATTTTGATTGGGTCATATTTCGATTGAATTGTTAAGATAGATTCGATTGAGTTGGATGTGATTGAACCAATTAGATAACTAGATAAGTGTGATTGGTTTGATTGGATGATTGGATAAAATAGATTGAGTGATTGGATAGGTGTGATTAGGTGATGGAATATGTGTGGGGCCCTAAATCCAATCAAAAAAGCTCACCCTTAGTGACCTAGAGCATTTATTGATCTTGCGGATGATTCACGACACCGAACCCACCTCAAGATAGAAATGGATTGATTTGGGCCGAGGATGATAACTTATAACACCAAATTCACCTTAAGATGGAAGTTAATTGATTTAGGTCAAAGTTGATGATTGATGTGAAGGATAACAATCAAATTCAATTGCTAAGGTCAATTTGGGTAACAACTTTTAACATGAGGTTAGGGCGATTGGATGGTGAGTGGTGTTGATGTGATATGGCTTAGGTGGTGCAAATAGTAAGATTTTGGTGAATCAAGTTCACTAGGTGATGATACAGGCTTTCCAAACAAGTCACTAGAAAATTCAAAACAAGTTGGCGGATTGAGGAAATAAATGTATGGATACTTGGGATGACCAATGGAGATTTTGGGTGATTAGACAAAAATTTTGGAGGCTAAACGAAGGTTTGGAATGATAAAATGGGGGTTTAGAATGATCCAATGGGGGTTTCAGAGGTTTAGAATGACAAAACAGAGGCTTGGGATGATTAGATAAAGATTTCAAGTGATTAGACGATGGTTTAGAGGCTAAATGGAGCTAAATGGAGTGATTTTGGTTGTTCAGGAGGGAAAATTTGCCCCACTGCAGTAAATAGGAGGGTGTAATTGCACTTCTACAGTGCATAGAGGGTGTATTCACACTTCTATAATGCATAGGAGGGTGTATTTTCCCTTCTACAATGAACAGGAAGGCGTATTTTCCCTTCTGCAGTGAATAGGTGGGCATATTTGCCCTTCTATAGTAAACAGGAGGGCATATTCGCCCCTCTACAGTGAAGAGGAGGGCGTATTCGCTCCTCTGCAATGAAGAGGGACTTGGTTTGGATGGAAATGAGTATGGCAAGGACTTAAAATGATAACAATAAGGTCGATTTGTCAAAAGAATTATTTGTTTCTCACAAGAAAACACTTTCAAACAAGCACAATCCTACGATTAGTGTTAAGGGTATGGTCGATAAAGGTATTAATCTAGGATGCACAAGGTGTCTAGGGAGTCCTCGATATACTCTCAGTATGTGAGGCACAATTTTGAACACCAACCCGTCACAAGCATGATTTGGGAACCTCAGCGAGATACTGAAGGGCTCAGACCAACTCTTCACGTCTATCTAGGTATCACCCTAGCTTCGACGCTCCACCAATTACGACACGACTGGATTGAGGTACAACTTTCACTCTCCCCCCTTTGTATACCCCACCAGTATGCATGGTTGGGATCGTCCCTTGGGGTGATGAAATCCCCAAGCAGGTCCCACTAGAAAGAAGACACTAATTGTTTCCAACTACTCCCCATGCTCACATGAAGTGCAAGGGGAAAGTGAAAAAAAAATAATGCCCCTTTGGGTAACACCACAAGAGATAGGCACAACAAACAATAGATATTACCCCCCCTAATTAAACTATGTTCCTAGATTAATGAAAAAAACACAAAGATAGCTTTGAAAATCTATGTAAACAAAAGGTCTTGCAAGCAAACATAAGTTATTTTATCCTTCTTTCTTCACGAGAATATGCTACAAAATGTTAGCAAAAACACCAATATCCTTGCAAAACACAATGTTAGAGGGTTAAGATCTGAAAAAAAAAAAAATGGAGTAAAAACTAAGGTAAAATGATCATTTTACTTCTTAAATGTGTTGTTTTAGGGTGTATTCACCCCTTTGCAGTGACTAGGAGGGTGTCGTCGCCCCTTTGCAGTGACCAGGAGAGCGTAGTTTCCCTTCTATAGTAACTAGGAGGGTGTAGTCACCCTTCTAAAGTAACCAGGAAGGCGTAGTCGCCCCTCTGCGGTGAACCAAAGAGCGTAGCAGCAAAAGGGCATAGTTGAACTTCTGCAGCAGCAAGAGGGCACAGTCGCCTTTCTGCAGTGAAATATTAGTAAGCAAAATTCAAATCAGGGGCATAGTCGCCCTTCTAAAGTGAAATGTTAGCAAAAAAAAAATTCAAATAAGGGTCGTAGTCGCCCTTCTGCAGTGAAGTGTTAGTAAGCAAAATTCAAATCAAGGGTGTAGTTGCCCTTCTACAGTGAAATGTTAGCAAACAAAATTCAAATCAAGGGCGTAGTCACCCTTCTGTAGTGAAATGTTAGCAAGAAAAACTCAAATCAGGGGCGTAGTCACCCTTCTATAGTGACCAGCAGGGCGCAGTCGCCCCTCTGCAGTGACCAGGAGGGCGTAGTCACCCCTCTGTAGTGAACCAGAGGGCATAGTTGCCCCTCTGCAGTGAACCAGAGGGTGTAATCACCCCTCTACAGTGAACCAAAGGGCGTAATCGCCCCTCTACAATGAACCAAAGGGCGTAATCACCCCTCTGCAATGAACCAAAGGGCGTAATCGCCCCTCTATAGTGACTAGGAGGGTGTAGTCGCCCCTCTATATCAAACCAGAAGGCATAGTCGCCCCTCTGTAGCGAACCAGAAGGCGTAATCGCCCCTCTACGGTGACCAAGAGGGCATAGTCGCCCCTCTACAACGAACCAGAGGGTGTAGTTGCCCCTCTGCAACCTATTCTTGCAAAAAAACTCAACAACAATAAACTTAAAATAGAGGAACCCGCATGTGGGTCCCACCGGGTATGCCAAAAATGTGATCCTAAATGTTTATCAACTCTAAATATGCAAAAACAATAATAATGCAATGAAAGAAAACACAAAGGGACACCTCAAGATTAGCCTAAGAAGTGATAAAGCAAAGAAATAAGCTAAAATGAAGATTACAAAACGATTATACCTTATTTGCTACTGAAATTCCTTGGTTGGCCCTTGATTTGGATTTCTTTGTATGCTTCTTAGATGGCTATTGGTGTAGCTAAATGCAAGATTAAATAGATTGTGGGATTCAAATGTAAATGGCTAAATGGATGGCTAGATGAGAGAAAAATGAGTACACAAAATGACAGCATAAGGTTGCTAAATGGATAAGTGTTGTAAAAATGCCTTAGAAGAGGGGGTATTTATAAAGAAATTTGAATTCTCTAGAGAATTCAATGGTTGAGATTTACCCAACAAGGCCAAGATGAAGGGCTAGGGTGAGTTGAGGACTCACAAGCCCTCACATCTTGACATGTGGAATGTGAAGTGGCTTAAGATGAGATAATGTGTAGGTGATGTGGAAGGAGAGTACATGATGTGGAGGAAGGACAAGTACTTTCCAAGTACCTTGGGGAGTGAGAAGATTTCCTCAAAAAGGAACTTCTTGTCCCCAAGTGAGAATGAAAGTGACATTTGAGGAATTTTGGAATTCCTCAAAAATCTCCATGGGAAATGAGAAAGTGGTTGGAGAAATAAATGTGAATTAAAAATTCACATTCTTAGGAGACTCTAATAGATAAGAGAGGGTCTCCAAAGAGGTGGGAATTGGTCACATGTGGATGAGATGACAAATCAAATGTTCTAGAAGTCTTGGAAGGATAAAATATGAATTAAAAATTCACATGGAGAGGAGAGAGACCTAGGATGAATAAATATGAATTAAAAATTCATATGGGGAAGAGGGTCAATGCCAAGAAAGGAAAAATGGAAAGGTTGACTAAAAAGTGGTGCTAAAAGTGGCTAATGACTTTGATTAAGGTTATGCAAATACCTGATTAAGGTAATTAATGAGAGATTAGAAGCAAGTGGAAAATGTAGGAGGATGTGACATTAATCCTTGATTAAGAGAATGCACATCCTAATCATGAATTAATTAAATTAATCTAGATTAGAAAGGGATTATGGAGGATGTGACAAGGAGAGAGAAAAGAAGAATTTTAAATTGATTTTAATTCAAAAAAGTGGTTAAAATGACTAAATTAAATAAATTGATGTATTTATTTAATTTAGAGAGGAAAAAGGTGTAAGGTAAAGCATTTAACTGTTAAATTAAATACTTTAAGAACCTTAGGCAGAAAATGTAATATTAATTAAATAAATTAATATTGACGGAATGGATGAATAAAGATGGTAAATTTGATCATATGGGAGTGATCAAATTTGGATGTCTATATTATCAAAATTCAATTTTTTTGTTGGATAAAGGACTTCAATATCTAGTGCACTTATATTTTTCAAAAAAAATTTGATAATCTTCTATTTTTCCACATGTGCAGAACATATAGCTTGATTTTTGGTGAAAAACCTACATTCACAAGAAATAAAAATAAATATAATAATAAAATTAAATTTATTTAAAATTATACTTTTTGGGAAACTTATAATAAGGATTACATACTTATAAAAAATAAATTTTAAATAAATTCATTTGATCCCCCAAAAGGTAAATCAAAAGTGGTTTTTTATTAGCATTTTGATAGATGTAAAGGAGACTCTGTTATAGGTATGGTTTAAAACTAGTGGGGTTCTATCCAAGGGGGTTTGATCTAAGGTGGTTTGATCAAACCCTCTTCAATTGGAATCCTTCAAATGGAATTTTTTAAAGCTTAAATCATTATATTTTCTAAAAATATGTGATTTCAACCAAAATTAGAATCTCCTAGAAATTGTAAACCAACATTTTGGGATCACCCAACATGGTATTCGCGAGATTGTAATCTATCTTGCACTGGATAATAAAACCATTGGGTGGTTGAGTTTCTATGGATGTAACCCATATTGGGTGAACCACATTAAATTTTGTGTTGATATCTTTTGTGTTATTCTTCATTGTTATTTCTAGGTTATTTAATATGTATATAATTGTTAAAATGTTTATTACTCCAATATTCTTGAACCCTAACAATAATTATTATAATAGAGTAGTTACCTATGCTTAACTTGCTGAAGGAAACTGTATTCTAAGGATAATAGAATTATGATTTTATTTCTTTTATTTTTCCTCAATATGATGACTATATCATGGGGATATAGCTAGAATTTGAAACAAGATGGTAATACTTAATATACATTAAAGACATTGAGATATCATTATTACTATTATCTATTACAAGGATTGGTGATACTTAAGTAGGATGCAATCCAAGAACACAAGTTTGTCAAACCTTTTGAAATAAAGTATTTTTTTCTTGATTATCTTAGGTAAATGTTGTTTGTCTGTATTTCAACTATATTTATCTAGATATCATTGGAATAAGAAGGCTTACATGAAACTTCATGATTCTTCTTAATAAATTATTCTTTAAAGTATCCATATAGTTTCTTGATAGTAAATAGGATGTTCAACATAAGAACATGGAATAGTGAGTAGTATTAAATGGATATCATTTTCGAGGTATTATGACATATTATTATATTTTCAAGAGATGCTTTCCTAATAATTCATTAATATTTACTCAATCAAGTTAGGTTAAATTGGATTGGCTTATGTTGGTGATTGGCAATAAGGAAAGATATAAAATCGATGAGAGTCATTAGGTTAACAAACCTTAAAATCTTTCTATAATTTGATAATTCATTAAAGGTCAAATCAATAGAATGATTAAATAATAGTTGTGCATCATGAACCTTCATACATATACATTTTTTTTCACATAACTTTATGAAGAAATGTCTATGTAGATTCATTCTAAAAATAGAATCCAGACTTTCTTTAAGATTGTTGATAATATTATTCCTATAGTGTAGGAAAAAGTAACCCTTTTTCACACTTAATTTGGGAATGGATAATAATGATAAAATGAACCTAATTGTTCCTTATTTAGGGTTTTGTAAATTTTATCCTAACACTTTCACACTAATCTAGGGCTTTATTAATTAATTAGGTTTATTTATTCCTTAATTGGTCCTATTTTACATCCACAAGCCTTATTTAATGCATATTTTCATGGATAATCCTGCCACTTATCAAATAACCAATCATAATTTAGTGTTTTGGGTCATGTGTTCAAATTCTGGTGATCTGGGACTCATATGCCACCTTGGGCATATGAGTCCCACCTAGGTCTTGGGACCTGATTTCAAGGTTCACATTAAATAGGACCTGTCTTGGAGTTTATGCCCTAGTTTTGAGCTACTGGGACTCATATGCCACCTTGGGTGTATGAGTCCTACTTAGCTTGGACCTAATTTTGAATTCAATTCTTGGTGGAATTTTATTCTCCAAGATCTAATGTCAGCTTGTAGTGTTGTAATTTGAGGAAATTTGGCATAAACAAGTATAAATACAAGGCTATTTCACATATTTTCTCCTAGCAATTCAAGTATTCAAGCATTATAGAAAATTTAAGATTAAAATATTTTACAAGAGTGATTATCAAGCATTTTGGAGCATTTTTCAAGATTCAAGCATCATGTTTTCTTTTGAGCTAACATTTGTGATGTAGGTATCTCATGATTCAAGAAAGCATTCAAGTCAAGATCCATATCATTCAAGCAAGAGTCAAGATCCACATTCATGCTAGCCATTACATACAAGTTTGTAGCCTTTTTTTCAATGGTTTGATCTAGGTCCAGTTTAGGTTGAAGATTCATTGAAGAGAAATATTGGAGAAAATTTATCAAATTTTCAAAGTTGTCACCTTGTTTGCAAGATCATGGAAAGTCACCAACATAGCAGAATTTAGTGTTTCAGAATCAAAGATTTTACAGGAAGTTATAGAAGATCACTAGAGGATTCTATAGTCTTAGATCAACCCTAATACTAGGACTAAATCACCACTTGTGGTGTATGAGTCCCAATATACATATTTTCAGGCATTTTTGTAGATCCTGATTTAACAATTCCAGATTCTAGTTTCGCCCCAGAACCCTAAATTTGGAAAAAATTTCCCCTACTAGCATATGAATCCCAATGTGCCTAAAAAATAATCATTTCTAAGATTTCAGACTCTCATTCAAGCCTCTTTAGTTTCCAAGTGCACCTCTATACTTTCTCAATTTACTATTCTTATTTGAATTCATTTCTAGGTCATTTACTTAAGTTTGCATATCATTTACATTTTCTTGTCTTTCCAAGCCCTTGCTTGGTGGTGAGCTCCTATTTCATCTTTGATCATACCATAGGACACCTTATTGCAGATCTCTTTCCCTCATTACATCCTTGCATGGATATCTCTAAGATTTCCTTAACTGAAACTTAAAGGAAAATAGGTGGAAAGGTCATAAACCATAGTTCTATCTTCCAAAAAGAATAGAACACCAACCTAACCTATTTTTTGAGGTTTCAACTCCACATAAGAAAAGGAATGTTTTCTCTTGAATCCATCAAATAGGATTTCTCATGATAGTCGAGTAGGAAGTTAATAAGGTAATGTTATTTCTTGCTTAAGAATGTATACTCATATATATACCCATATATATGTATATACATACATACATGAGCTATACCTTCTTTATTTAATATTGCACATTTTACTTCCATGCTTGCATATTCTTATGTTTGACCTACTACATTTCTTGATAGGCACAAGTACGAAAAGATTATTGAAAGGATTGCATACATATAGATAAGTTATCAGGTTATCATTCATATAGACAAGTTATCACGAAAATATTTACCTTGTTGCTTTTAAGAAATGATGGACCAAGCAATGTTGAAGATGAACTGATATGTAGCCTTCATGACTGACTATGCATGTGCATAAGCATCAAGCATGATGACGTTTATGGTGTATTCCTTGTCTTTGTTAAATCACAATGCTATTAGATGTTGATTTGACTTGCTTCACAAATTCCATTACTCCAATGAATTTCACTTTGGGTCAGGTATTCTTCTTTCATGAAGAATTTTGGGGAAGCAATTCACTCCATGGTAAGGTGGAAACACACTCCAACAATGTTCTTTCCCTTGGAGTGGACGAAGGAGTTCGAATATCAGAAGTTCCTGTCAGGAAGTTTCATGTTATGTTTTATTTGTTTAATTTTGTACTCGACCATATGGTCATATGTAAGGAACTCATTCCTTTATGTACACCTTAATATTGGCATTTGTACTTCAAAAATCATATCTAATACAACCAAGACTTTATTCACAATCAATGAACATGTGTCACCTTATGCTTGTTTGAGTGGAATATGTGTAATTTGTTAATATTAATTTGTGGAGATCGATACACAACCAATATTTTTCCTTTACTTACCTTTAAATAAATTTGATCCTCAAACTTGAAAAACTTAAATTAGTTATTGGCACAATTTAACCCTTTTTAATTAGCCAATATTTGATAAGGAGTATCAAATATTCAAATTTATATGCTAGTTGTTGTATAAAAGAAAAAAACCCTAATTTGTTTAAATCATCTAAGAACAAATTAAGATTAAATATCATGTAATTATCCTATGACAACAACATCAGCATTCACTAAAATCATTAAGATTATAATAGTCATTTGCATGTCGTCTTGAAGTGTTTTTATCAATTCAAAACCAATAAATTGGCTATAGGGGTTTCACTAAGGAGAGCAATCCTTAGAAAACTCCCATGGTATGTATAGAGAATATCACATTCCACATTATAGGTTCAAATTATTGTAGGAAATACACATCACATCCTTAGATGAAAGGTGATGCAGGAGCATTCAGGTGCACGAGCAATCATACACACACAAAAAATATTTATTTTTTGTTCTTTTGATTTTTTTTGGCTTGTTGGTTGTGTCTTGTAGGCATGATTTTTTTTTATACCATTATTCTCCCAACTCCTTTAAATTGGATTCAATTAAATTAAATTTAAACTTAATTCAAGTTGGAGAGGAAGGTGTTGGAAAGTGATATTTATTGAATTGTGAGAGTTACATAAAATCTCATGCCTTGGCAGTGTTAGATTTTAATGATCAGATTAATGCACAGAAATTAAATTCAAATCATACACAATAACACAGCAGATACCCTGGGAAAACCCTCCTCTTGAGGGAGAAAAACCTAGCAACAAAAGATCTCTCTTATATAAATAATGGCGACAATTATCTTTACAATGAGGCCAATCACAAGGCCAATGAACATCACATATGCCAGATGCAATAACAGAATAATATCAGCTCTTCCTTGAATTACAAACTCTGCCCTTAAGAAATTTGCACCTTAATGAGAGAATGAATCGAACTTGCTTGATGATTGAAAGAATAGAAATGACCTTGTATATATATGCAATGAGAGAGAGGTCGCACCTCTTCATGCACAAGGTCGGCCAAGGAGAGAAATATAATTACAAATAAAATATATTAATTACAAGGAAGGTCAGCCCTTATAGAAAGTTATATTGTTGCCAAGAGAAGTGCCCCTTCACATTAAATATCACATATAAATAAATAGCTGATAGGCTATATTAATTTATGTCTTCATTCGTGGCTGGAAGGATGAACCCGAAGCTGCCATAACATTAACACTCCCTCTCAGCTAGGGAGAGAACTTCCAGCTACACAAGACATAACACCTCAACGTGATGTCTACCATATTGGCTACAACCGAATGTGAAAAGAAGAATATCACCTCAACGTGATATTAGATATTGCCTCAACACGATATCAACCACAATGGCTACAACCATACTATGGTAAGTACAAGTGTTCATCACTTGCGTGATGTTGTCACCTCATCGTGACATTAGATATCGCCTCAACATGATATCAACCATAATGTCTACAACCATACTATGGTAAAAGATAAATATCACCTCAACGTGATATTGGATATCGCCTCAACATGATATATACCATAATGGCTACAACCATACTATGGTAAGTACAAGTGTTCATCACTTGCATGATGTTGTCATCTCAACATGACTTTTCACCATGACTCTCTCAGAGGGTGAAACACAAGTACAACATATGTCATGGAGTCACACACATGACATCCACCATGACTCAACTCAGAGGGTGAAAACAATGGCTTTCACCTCAAATTCCTCCATCTCAGAGGAAAATGCATTAACAAGGACTTGCACCTCAAATTCCTCCGTATCAAAGGAAAATGCATTAACAAGGCATTTCACCTCGAACTTCTCTCAAAGAAGAACTCATTATCAAGGATCACTGATACTGATTATCATAATGAATGATAGTAGGCTCCATTGATTGTCCAGACAATCCTGCAAGGAGTTTACGAAGCCACACTGCTTCTCGAACTGCCACACAAGCTGCAATAAACTCAGCCCCTACTATACTCAGTGCCACTGAAGACTACTTCCTACTACACCAGGAATTTATCGCAAACCTCAACTGAAATAGCATCCAGAGGTGCTCTTTCGATCAGTGACACAATCATCTTCTTTAGGTTCAATAGGATCCCTCTGAATCTTCAAGTGCTTGCTTCTGACCTCATCATCCAAGATTTCCTGCAATGCTTGCCTTAGATAAATGTTTTCCAGTGCACACCTCTGGTACTGTAGAGAGTTCAAGGTAGACCTCCTCGACCTCATAGCAGATCACTTTATTCTAAATAGGTTTGTGAAGCTACCAATATCAAATCCAAATGATAGTCTTTGAGCAATTCTGATCTCAGCAGCTGAAGGGATCCTCTAAGAATTTAGCACCTAGCCTTGCAATACAGTAATCTTCACTTCTTCTTAGTGAGTTACAAAACTCCCTCTTGATCCCTGCTTCAGAGATTGCAAAGAAGACTTCTAGAAGTGAACTCCCTCTAGCCACTAGCTTAGTTTCATGGCTGCAAGTTGTGACTTCATGCTTGATCATTTCTTTGGTTGGCATGACTTCCTCATAAGATGCCTCAAGATTTTCGTGGCTAAGCAATCTCTCACCACCGTCCTGCTTCTAACTGCTCACAAATCATTTTAGAGAGAGATTACTAACAGTTTACAACTATCCAAAGAAATATCAATACTAGAATCATACAAGGTTTACTATCTCAGGTTATAGCATGAACACATAAGAATTTATGAATAATATTAAAACATGAATAAATAAATCAGCCTATAGAGAAATATATCAAAAGATCAGAAAGAAGGGCTAAAGAACCTTATCTTTATATAATTTTGATATAACTCTTTCTTCCATCTTTTACTCCTCTCAAGAGTGCTAAACTCAGCACAACAAAAGAACCAACTCTCCTCAAGAGTCAAGGTTCTAACACAGATCATGCATTAGAGAATGATATCGATGTGACCAACCTATCACAACGAAAATACAATTCTCTTTTCCATCTCAAAGTCATACTCATAGATCTACATAATTAACATGAAATGACTAGCAATAAATGAAATCTTCAAGGGATCTTACGCTAGTGAACGCAATTCAAGAGAAACCACTATCTCTCTTCACAAGATCCAAATAAAAGATATAACTTAACAAACAAAGAATACTTATCTCTTTAAATATTTTGAAGGATGCAAGATACGCTACTCTTGAGCATAGATCAGCACACAACCTTTACGGCTTGAACACAGTCCCATGACTTAGAATAGAAATTCTCTAGAATCCTTTTGAGGAGAGAACTTATTCATATCCGCAAATGAAGCATGTTGATTAGGCCTGGTTGGACAATCCTTTGTATAGTGACCAAACTCATCACAACAAAAGCATTGGACTTGGGAGAGGTCCCACTTCTTCTTGAATGCGGGAGCACCATCTGACCCTTTATCTCTATTCCTCTTGAAG
Source organism: Sequoia sempervirens (assembly GCA_007258455.2). Taxonomy (NCBI): domain Eukaryota; kingdom Viridiplantae; phylum Streptophyta; class Pinopsida; order Cupressales; family Cupressaceae; genus Sequoia; species Sequoia sempervirens. The sequence continues at coordinate 25,835,809 of VDFB02252616.1, read as the reverse complement.
TATCCTTTCTTTCCTCTTTTTCTTTTCTTCTCTGATGATTAAGCGGAAAGAACATGAATGTCTTCATTTGTAGAGCTTCGACCAATACCTCTCGCAACCAACCCAGACTCTTCTTGAATACAGTCTGCCCTCAAACGATCAAACTTGGGAAGTTTCAATCTCGCGCTGATTCCTTGAATGTAAGACTCCCAAGATGAAGGAAGACCATTAAGAGCCAACATGGTCAAATCCTTGTTATCAACAATATGACCAATGGTAGAGAGCTGATCTCTCAAATTGGAAATCTTCATGAAGTAGGTGATGACAAATTCTCCTTCTGCCATCTTAACATGATGAAGTTGTTGCTTCAAGGAAAGTGCCCAGCTGGTGTTGTTGATTTCGTACATTTCCTCCAATGTCTTGAACATCTCCCTTGCAGTCTTCAACTTGGAGACAATTGGAACAATGTGATCCTTAACGGAATCAACCAGCAACTTCTTCGCCTTGATGTCTTTCTTCTTCCATTACAACTTCTCTTCCTCCTCTTTAGGTTTGAGAACTTTGGTCTCCACAAACTCTGCCAAATCATTCTCCTCCAATGTGAGCATGATTCTCAACCTCCATGAAGTGTAGTTTGACGCTCCCTCAAGTCTATCTTCGATCTTCAATCCGTTCACCATCTTGATTGATGTAGAGATAGACAAAGAATTAAGATGAAGAGAAAAGAGTATCACTGTAAATCTGATCAAGATCTTCTCAAACCCGCTTTGATACCATGTTAGATTTTAATGATCAGATTAATGCACAGAAATTAAATTCAAATCAGACACAATAACACAGCAGATACCCTGGGAAAACCCTCCTCTTGAGGGAGAAAAACCCAGCAACAAAAGATCTCTCTTATATAAATAATGGCAACAATTCTCTTTACAATGAGGCCAATCACAAGGCCAATGAACAGGACATATGCCAGATGCAATAACAGAATAATATCAGCTCTTCCTTGAATTACAAACTCTGCCCTTAAGAAATTCGCACCTCAATGAGAGAATGAATCGAACTTGCTAGATGATTGAAAGAATAGAAATGACCTTGTATATATATGCAATGAGAGAGAGGTCGCACCTCTTCATGCACAAGGTCGGCCAAGGAGAGAAATATAATTACAAATAAAATATATTAATTACAAGGAAGGTCAGCCCTTATAGAAAGTTATATTGTTGCCAAGAGAAGTGCCCCTTCACATTAAATATCACATATAAATAAATAGTTGATAGGCTATATTAATTTATGTCTTCATTCATGGCTGGAAGGATGAACCTGAAGCTGCCATAACATTAACAGGCAGGAGGTCATTCTTGGCATGTGTAACTCCTCATTGCAATCAAAAATTAGCATAGAATAGGGAGTGGAGGAATCTGGGTAGGGGAAGGAGATAGTAATTAATAAAATTTAAAAAAATCAATTTAATGCCAGCTAGAAAGGAATGAAGGGAAAGTAGCCATGCCTAGCTTTGGTGATAGACATAGTAAAGGAAAGAAAACAAAATCACAAGTTTTGAAGAGAGATCTTGCTAGTGAAATCAAGGAGGCACGCTGAGAAGTGAAGTTAGGGAGATTTGGATTGATTTTGCTGATGTTGGAGTTGTAATAAGGTCTCTTGTAGTAGAAATTTTGGTGTTGGAGGGAAAAATCATGCCTATAGACATTCTTTTGTTCATTGTTTGTCTCAAGAAACTATTGTTGTAAGCTCTTAGAAGATTTAATAAATAAAATTAGTAAGTTTCTCATGAATTTCTTGTCATTTCTTGTGTTGAAGCATTTGATTTGAACTCATGAATACATAATTTTATTCTCAAAGGCTTGTTTCTAGTTGTGGAGTGACAACGTTGCAACAATTAACAATCCACTAGGATTCTTTGTTGTTGATCTATGTCAAAAGGTCATTTCCATAGACATAGAAATTATTTTTGTAGTTATAAAAATGATCTAAAAAAGGTTAGTTGATTTGATATTTTAATTTTTATCAAGTAATGAAATCCAAGCACAATATATAATGACAAACTACTATAATCCACATATAATAAATTATTTTCCATCAAACCCTAGAGATAAGTATTTTTTTATTTAATTAATATTTCATGTGTATTTGTGAACATGTTTAATTAGCATAACTATCTCAACTCTAATATCCTAATGTCTTAATTATTATTACACATTTTCTTTAATTTACCCTTAGATATTTTATGTAAGTTGATTTATTTCCCTACACCAATTAGCATATTCTTTCCTTTTACTTGTATGGACCACTAACTTCTACTTGGAATTAAAAAGATTCTATAACATGGTATTTAAACTTAGAAATTTCATATTGTATATTTGAATATAATGACATATATTAATGGTCAACATTATACAATTAATTTTACTAAATTTATACATTAATTTAAATCTTATAATTTTTTAATTAACAAATATTTAAAAATGTTTTAGCATTTCATATATTTTTATTATTGTCAATATAAATAAAATAATATTTTAAATGAATAAAAAATTCAAATAACAGGAAAATAAAATTCTTCATGTAATATTTAAATATTACAACATATGACAATATAAAATATTAAAAGTTATAAGATCAAATAAATATAAATTAAAAATAATTTTTAAAATATAATTCAAATACTTAAAATTTTTCTCACATATGATTTGTTGATAATTTAGAACTTAAAACATAATATCACTATGTATACATTTTATTTCCTTTCTAAACATGGTTGAATTTCATTTTTGCACCATCTACTACCATTGTATGTGGTAGATGCCTTATCTTAGAATCTGGATTTTCAAGCTCCCACCTACTCTCCAAATAAAAGAAAAATCATAAGTTTCATTTAATAAAATATTATAACCCACCTTGATATAATAAGTGAAGTAATAATGTAAAACTATACAATAAGTTATTATCTAGATTGAGAATTGAAGGTACAAGTCATACAATTTTTAAAAAAATGAATTTATCAATATTTAAAAGTATGTAGATTAGAAAATTACTTGTAGTCAATGGATATAAGATGTAAAAACATGAATAGTTGCATTTTAGCAAGATTACTTCCTGGGCACAATCTAGGACCTGAACCAAATGCATAATATGTTCCTGTCTTTGGCTTCGGCCCCTAAATAATGACAAATAGAATAAGAATTAGTATTTTACATTACAACAATATCAAAACCATTAGCATGACAAAAGTAAAATACAATTAAGCAAAAGGTGATTTAATCATAGAGAAGATGCACAATCTAAGACCAAAACCAAATATGTATGGCATACTCCTATGTTTGTATAAGCCACTAAATTATAAATGAAATAAAAGTTCCAATATGTATGATATACTCCTATGTTTGTATTAAGCCACTAAATCATAAATGAAATAAAATGGACTCTTAAGGTTCTAAATTACAATAACATGAAATGTAGTAACATGAAAATCTAAAATAATATTGAATAAAAGGGTGAAAAAACAATATAGAAGATAATTTATACTTAATTTTACAAAAAATACATAGGTTAAAATAAAGAAGAAAAAAGAATTTGTTAAAGATATTCTCCCACTAAATAGATCATTTAAATTTAATCTAAAAATAATAATCATTTTTTATTATTTTAACTTTTTAATCAATTCATTATTTAAATAGCAATTATTCAATTGTCATGGTGTAATTATTTCCAAATCTACTTTACCACATGATTGTTTTGGATTATGATTTTTCATCCTTTTCCAAGATCTCAAAATACCACATATACTTACATTCAAAAACCTCTACAAAATAAACATATTGAAGGGCACACAATATACTATGTATTTTTTTTAATATCATGTTATTGTAAATATGGTACATCATAAACCTACAAACTAAGTTTTAAAATTGTTTATTTCCAATATTTCTTCAACAAAGCCTAATATGGAATATCTAGTTGGAGATACCTCTAGGATTGTACATGTTTAGTGAGATTTAGGTTTTACAAGTTCAAATAAACACAAAATATATTGTGATAAAACATGTAGATTTGAGGTCAAATTTGTGTACCTCCATATTTGGGGTTATGGTGTGTAAAGCCCTAATTACTCCTAGAGAAAGACTTGCAAGAATATAAGGGAAAAATATGTCAAGAGGGAAATTATATTAAAATGTTATTTACTTTCAACCAAAAACTCTATTCACAAATATGTAAAGAAGTCAAAGGAGGTGGTTTTGGTGTCTCAAATGCATCATCTAAATATCCTTCCATATATAGGTAAGCATCTAATCATTTTCCTAAGAAAGGTCCTATATGAGGAAGTTAAATTCTCCAATAAGGGATTAATTTGCTAGTTAGTATAATTTGGCCCATTCTTGCAAAGTTGCATACTTGGATATCAAATTCATGTTTCATTAATATTAAAGGTTAGATTTAAATATTTAGTTTCCATTTTTTTGTGCGACTATGTCAATTTATATAACATAGATATTTGATTTTAGAGAAAGGGCCATTGTTCTAGTATAAACATATTTTATTAGATAAGCCCTTGTTCTTTATGTTTAATCAAATGAAAGTCATTTTTACTGATGCTAGTAAGGGTAAGTTTTTATATCTTCCTCTATAGTTCTAGGTGGATGCATACTTCCAAGACATTGGGAATATTTTAGGAAAGTTTTTGGCCCTTTATAAAAAAATAGATAGACTAATTCACTCAAATTTATAAAGGATACACGTGGATTTAGATATCTAAAAATGTTACTAAATGAGATATGACTCAAAGTAGAGGATTAAATATGGGAGTTGGTATCAAATTATGAAAACATGGCATTTATATGTAGATAATTTCAAGTAGACCATATTATTATAGAATGCAATGTACAGACAAACCCAAAAATTAAAGAAAAAACTATCTCAGTGGAAAGAAAGTTCTTTTTCACATTAATATATTAAATGTGCACTCTAGAATCCTCAAAATATTCAAGGGTGCTTTGGCTAGTGAATATTTATTCCATTAGGCTAGAGAATCCCTAAAATTATAGTTAATTTACTAGTGGTAAAAAAGCTACAATTACCCCTCCTCATTAATACTGAAATATCATTCTCATCCCTTATACAAGATGTTTTGAATGAGGGTAGGACTGGCACTAAAAATGTAAGTGATTGGAAAGCAAGACAAGGGATAGTTCTCAAATAAAGAAGGTTGCTTCAGGGAATTAGGTTGATGGATCAAAATTGTTATGACTTACCCCTCATATCCTTTCCCCTATACCATTTTCAATGCATCACAAGCCTCAAATTTATCTCAAGCTAAGGAATGGGCTATAGGTTTCAATTTTCCAAATTCCTTATTGAATGTAACTATCTCTACCAATGTCACTAGTGTTATTAGATTTTGATGGAGAGGAGGCAATAGGTTGGATATAAATCTACAAATAAAGGAGGTGGCAAAAGTTATTCTTTCAACCATTTTTATAAATTGCATAGAGAGAAAGGAGAGGCATAAGTTACAAACATGGATATGTATATGCATGCTCCACCTAGTTTAGGGTTGTTTATGCAATATTTTATTGTATGTGCTAGATTTTTGTAAGTTTTTTATTGGAAAGGGGCCCTTATATAAAACCCAATAATTTATCTCAAGAAATATGGGGCCACATTGAAAAGGATAGCCCACTTGGGAGGAGCCTAAAGATTCCTTCGTTATGACATATTACACCACTTGAGTATTGTATTATGAGATGTGTAAGAGCATCTATTTCATGTATAATGAAGACATTATAAGATGTATAAGAGAATAATTAATGTGTAAGAGTATGTAAAGAGAGAGTTACAAAGTGGACTAAGAAAGTCATGGAGGACCTTCAATTATTTTATGATGCAAAGAATCATGTGTAAGAGAATATCATAAGAGGTTTGAATTGTCCAAAATGGACTTCCCAATTTTGGTAGGTGGACTCCTTGATTTAGGAGTTACATTCTATCATAGGAGGTGCATTCACGAGTTAAATTTGGATCATTAGAATGAGAACTCAAATTAGGTCCATTAGTCTAGTTCATGCTATTGGAAACCATTGGTAGATTCCTAGATTACATTTACCTAGGTGTTGGATTCTTGGAATGTAGCTTGTACATGGTGGTGTTTGAAACATAGTTATGCTACCAAATTGAATTCAAAAGATAATTGTTGATATCTTATTTTTCTTATTAAGAGCATTGATACTTTGAGTGTATTCTAATATTTTGTTTAGATAATACATTGAGTGTGATTTCAAAGTTAGATTTTCTTCCTAAGAGAGTTTTTCCAAGGTATATCTTGTGTTATATGCTATTTCTCTCCTATTATTTTATAGATTTATAACGTATTCACATTAATTCTAATTGGGTAAATGTAGTGGTTGCCTAGTGTTATATTTTAGTTCTCTCCTATTATGAGCCAAATTAACAAACATTTGTGCGGATTTGTGTGATATGTTGTTGTATCAAGAGCATTATTCATTAGAAATCATGTTGCAATTCGTAATCTATTTACACATCATCATCATATCATCACATAGCACACTAATTAGATTATCAAATTAGCATAATTATCCTAGTACCTACATGCGTGTCTGCTATTTTTTATCTTTGTTTGAATCATTAAATCAATTCATCTAAGGGATTTACCAAAGTGGAATAAATTATAACCTAGTGATTCCCCAAATAGTGTCTTTCAACACCACCCACTTTAGACACATGTACATCAAGATAAGAAATATTTATAACTATCATTAATATTTGCCAACTCGTTTTTGTGGGTCAAATTCAAGACTATGCACTAGGTTCACTTTTGCAAGTGTGGATCTAAATTTAAGAGAAGTATAGTTAGTTAAAAGATTTTGAGGTATTTGTCTAGACATGACCATATTTTCTATATATTGGAAAATCAACTTTAGACATCTTTAACAATGTATACTTCTAACCAAATTTCAAACTAAATATCACATTTAATTTATTAAAATTCTATAATTTTAATTTTACATTGATTATTCCAATTTCAGCTCTAAAGTAAAGCTTTATTATTTAATTATTTATTCTAAATAATTTATAATGAAGTGTATTTATTTCTATCCCACAAAATAAGCCTTTTAAACAATTATTATTAAAAACACTTAAAAAAAAATCACCATTGTTTAATAAAATAATTATACTTACATCCCATCTTTCAGGGTTGAACTCTAGAGGGTTCTCGAAATATTGAGGATCAACATGATTAGTTCGCAACCAGATTATGACCTTCCATCCCTTTGGAAATATATAACCTGATAATAGACACAATTTATTATTGTATTGGTATTAAAGTATAGAAATAATCATTCTCAAATGTATAGTATAAATAAATAAATAATAGAATTATTACCATTGAAATCTATGTCCTTTGCCACAGTCCGAAATACAAAAGATGACACATGGGAAATCCTAATTACTTCATCAATCACCTGCACCAATATGAAGGTTAGAATAACAGAAACCAGCTCATTTTGATCAAAGCCACTAGTACATACTGAACATTGTCACTCAAGAGAGGATACTTAAGGTAAATTCTTGCTCCTTTCATAAAATTCTTAAAAAATATGTTTTTCAATATAACCTTTGAAGTATAAGTCATGTTTTTAGCATCTTCATAGGTTAAGTGCCCATCCTTTTCTTTCTTCTCTCTGATCAGTCTATTTTCTTCCTGAAGTAAAAATTAAAATATTTTGTAAAAAAATATTATACATAAGGGGAATAGTTTTCATGAAAGAAAAAAACCATTAAACCATTAAACAATGTCTCTCTCTCACCCTTAATTTATGGAGAACAGAGGGATATTTTGCCAAGTAATAAAGGGCCCAAGTGATTGAAAGAGATGTAGATGCATAACCAGCCATGATAAGTGACACCATATTATCCAAAATCTCCTCATCACTCAACTTTTCTCCATTGGAGTCCACTGAGTCCATCAGATTTTGAAGGAAGTCCTCCTTAATGCTGCTTTTATTTGCCCTTCTATCATGCATTTCAGATAATATAATTGCTGACAATTTCTTTCTACACTGCATATATGCAATCCTTCAGAACAAAATAAAAACAAATAACCAACATCAATAGAACAAAAATGGACTTTATCAATGCTTTCATCCAAGTAGAGATGGAAAACTTAATATTTGATGAAGCATTCTTGGTGGTTGAAATTTTAATTGTATTTTACAACAAAACTATTGAAATATAATTATATGACCCTCAAATTTAAGTCCAAAATTTAAGTCCAACTTGTGAACAGAGAATTCAATTTCATTGTGTCCATGTTGGAGACAGCAGAGCAGTTGTTGCACCATTCGTGCAGGTAGCTTTTTACTCAGTTGTGAGCTAGGCCTTTTCTCCTTAAAAAGACTTAGGTTCAAACTCTGGTTTCTATTATACCAACGAAAACTATTAAATTTTTAAATTTTAATAAGAAAAATATAATATACTGAAATTTTGATTCTTGCTAGATGATTTCTGAATTTGACTGTGTAGAAATTTTTGCATCAACGTTTCAGATCACACTTCATGATCCATCACAAATGAATTCAGAAATCATCTAACAAGAATCAATATGAATTGTGGAAATATGATATCATTAATTGAAATTTTGATGTGAAAACTGAAATGGAAGAAGAAAACGTACCTTAACAGCAGAGTGGAATGCAGTGCCTGGGAAGTTAATGGGCTGAGCTCTAAGTCCACCCATAAGTCCTGTGTAAATTCTTCGCATCTCTTTTAACAGTGGGGCACTTTGAAAGCTGAATAGCAATCTACATATATTACTAAATTGCACCTACAACATAGGACCATTATACCATCTTTAGGTTAGAAAGTTTATAGTGAAGTATCTTAACTTATCTCATGAGTTTGGGTGGCTTCAAAAGATAGTTTGCCTGTTTACCTAATATGATCTAAAGGCGTAGATGTGTAGAAATGGTTATCATAGGTCTGTAAAAACAATTTTCCTATAAACATAGTTAACAAATTTGAAAATTGTTAAAAATTGTAAGGATATATGCTTATACCTCATTGACTTCATCAAAAGCAGTGATTGTACCCTTGAGAGCCCAATTTTTAAGGGCTTCTCTTAATGAGGGCTGTAAGGTTATGAACATCCTCTTTAATGACTCTGGACTGTTGATGGCTTCCATCAGATAACGCCTAATACGTTTATGCTGAGCGCCTTCCACCATGCCAATTGAACTAGTCCCTATCAGCTGAGGAGAAGGCCAGCCAGCAGCTAAACTGCCGTTCTCTGTCCCTCCTCCTGTCACAAATTTGTTGGCCTCTGGAGAACATGTTATGATAGTAGGCGAACCAAATAAGTAGGTCCTGTAAACCCCAGTGTCTCCATATCTGGAATGCAATTTTATATAAATATGTCAATTCTCCCTGTATCTTTCGGTATACCATTGCAAAAAATTCTATATGAAAATCTATCTTTATGGGCCCCTGTGTTCTAGCCCAGCAGACATTATTGAATTCAAGCATAAAGAAGAGAAATGCAATTTTATATACATATGTCAACTCTCCCTGTATCTTTTGGTATACCATTGCAAAAAATTCTAAATGAAAATCTATCTTTATGGGCCCCTGTGTTCTAGCCCAGCAGACTTTATTAAATTCAGGCATAAAGAAGAAAAGAGAATGCAAATTACTTGGCCATTCTCTTCCATATGAAATCATCAGGCCTTTTCGCGAACTTGAAACACCATAAAAAGTCCAGCAACTCTCCGATGAGAGGCCAGCCCAAATGACCAGGAGGAAGCTTTCTGCCATTTTTGAGGGTTAGATGTGGGTAACAGTATCTCCACTCATTGAAGGATCTCAGCACCCATATGACCAGTGGTACAAGACCCAATCCGAGTCCCACTGCCCACATTGTATCCATAGGCGATGGTTTCAACTAAATGTTGATATGAGAGAAACTCCACTAGTGCTTGCCTTAATGGGGTTTTACTTATTAGCCCTACTGCTACTGTTACCTTTATATCATGGAGTGGCTTTGTCTTCTTTTGAAGACAACCTAGACAGGCATATTCCATTTTTGCTTTATAAAACTAATTTGATGATTACAATCGGAGTGGCTTTGTCTTGTTATGGAGTCGCCATGGGAAGCATATTCCATTTTGCTTTTCAATAAAAAATGACGGTTAAAATGGAGAGCACCATCCTCACCGATTCACCATATGAATCAATAGTGTCAAGAGTTATATACATGCCATAACAACGATCCTTATGCAATGTGCCTATATCTTTTTAAATGTCTTTTCAGTTATTGTTATTTCATTTTATGTTACATTCTTGTTTAGGCCTTTCTAATTTGGCATCTTAGGTTTGAATAAAAATGAAAAATAACAAAATATCAAAATGGTGAGTAATGTAAGTAGGGAGAGGATTCAATAGTTGAGTATGTTTCAACAGTCATGATAATATTTGTTGACTTAATGTTCAATAGTTTTAATAGTATAATGTTGGTAGTTATGACTTTAATGTTGTTAGTGTAGATCATGAGGACTCATAATTGAATGAAATGTATTCCTTAGATCTAAAAAGCAACAAATCATGTGATGCCACATCAATGCACCAATAAAACATGACTTAGTGGACAAGTATTCACCTACTCTTTTTTCGGGGCCTTTTTGGACATCTCATCATAAAGCATGTTGATGTGGCATCATATTCGATGATAGGTTTGAGTAAAAATGAAAAAAAATATCAAAATGATGAGCAATACAAGTAGGGAGAGGACTCAATAATTGAGCATGTTCCAATAGCCATGGTAGCATTTTCCGATTTATTGTTCAATAGTTGTAATAGTATAATGTTGGTAGTTATGACTTTAAAGTTGTTAGTGTTGATCATGAGTACTCATAATTGAATGAAATGTATTCCTTAGATCTAAAAAATAACAAATCAAATGACGTCACATTAGTGTACCAATAAAACATGACTTAGTATACAAGTATTGGTCTACTCCTTTTTCAAGGCCTTTTTGGACACCTCATCATAAAACATGTTGATGTGACATCATATTCGATTGAGTAAAAAGGAAAAACAAAAAATATCAAAATGGTGAGCAATGCAAGTAGGGAGAGGACTCAATAGTTGAGCATACTCTAATAGTCATGATAGCATTTATTGATTTAATGTTCAATAGTTCTAATAGTATAATGTTGGTAGTTATGACTTTAAAGTTGTTAGTGTTGATCATGAGTACTCATAATTGAATGAAATGTATTCCTTAGATGTAAAAAGTAACAAATCATGTGATGCCACATTAGTGCACCAATAAAACATGACTTAGTGCACCTGTATTGGTCTATTCTTTTTTAGGGCCTTTTTTTACACCTCATCATAAAGCATGTTAATGTGGTATCATATTCAATGATAAGTTTCAGTAAAAATAAAAAATCAAAATATCAAAATGGTGAGCAATGCAAGTAGGGAGAGGACTCAATAGTTGAGCGTGTTCCAATAGTCATGGAAGTTGTGACTGACGGATTAGTATGGGCTGACTACACTTGATCCATGAAGATACAAAGCATATTCAAGCTACTAAGTTACATCAATCCCAATAAGATCAATCAATATAAAACTAAACTAGGAATCCATTAAAAACAAACATATTAAATCATGAAAGCTTTAAAAACACCTATTCTAATCTATTGAAACTTATCCTATTGGGGCTCAGTGGTGTCACATTGATGTGGAATGGCGACCCTTTCTCAATCATATGGATAAATGAGCTTGTTCTAATCAATTCTATTGAAGAGAATCGACGAAACCAATTATAGATGTGTGATGAAACATGATTTAAATGTTAAACTAACATGATGCAAGCTATTTTAACATGATGTAGACTAAGATGATTGATATGGATGTATGCAATGTTAATCTAAATGGATTTTAAGCTAAAAAGATTGAAACCCTAATTACAAGATATACTAAATGTATGCATCTATATTATCATTGAAGCCATTAATGGAAGCTAAGCTAATATGCAAGTAATTAAGCTAAAATGATGTTAAATGTGAGTGCAAATGAAAGTGATTTTAACAGCATAAGTTTTCTCTTAAAAGGTGGATCCATTTGTCTCTAAATAGTGACTTATTTATAGCAGGACAAATAAGAAATGAATGATTAAGATTAAAAAGGTTAATCAATGGTCAAAAAGATAGGAAGGATGAAACATGGATAATGGATTCTCATCAATGGATCAATGATCACATGGATCAAGAAAAGAATCAAGGGCTCATATTCTTCCAAACAAACACATTCAAAACTTGCACAAGAAGTCTTGTAAATTAACTTGCACAAAAAGTCTTGTAAGTTTGTTATGAGGGAGAATATTCTTTTTTTCAAATGAGTGAGAAAAGAGAATATTCTTTAAAATATTCTCATGGGTTAGGGAAAACTAGATATTTAGTTAATTAAAACCAAATTTAATTGTGCAAATCCCTCTTTGGAGGATTGTGCAAAGGAGGAGTATTCCCTTGGAATATTCCCTTGCAAGTGGGGGATTAGATTTAATTAGTAATTTGATAATTAAATAAAGTTTCAATTATGCAAATTAGGGGGATTAGGACATTCATTAAATAGTTGATTTATTTAATGAAAAAGGGGAAAGTGATATGATATTTAATTAAATAACTTAGGGTTATTTAATTAAGTAAAAGGACTTAGGGATTTATTTAATTTAATAAGATGAAATGTTAGCATGAAAGAGGGTGAATTAACCCGATTAGATTAATAGATGCAAATGATGCAATTAATTAAATAGCTAGGAAAATTTAATCAATTAGGAAAAAAGAGGATGGATTTCAAGACAAAATGATGTTAGTATATCTTATTTGAGTGCATGATATCATTTAGGACATTTTAAAGTGTCTACATTGTGCCCCTCTTTGAAGCAAGGTACCTGTTACATTGGTTCAAAGACTAACACTTTTTCGGATTAATGTTGATGCTTAAATAAATAAATTAATTAAAAATGATTTTTAGATGCCCCACTATTACTCCAGCAGAAGGAATAAGTTGGTTCCTTGTCTCCTCGAGAAATCAGGCAGAAATTTTAAATTTTGTTGATTTCTCCACAAAGGTAAAATATGGGTTTAGGTATCAAAGTAGGTCTCAAAATGCCAAAAATGGTCTTAGAAGCACAAAAAATACCTCAAAATAGGTTGCACAAGGCGGAAATAGGTCAAACAGGCCAAAACCCTAGCTTTTGGCTATAATTAGGGCAAAAAACCCTAATTTTAGGCTTAAAATAGGTGATGAAGGGACACTTTCAATTCATTTGTGCATTCATACCTTGGAGCTTGCATTTTGAGCTCTAATACCTCAATGAAATGACTCACCGTGCACTCCCTCTTCACCTTCCAAAGTAGGTTCAAGAGTACCAACACTGTGCAAATGCAGGACCCCAAGTATGTGATTCAAAACTTCTCTCGATTTGTACTTTTAGGTGCATTTAATAGTGGGTCAAAGTTAGGTCTCTAGGCACGTCACTGTATAGTGACACATTTGAAGCATCAAAAGCATCGTTATTGATTTTTTAGTGACACGCCCTCTATTTAGTAGCGCACCTCAATTTTTTGGTTTAGTGAAGCAATTGATTTTGGGGTCATGAGGGTAATATAGCGACGCGTGGGCTTTTTAAGTTTAGTGTTGCTCAAAAGTGGTGGGCGATGCAACTTGCAAATAGCGATGCACCTAGATTTTTAGATGTAGCCACATGCCCCAATACTGATTTTCTATTGAGCATAGCAACGCATGTCACCAAATTGGTGATGCACCCTTGAAATTTATATAGCGACGCACCCAAAAATCAATGACACTATTGATTTCAGTGACACATTTGATGCTTTGGATGCAAAGTCTCAAATTTTGATCAATTTTTTGACTTTTTTGGTAAATTGATGTTGTGTGCATGATGCGTGCAGGAGGATCCTCCACCACTGATGTCATGGGAGCATCGATCTAACATTTTAGGCAGATACAAAGATTTTGACGACTTGGAGGTGGAGCAGTTGGGGAGGTTAGGGTTAAGCTTCGTCACTTTCTTACCCGAGGTCAGGACCCATCTCACTATGATGATGGCACTGGTTGAGAGGTGACATAGAGAGACCTCTTCATTTCACTTGCCCACTGGAGAGGCGACCATAACACTGGAGGATGTGTGGTGCATTTTATGATTGCCTATCCACGGAAAGCATGCCATTTATGACCCAGATGCCGAGAGAGATGCATATCTCTGCCTCTTACACAGTTGTCAATTGTTCTGATCAGCTCCCAGATTGATCTAGATTTTCACCGTGGTCGGGTGGACACATTCAAATTGTTCATTGCAGCCTTGATTTGTGGCATTGTTGCTTCATACCGATGGGGGAGAGGTTTTAGTCCCAGATGGGGTTTAGCATGGGAGGGGACGATTCAGCGAGATGTTTTGTATGCCTAAGGTTCAGTTTTCCTTGCTTCCCTATACCATGATATGCACAAGGCCATCTACCAAGAGGGTAGGAGCATTAGAGGATTTGTAACTCTGCTTCATATATGGGCATATGAGCACATTGCAGTGTTGAGGCCCTTGGTCGTTCTAGCATATATTCATGAGGATGATTCCACCATGTTTAAGTACAGGGTACCAATGACATTATAGCACACGAGCCCCACAAGTTTTCCATATTGGCATTGTGTCATTGGTGAAATGATGGTGTTCAGATGGAGGTCATGGCTACAACATCCACAGTGGTACGATGATTAGTACAACTAGATTTTTCATGACAAAATTACTACCTGCAGGGAAGAGGGCACACGATTATTGAGCGATACCTCCTAGACTATGTTGCTTGGCAATTTGGGGAGGTACAATATGTGCCTGCAAATGATTATATTGCCATTTTTGCCAAAGCTTAGAGAGAGTTACAGTGGGGAGCCCCTATTGATCCTGTTGTGGAGATCAATGATTTTAGATAGCTCATCCCATAGTCGTGGGAATATGATTAGGGTATCCTAGATGCAGGCACTATCCTAGCATACGATGCATGTTTTAGGCCACCTACATGCTTGATAGATCTAACGGGGGTATACCTCGAAGGCAACGATAGAGGTAGAGGCAGAGGTAGGGGTCGAGGCTAAGATGACGACCGAGATGGAGGCAAGGACAGAGCCATGGATGGTGGCCAAGGTAGAGGCTATTAGGACAAGGGCCAGGTGCCAGGTGATGGGCACCAACAATAGTAGTAGGATTAGTCACAGGTGCTAAGGTGGTAGGACGAGCATGATGGACAAGTTATGGGGGCACCACCACCTCCTCCACCTCCATAGCCAGATGCATAGGCACATGCATAGATTCAGACTCTCACTATAGAGAGATCAGCTGCATCAACAACTTTAGGCCATAATTGCACAACAAGATCATGAGGTTCAATTGCGTCAGCAACTAGACATACAGCTAGCCTAGGAGATTGGGTAGAGACAGCAATTGGAGGCAATGATAGCTACATCATAAGGTTGAACTATATCTGCTAAGTTGTACAGAGAAGCAATCAACAAGGCTACATATTACTGCATGCACTACCACAAAGATGTTCCTTAGGCAATGCGATAGCCTAATTTTTCACAACAGAGCTGAGCACCACCTAGAGTTGAGGATCAACCATTAGTTAGGGGTGAGTCAAGCAACCACTAGGGCTAGCCTGCTTGTATAGACACTTTTTTATTACTCCCCAATTTTTTATACAGATATACATTTATGGGCTCTTTTTTGATAGCCTCATGGATATTGTATTTTTCATTAATATATAGACACTGGTTCAGATATTGTATCATGATAGTCACCTTTTTTTGATATATATATGAGATGATTCAGATTCAATGTGATGTGATGTTCTCTTTATTTCATGCTTATGAATGGATGGATGCATATGATGTGATGTGATGTGATATACATATATGTTATGATTATGTATGGATGCAAATGCTTTTATTTATGTGTTTATGTGATATGTGATGATGGATGTATGATGTGATGTAATAGATGGATGCACTTCTTTTTTAGTATCTTTTTTTGACATGTTATTGGATGGATGCTATGATATATGAACACATATATGAATGTTCATGCTATGTATGCTTATGTAGATGTTTGTACTTATGTTATGATAATGCAACATATGTTTATGCTATGATAATGCAATGATTTAAGATGCTTAGAATAACAAATCTATATTATTCATCATGACTTAAATGATAATGATGTTGTAGTGAAATATGTTTTTCCATGTTATGATATGTTGTGATAATGCAATATGTATGCATGTTGATGATTTGTGGATGTAGGATGGATGCATTGATGATTTTTTTGTTGACTGTCATGATACCAGGTTAGCATGGGAAAAAGATAGAAGAATAAAAAAATGAATGATTTGACCATTGATTTTGATGATTGATTCAAAAGGTTTAATAAGTCTATGATCCACTGAGACTTTATTAGAAATGGTGATGAGAGATGATGATGATGATGATAATTTTCTCATATCTTGGAATTGGTATTTTTTGTCATTCCTTATTTTTTATCTAACATATAGACACGATGCATCATGGTATTAATAAATAGGATGACATTGTATCTAGTGTAATGGACTTTGACTCTGCAAATAGATAGAATAGTTCTTTTTCACACCTTGACATACAAAAAAATCCTCGTAATGTAGTTTAGTAGTTCAAAATATATCGGACCAAAGCATACGCAATAGTCAACAATGTACTTCAAACAACTTCCCTGCACACAACTAAGCAATTATGTGTCAAGATTATTTTACAAGAATACCCACAAGCACAACAAATAAAAGATAATGATCGATGCCCCATTCCTTTCTCTCTAAATCATTTAGACATGATCAAGAGGTCCTTAGAATGGGTCATTGAGATAAATCATAAGAAAATACCAAAGACAAATAGTCAGTGTTATCGATATCTCTTGCCAATTTAGTTTAGCTAAGGTGATTTTCTAATGCTAATGTCCATCGCAAGAAGGATCATCCTAGGACATGTTGATCAAATGTTTTGATTAGGATGAGGTGTGTGATAAGCCGTTGATATAAACTTCACTAAATAATTTACCTATGATTTAGAATTTAGATTTTGGCACTAGGTTTTCACTTTATGACTTGTTATACTTCCTTTCTATTTGTTTTGCCAAAGGTTGAAAGTGACACTTGATTTATTATGGATGGAGGTTTATTGTGGGTGAAAGTGAAATGGGATGGATGGTTTTGGATTTTTCTAAATATTTCAATGTTTTTGGTATTTTGAAAATGTTTTGAGGCTGTTTTTGGTCTTTTTGAGTTTTTTATGTGAATGTTTTGGCTTTCAAATTATTTGAGGTTGTTTAGGGTTTTTTCCAAGTTTTTTAAATGTTTTGGGTTTTTCAATTTTCAAATGTTTAGGATTTTGAGTTTTACAAATGTTTTTGTGTTTTCTCTGAGTTTTTGAATGTTTTGGGTTTTTTTTTATATTTGAATGTTTAGGGATTTTTGAAGTTTCGACCAAGAACCTAACCTAAAAGACTATCCTAGGGGCCTCAGGAGCTAATCAAAGATTAGCCTTGCCTATGTTATACATGAAAAGACCACATAGTTCAACTGAATTGTTATTGATGATGAGATATGAACAATTGATGGAATGTCAGTTTATTATGATGAACTCCCAAAGGATGGACCTAGGGTGTCTCGGGGGCACATCAATGATGGCCTTGCCTACGTTCAAGCTCAGAGACTCGTAGTTCAACAAGGTACTATTTTTTGGACTTTTGATGTTTTTACCTTTTTAGGGGTTTTGATGTGTTTTGGATGTTTTGGATTTTGACTTTACAATTTTTTGAATACTTTTGGATTTTAGTTGTACAAGATCTGGATGTTTTTTAATTTTCTAATTTTGCAAGTGTTTAGGATTTTTGATGAGATTTTATGAATGTTTTTGGGATTTTCGATGAGATTTCCATTAACCTTAAGATATAAGAGAACTTGATGTGATCCATAACGAATTGTCCCCCAATGTGATGTAATAGACTACCTTGATATAGGTAGGATAAACTAACCTTAGGAATATGCCAAGTAGTACTAAAGGGAATACGATACTTCACAATATCAAGCTAGGACACGGACGTGGATGGGTGATGGAATAAATAGGATTAATGATGTGATGGATGGATGTGATCCAAAGAATAATAGGATAAAGAGCCAAAGAATAGATGGAAGTGCTTTATTTATGCAATGCGCTTATTTGTTAGGTTTTCACCAAGGTACTTGCCCAAAGCGCCACCGAAGTGGTTTTCACTAGAGGACGATTGTTTTTCTTTACTATTTTAAATTCTTTTTCTATTTTTTCTGGATTTTGTTATTTTTTTCATTTTTAGTATTTTCATATTTACACCCTTCAAACCTAGGCATAAAATTTTTTAAGATGCAAACTATTGGTAGATTCCTACAAGGGTTCACCTTCAGGCATTGACAATTGATATGCTCATAATCCATAACTTGATGTGATGGAAAAGGTACCTAACCAGTTAGGCTCAAAATTTCCTTTACTGTCCTGATCAGGAAGATTCTTCTAATTTTGCTTTAGGACAAGATCCCCTACCTAGAAATACCAACACTTGATCTTCTTGTTATAGCTTTGTTTCATTCAATTTTGGTATACTTGCAAGTGATTAAGGGCATCAAGACGACGCTCATCCAAGAATTATATCTCCTTTAGCCGAGATACTTTGTATTCTTCATTAGTGATTAGGCTCTACAGTGACACTCACAGTGATGGAAGCTCATCCTCAATAGGAAAAATGGCTTCAAATCTGTAGACTAAGGAGAATGGGGTTGCACCTGTAGGCATGTAGATATTGGTTCGATAGGCCCAGAGGGTAGGATTTAACTATAGATGCCAGTCATGGCCAAATTCATTGACTATTTTCTTTAGGATTTTTATAATGGTCTTATTTGTATCCTTAGCTTGACTATTTCCCTGGGGGTAATATAGGGTAGAGAATCGATGTTGGATGTTGAATCTTTGACATAGTTCTTTTACATCCTAATTCTTAAAGGGTGTTTCATTGTCTGAGATAAGGGTTTATAGAACACCATAACAATAGATGAGATAATTTAGGATAAACTTAGCAATTTGCTTCCCTATTATGTAGGTCATCGGAATGGCTTCCAACCATTTGGTAAAGTACTCAGTGGCTATTATGATAAACTTGTGGCCATTAGATGAGGTGGGAGTAATTTTTCCCATGAGGTCAAGTCCCCACTACATGAAAGGCCAAGGTGTGACCATTGGTTGCAACTCTTGAGCTGGAGCATGAATAAGATCTCCATGTTGTTGACACTAGACAGACTTCTGCACATACTAATGGGCTTCTCTTTCCATGGTTGGCTAGTAGTACCCTGTCCTCAATAGTTTCTTAGCTAAAGTCATACCATTAGAATGGGAACCACATAGACATCATGTACTTTTGTTAAGGCGGTCAAGGATTTCTCTTGGTTAAGACATCATAGTAATGTCCCCTCAATGCTTCTGCGGTATAAGGTATCACCTAGGATCATGAATCGAGATTCCTTTTTAACAAAATTCTTCTTAAGGTTGGAGGTGATATGGATGGGATGGTTCTATGCTAAGGTAGGTGAATATATCATGATACCATGAGGATCCAGGACCAACGATGACACACACAAATTCAGATTTTGGGATTTTGAAAGTTGGTACAAGAAGTTCTACCAAGGATTTGCATTGAAGGACATTGTGTAGCATGTCTAACAATGATCCAATTGTTTCCATAGCATCTACTGCTCGATTTTTCATGCGAGGAATATGCTCAAAAGTTATATCTATAAAAAGATCTTTGAGATTCTCTACCATCTTCTTGTAAGGAGTAAGCTTGTCATCCTTAGTTTGGTAGTCGTCATTGACTTGGTTGATAAATAGTTGTGAGTCTCCATAGACTTTCAACTCTTATATTTTCCATTGAACTGCTATCCTTAGACCCGTGATTAGGGCTTTGTACTCGACAATGTTGTTAGTACATGAAAAAAATAGCCTATATGACTTCAGAATGCAATCACCTTGAGGGGTGATAAAAAAATACCCACCCCTGATCCATGTTGGGTGAATGATCCGTCAAGGTACATTTTCCATTGATCTGTTAGATTAACAAGGAATACTGATTCATTAAGGAATTCAAATATCAATGGATTCTCTACATAGATAGGTGTTATTTCTAGTTGTTCTGCAATTACTTTCCATTTGATTTCATTGTGCTCTACGTACTCTATGTCAAACTCAGTTAAGATCATCACCCATTTGGCCATTTTCTTAGTGAGAGTTGTTTTGGATAATAGTTATTTCAATTGTTCGATCTTTGCAATAAGCTTGATTTGATGCAACAACATATAGTGTCTAAACTTTTGTGAAGCAAAAACCACTGCTAAGCATACTTTCTCAATGGACGAATATTTCCTTTCAGATCCTTCCAAGGTCTCGCTGATGTAGTAAGTGGCTCTTTCCTCTCTTTTTTCATCATGTTGTGCTAGAAGAGCACCTAGTTCTATTGATGTTGTTGAAATATAAAGGATCGATGGTTTGTTTGGTATTGGTGGCATGAGCACTAGAGGTGTCAATAGGTAGTCCTTGATATGTTGCAAAGCTTTATCACACTTCTCATCCCACTTGTAAGTTATTCCCTTATGTAGAAGGTGTGAAAAAGGGTTAATTTTGTCTGATAGCTATGTTATGAACCTTCGAATGGACTACGACCTTCCTTGTAATCCTCTCAGCTTTTTTAATGTTTGTGGTGGTTCCATGTCTAGGATGGATTTTACTTTTGTTGGGTCAATTTCTATCCCTCTTTGTGAGTTGATATAGCCAAGAAGCTTCCATGATGTAACCCCAAAGACACACTTTTTTGGATTCAGTCATACTTTGTACTCTTCAAGTCTGTCGAAGATGGGTCCTAAGACTTCTATGTGCTCACCCGGCCTTTTTCTTGACTTTCCCAAAATAGCATCCACATGGTCTTCAATTGTTTTTTGGATCATGTCATGAAAGATGAGGTTCATTGCTCTTTGATAGGTTTCTCTTGCGTTCTTCAACCCAAAGGGCATTATGTTCCAACAATATGTTCCCCATGGACAAGTCAATGCAGTTTTGTGTTGATCCTCCTTGGCAATCATGATTTTATTGTAGCATCAAAAACCATCCATGAGTGGTAGTATTTCATGCCTTGTTAAATCCACGATGAGGTTGATGTTAGGAAAAGGGAAATCATCCTTCAAGCATGCCTTTTTTAAGTCTTTGAAATCCATGCATATTTTGATGCCCCCAGTGGGTTTGGAGACTAGTACCAAGTTTGAAACCCACTTAAGATAATCTATTAATTGGATAAATCTAACGTCAAGAAGCTCTTGTAACTCAAGTTTCACCAAGAGTTCTATCTGAGGGTGCATGTTCCTTAATTTTTGCTTCATTGGCTTGGCTTTAGCATAGACTTCTAAGTGATGCACAACCACTTCTAGATCGAGCCCTGACATATCATTGTATGACCATGCAAAGTTAGTTCTTTGCTCTCTCAAGAATGTTGTTTAATTTTTCTATTCTTCATCCAACAAGGATTCAACATATAAAGTGATCTTGGTTGCTTCTTCTATTCCCACATTGATTGGAGTGGCCTTTTCTGCTAGAACTACTAACTTCTCTAGATGCATCTCACTAAAGGGGAGATTGAATCCCTCATCCTTGGGTGCCTCAGAGAGGTTTTCACATTCTAATGTGTCCTTTCTTTTTACTATTTTAGGATTAGAAAGTTCCACAATATGGTTTTCACTTAGGGATCTGCATGTTAGTTGCATATTTTTCATTTTGCAACTGAAGGATTCAAGCATCTCCCCGTAGTACACCCCTGTGTCTAGCTCTATATTAAAACCTGCTTTGTGATCTGCCCATGGTAAGTTGTCATGGAGTTCCATGAATTCTGAGATTGTTTCATCATTTTTGAATAAATCTAGAATTGGTGGTCCTCATTGGTCCAAGTCAATGAGTTGTGGGTACACTAGGCATATTTCAGCCGGTTGATCACTCGAGGTGAAGGATGTTGTGGATATCATGAAGAGGGAGTTATTCTCAAATAGGTTAGCAACATCAAGGGGGAAGTCCTCTAAGGTCATATCACAAGATGTTGGTAACCAAGAGGAAGCCTCAACTCGTTTAGTAGAAGTACCTTTGTTGATAAGGGTAACCTTGCTAGTAGTACATCCTAAGCCAAGATTCTTTGGATGTTTCTCAGGAACGATGGGTTCTAGAAAACCATTGTAATTTTATCCTAGATTATCATTCTTGTTGTATCCCCAAATCTTCATTAGCTACAAGCCTTTGTTGTTATCTTCCATAGGAAGGATAGGGGTGGGTCATTCATCCTAATAAAGGAATTTGAAAAAATATTCCTCATTGACATCTTCTTTGTTCAAATCCCTCCACTTGGTGAAGCTGGTAGCTTCCATCTTGAGTTTTTTTTCCACTTAATTTCTAGATGTGGGTTTTCCATGAGATTTGGGAGAAAGAGGTAGCTTCCCCAATACAAACGCGTCCATTAATTTATTGTTTCCACAACCATCATCCTTGACCACTGGTTTGATGTCAGGAATGTTCTACACAATGGTTGTTTTTGTTTCTGAGGTAGATGCAAGAGATGATGGGTCAACAAATGAGGAGGATGGCATAGGACCTTTATCATTTTTAGGGATCTGGGGTATCTTATAAAACTTGGCCTCAAGGTTCATGTAGTAGTAAAATGGCTTAGGGTCTCCATGGATGGTAACTTCTCTTCCCTCAAAAGGAAACTTTACACATTGATGATAGGTTGAAACTATATATTTTAGGGCATGGATCCATGGTCATCCAAGTAGGATGTTGTAGGGAAGATCAAGGTCTAACACTTGGCACTTAGTCTCTGCAATGATGGGTCCCACTTGAATAGCTAGTGCAATGATGCCTTGTGATACCTGTACTTGATCATCATATGCTCTAATGGTGGTACTTTTTGTATTCTCAATAATATGTTCTGAATAGCCTAGGTTCTTGATCAACTAAAGGGTGAAAATGTTCAGACTAGCACCTCCATCTACTAAGACTCTTTTAACCTTGTTCTTATGAATAATGACTTCAAGGTGCAAAGAACTATTATGAGATGGCTGTGATGGCAGGTCTTGTTCTGAGAATGTGAGAAGATGATTAGTGATATACCCTACCATAGCTTGAAATTGTTTTGTATCAATATCCTCAAGGATGGATGATGAAGATAAAGCCTCTTATAAGATTTCCCTATGTGCGGGTGATAGCCTTAATACCTCCAAGATTGATATCTACATGGGGGTCTTCTTAAGCTGATATAGGAGATTGTACTTGCTAGGGTTTGATGTTGGAAAAGTAGGTTGTGCCCTAGATTAAGGTCGGACTCCTTGGATGGTGACTCTGCCATGTCATGTGGTGACCCCACACTCCACACTAGGCCCTTTGATGGCAACAACGGTGATGACACTATCACAGGAAGCAACTACATTGGAATAGGTATGTTGCAAATTTTTGTAATCCTTAGCTCTACCAGTGTTGTTTCCTTTGCTATGATCTGGAATAAGGTTCTTGTATATATTAAGATCTTGATTGTCAACTGGTACCTCAATAGATATGGCTTCACTCTCTATAAGATCTTGGATAATATTTTTTGAGCCTCATGTAGTTCATTGTTTTGTGTCCTTTAATTTTATGAAAGTCACAAAGCTCTTTTTTCGTTGTACCAGGGTAGTTTATCTTGTGGTTCTTGGTAGTTTTCAAAGTTTGAAAGCATTATCAAGTTTGAATCTACCAACTTCTTCATGATGGTTTTGATAGGTTCTGACAACTATGTGTACTTGTGTTTCAAATAGTTGTTCTTGTTAGGGGTTCATCTTTGTTGCATTTCAGTATTGTTGATCTGATTGTTCTAAGGTGTTGTTGTTTGTTGCATAGTTGGTTGAACATTGTCTATTTGATTGATGATAAGTAGGAGATATTTTCCATAGCGTATCAAATTATGATATTACTATTAGGATTCAACCATGTAGTTTTTGATTCAAACTCATTGACCAATGTTTCATGAGTAGTGGTTCACAAGAACCCATCTCTCATGATAATGAATGGTACACTTAGCACTCATTGCATCTAGGCGATTATCACAGAGGTGAAGCATTGGGCTATCGTGAGAGATCACCCATCCCATTATTGCTCTAGCTCAAGCACGCTTAACCATAGAGTTTTATCCAAGGTTAAGCCCACTTAGCTGGGGCTTAACCTTGGAGAAAAATCTGGTTAAGCGCACTTGAGCTGGAGTAATACTAGGATGGGTGACCTCCTGGGACGGCCTAGTGCTTCACCTCTATGAGCATCACCTAGATGTAATGAGTGTTAAGTGGACCATCCATTATCAGGAGAGATGGGTTCTTGTGAACCACTACTCATGAAACGTGGGTCAATGATTTTGACTCAAAAACTACACGGTTGAATCTTGATAGCAATATCATTATTTGATTTTTGTTTGGCCTAGGACCACTTGGGACCACCTTAGCATCTACCATGCCATCATATTTTACATTATTTTTCTTATCCTAGACATGAGGCTTGTCATTTGAACTAGTTAATAGGAAATTGTATTTGTAATCTTGAATATTTCCCTATGATATTAGAGCTCTCTCGATGTTAAGGGATCTAGAGACAAGCTCGTCATAACAAGTAATGCACTACATTTTCAAGTGGAAAGATAGATCTAGATCTAGATTTTCTATGATGATCTCCACTTGTTGTTCATCAAGAATGGGCCACTTGCTCTTACTAGCTCTTTGTCTCCACTGTTGCAAGAAATTGGTGAAAGATTCTCCTTTGTTTTGTTTGAGTATACAACTCTTCTAGGCTTACATCAATTTTAAGGTTAAAGGAGAAGTGATCTATGAATTTATCAATGATTTCTTAAAAAAAATTGATACTAAGAGGCAGTTGAGAAAACCAATCGATGGCTAGGCCTATCAAGCTTCTTAGAAAGAGACATCAAATAAGAATCATTGTAGGAAACTTCCATACACATGACGTTAAAATCTTTGATATGATCCACATGACTTCCTTTCCTTTTGTATTTATCGAATTTGGGGATTTCAAAGCCAGGAGGAAATGGTACCATTGCGATCTTTCGATCAAATGGATATGGACATAATTTTTGTGTATGTGGCTTCTTCATCTTTCCTATCTAGATATCCTACATTTCTTGTGATCATTCCTTAAGTTGTGATGCCAAATCATCTTGCAAGTTTGGTAGAGGAACATACATTATGTATTGTGGGATGGAAGATGGGTTATATATAAGATTTTGATATGATAATGTGTTGCATGGTGTGTATGGTGGTGCGAGATTATGAAGGTGATTGTGGTGTTGATGTATATGTTCCTAACACGTTCAGGTTGATGATGTTCTATTGAGGGTTATAGTAGGAACCTTGTTGTTGTTGTTATTGGGCATACTATTGAGCTATTAAGGCTTGTTGTTGTTGTTGAGCCATAAGGACTGCTTGTTGGGCTTGTTGTTGTTGTTGTTATGCCACTGGGACTTGTTGTTGGGCTTCTTGTTGTTGTTGAGCCACAAGGGTCTGTTGTTGGGATTTTTGTTTATGTTGTTCTGCTAAGGCTTCTTGATGGGACCGATGTTGTTGTTGTGATAAGGTCATTTGCTATGTTGCTAAAGCTACTTGTTGTTGATGTTGCTATGCTGCTAGGGCTGCTTGCTATTGTTGTTGTTGTTGTTGTTGTGCTGCTAAGACTATTTGTTTTTGTTGTTGTTGTTGGATGGCTTATTGATAAGATTATTGTGCTTGTTGTAAATCTTAGGTATGTGCTTGCAATGTAGGATCAGTTGGTTGTTGGGACATATGTGATGGGTTTTGGATGTTGATGTTTTGTGTGGATTGTGGGTTGTTGATGAGAGGTTGGGGGTTCCCTTGCTTTAACATTCCTTATAAGATGGTGGATTGGGATGGAGGAATGTAAATGTGAGGTCCCATTTGATTTTGCATGATGAGAAGGACCATGGGGAAAGATAATGATGGTGCCACTAGATATTGTGATGGTAATGAAACATTAGGAACTTGAGCCCATTGATTGAAAAGGTTCCCTTTTCCAATGTCTTGGGGATTTCCTTGTGCTAGGGATGTAGTCAAGGTATTACCTAGATTGATGGGATTTATGACCAAGGGATTGTTTTGATTCTGGTTGATGATGGATGGGGTGGATGTGTTTTGTAACATGAATGGTGTGGATGAACCACTCAGGGGATTGGATAGAGATGTCCCTATTTGCATTAAGGTTTGACCTTGCATTAGGGTGCTGGCATGCCCTTGTTGATAAATTTGAGACACTTGGCCTATACTTCCTTGCATGATGTTGGGCACATTTGTGGTATCTGTGGGGATGGATGAAAATGGGTGACCTCGATATGATGAGTTTGTCATGGATTCATGAAGGGTAAGTGGTTTATTTTGATGCAAGGGATGTTCAAGGGTGAGGGGAGCACCAAAGGTAGGTGTCCAAGTGGTGGTTTGAGGTGGATAGGTATTTAGGGTACCCACAAGCATGTTGCTTTCAAATGGAAGATTATGGACAAAGTCTATAGCAATACTAGTTGTAAGACTAGGAATGGGTGTTTGATTTAGCCCTAGCAATGGAATTGTTAAGCCCTGCATCAAAGGTTGAGTAACAAAAGATGGGGAAATTGGAGCTATGTTTTCTGAGGCTTGATGTTCCATGATTTCCTCCCTAGTAAGTTCAAATGGGTTGTTTGTAATATCTTCTATCTCATATGGCCCTGATGGAGATGAGGGTAGTTGCAATGGGGTAACTTGACTTCTTGGATCAAGTTATTGAGGATTTGGATCACTTGAGGTGAATGTGACTTTGGTTTTCTCCATGATTATCTTGTGTTGTGATCTTGTCTTTACCATAAATTTTTGGTCACATATGGGAGAGTTGTGTTGAGTTTTGTAATTTTTGAACTCTCTAGTTGACTCAAATCTAGGTAAAAGGGATGCTCTAAGTCTTTTGGGAGAAATGATGATAATGGGAGATGAAAAGATGAATGATGTAAGGAGTGACCTTTGCAAGCCTTTTGGGACAACACTTTTGACTTAAGTTTGATGTTTGGGTGTTTGGATAAAGGATGTTTATGAACTTGTGTATCTTTACAGTAGACTCATGACCTTCAAAAAAAACTAGTTCAAAGATGATAACTAACTTAACCAAGTGAATGGAAAAGGATTCATTTCACATACAGAGTAGCTAAGTTAGGGTTTGGATTGATAGATGTCTAAGTCTAAAGTTTTTATTTTTTTTGAAACTTTTGCAAAGTTTGGTGAAGATTGGATTTTGATGAAGGGGTGGATGAAATGTTTGACCAAAAGTTGACCTAGAGTGAACCTTTGTTTGATAAGACCAGGGCAGTGACAAACAGGCTAGACCTATAAAGTGTTCAAATCCTATGATCAAGGAGAAGTTCTTGTGAAATGTGTAGATGTAGTTAATTCATGAAATAGCGTAGAAAACAGCTCCTTAGTGATTTATCTCAATTGTGGCACTATCTTAGGATATGTCTTCTAACGTACTTTGAACTATGATGTATAAGTTTGAAATAACAGTATGCAGACCTTCTTTTGGGGATTTTGATTTTGTGTGAGATCATCTAAGAAAAGCCTAAGATTTTGAAAAAGACGAATGCTTTGACTTAAATGAGGGGTTCATATTGAGCATACATGTCTGAATTATTCAGCAGAATACATCTATAAAAATTCCTTACCAACCTATTCCTATTTTAGTAGAGAGCCAAAAGGTGTTGTTTGACAGCTTTTGGACTATGATGCCTAAGTTTGAAGTGACGACATGTAGACATTCTTTTGGGGATTTTGATTTTGTGTGAGATCATTTAGAGAATTCTAATTTTCTGAAAAAGAGGATATTTATTGCCACGCGGGTGGAGGTAATATGGACCTTCCAGCCACAATATTAGCTTGTTCCTCTTCTTCATCTATGATATATGTTGTATTTCTCCACTAGATGGGTGTTTCCTTTGTTTCAGAAGTGAATCTTCTCAAACTACTAATTATATCAATTTTTTCTCCTTCAATGAGTTCAAAGTTTAGTTGAATGATAGCAAGCGTAAGGTTGGGTTGTTCAATTGAAGCGATCAAGTGCCAAATGGTCATGTGGGGTTCAATTTTTCAAGTTATCTTGCTTCAATGAGTTTCTTTTTACCACAAACACTTATCTTTCTTAAGTTCAAACTAAATTTCTATGTCAAAAACCTCATCAGTTTCACAAAGTCCATTTCATGGAAAGGATGAAGTTATGGGCATAGTTACCTAGGTTAACTTTGGGAAGTATGGATTGAGATGTAAACCAAAATATTTAGAATTCTCTAAGAATAAATCCTTAGGACAAGCATCAATATCAAGGTTTTGTCAAAGGGTATCCATACTTAGACCAAAAGGGTTTGAAATTTTGAAAAGACTTTGTTGATGTTTGTTTGCAATTGTTTTAGAACCAAGCAAGTCTTAAACTAACTCACAAGCATTTACAATCCTAGATAGATCAAGTACATATTTCTCAATAGGCTTACCATCATTGAAAGATATGATTAATCCATGAAGATGAAGTGGAAAAATAGGCTATTTCAAGGAAATGTAGCATCTTGACACGCCAAGAAAAGGAGTCCCTTCCCCATTTGCTTTATGCCTCAATAAAAAATTAGACATGGTAAGTAACTTCTAGGCATAGTGCTACTCCCATGCACTACTTTGAAATTTTTTTTGGAATTGGACTTGGTTAGCCACTACAACAAGGTTTTTAATGACCATATCTGGGATAAACTAGCGACATACATGTGTGGTAATTCACTCAATTAAGAGGCCTCCCATCCCTTAGAAAAATCTAAGGGTTTTAACACATCACAAGGATACTAGTGTTGGAAAAACAAGGATAGAATTTTTTGTCACATAATATTTTAAACTTTTCAAAATCTACTTAACTTAATCTCAAATTTGATGAATGAACAATAAACCATGAACAATCAATACATCAGAAGCAAAAAGAACACCAAGATTTTTTATGTAGAAACCCTGTTAGGGGGAAAACCATGGTGGATGTTAGTCCACAATATTATACCCTATTAAAAGTATAATGAAAAAATAATGGGAATGCACATGCATTCAAGCACACTACCTAGAGCTTACTACTCAATTACAAGAGGGCTCACTGTCCAGAGAAGACACACTGCCTTACAGAAAAACAAATTAGATCTGTAGGGTATGAACTGAGAAAATAGCTTCTACATAAGCCTAATTACAATTCTAGTTAAGCACATAAAACCTTCTTCACACTTCGCTCAAACTCCTTTACACTCTACTCTTCAATCGAATGAATAGATCAATATTCACACACTTTCTCTTCTCTATCTTTTCTTCCCTTCACACACTCACTAACTTCACTCAAACAAACACTCTTATATATCCGCAACATGAAATTACATCAACAAATTCGTCGGCCAAAAATATAAAACATATTTACAATGTCGGCCCAAATTTACAAATAAATTCTCAATGTGGATCAAACACCGTTGACCAATATTATGATGCAACCCAAAAAAATATCCTTAAGCACGCCAAAAATTCAAATTTTAATCTTCAAGGATCTACAACACGCTACAACCATCATGTCAGCCAAGAACAAAAAACTCAAACACACAAGAGAAAAATATCTGATCACGAGATCACCAAATAATGCAGACATGCAACAAAGATAGAGCATGATCTAGAAACATCCATGAGCACCAAGAAACAACAGAGAAACATTTGCAACAACTAGAATTACCAAAATCACACCAACTTCAAAACTGAAACCATAGAAACACTGTCAAAACATAGATCTTCATAACTCGAACAAATCTTCACGTGGACCTCTAATTTCTGGTGGATAGACTAGATACACTCAATAATAAACCATTTAGTCCACAATAGTTGATATTCAACGTACTGAAAAAAAAACCTTCATGACCTTCACTGTTCCACTAGGAACCTGCAACTCTTCCTTTAACAATTTTCTCAATATCCTCTACATATACAACCTTTAATACTTTAATGCTAATAGTGTTGACATCAATGACAACCACATATCAGCAACACAACCACAACATCCAACAATTTCACCCTTTGGAATTGATGGAAACACATGATGTGAAAAATACCATCAACACAACAACACTTACTCCTCCTTAGGTTCTGACTCTTCTCCTCAACACTTCTCATGATCTTCTTCCCACAGGGCACTTCTCCCCAGATAGTCAGTAGTTTTTCAGATTACTCTTCTCTCCCTTTGACATCAATGGAAAAGATAAACATTATCTTCCCACATACAAGCTCTGAACCACATATCTACACATTTGACTACTCCCCCTGAGTAGCAGCCACAGAAACATCAATTCGGATTAGGAAATATCTATGAAGCACACAAATTGATGCAAGTAAATGCATCTTACTTCATATCAGGAGGGGTAATCACCCCTAGCATCCCTCTGAGATACTTAAAAGCATCCTTTGGCAATGACTTGGTGAAAATTTTTGTAACTTGTTCTTTGGTAGGTACATACTCCAATCTGACTTCTTTCTCACTCATTTTTTCCCTTAAGAAGTGAAACTTGATTGATATATGCTTGGTCTTAGAGTGTAGCACCAGATTCTTTGATATGTCAATTGCACTTGAGTTGTCACAGTATATAGCAATAGGTTCATCATATACTACTTTGATATCTTTCAACATTTGTTTCATCCACATCACTTGAGTATAGTTATTTGCAGCAACAATATACTCTGCCTCAGCAGTAGATAGAGAAATGGAATTCTATTTTTTTCTCAACCAAGACACTAGCTTCTTCCCTAGGAAGAAGACACCACCACTAGTACTCTTCCTATCATCTACATCTCCTACCCAATCCACATCAATATATGCATTCAAAGTAATATAATCATCCTTAGGATACCAAAGCCCAAAGTCAACTGTTCCTTGAAGATATCTGAAGATTCTCTTTACAACAATCACATGAGACTCTTTTTGGGCTGGCCTGAAATCTAGCAACCATACATACAACATTCATAATGTTTGGTCTTGTCTGAGTTAAATAGAGAAATCCACCAATCACTAACCTATATCTTGTTTGATTTTCCTTAAGAGAATCATCAATCTGTGTTAACTTACATCCGGTTACCATGGGAGTACCAACAGGCTTTGATTCATCCATGCCAAACTTCTTCAGCAGCTCTTTCACATATTTGGACCGAGATATGAAAATACCCTTGTCTAATTGAGTAACTTACAATCCCAAAAATAACTTCATTTCTCCAATCATGCTCATCTCAAATTCACTCTTCATTTCATCAAAAAAATCATACATAGATTATCATCTCGAAAAATAATGTCATCAACAAAGACTTCAATAATTAACTCTTTGTCATCATCCAATTTGAAATACAAGTTGCTATCAACAGTACCTTTATTGAATCCAAGTTTCAGTAAGTATTTGTCCAGTCTAGCATACCAGGCTCTGGGGGCTTGCTTGAGTCCATACAAAGCTTTCTTCAATCGACAAACCATGTCTTCCTTTTTAGTCAGTTGAAATCCATCTGGTTGTTCAATATATACTTCTTTTTCTAACTCACCATTTAGAAAAGCTAACTTCACATCCATTTGATAAACTTTATAGTTCTTATATGCAGCATAAGCAATAAATAATCTAACAGCTTCAATTCTGGCAACAAGGGAAAAGGTTTCTTCAAAATCAATACCTTCCATTTGTGAATACCCTTTACATACCAATCTTGGTTTATTCCAGACCACTTCACCTTGTTCATTCAGTTTATTCTGAAAGACCCATTTAGTACCAATCACACTTTTGTCTTTAGGTCTAGGAACAAGTATCCATGTATCATTTTTTTCAATCTGCATTATTTCTTCCTTCATAGCTTCCATCCAATGTTCATCATTGCAGGCTTCATTGACATATTTAGGCTCAATCTTGGAAATCAAGCAATACTCTTATGCAATCTTTCTTCTAGTTTGCACACCTTTATTCTTGTCTCCTATAATTTGATTTTTCATAATGATTTAACTTTACATACTCGGAGTTTTAGGATTCTCTCAAACTTCTGGTTCTTTTGTTCTTTCTTATGTACTTGCACTTGTCTATGCTTCCTGACTACCTTGATTTACCGGAACAAATGGAAGTTGTTTTACTGGAACATATGGAACAATTTGAAGTTGATTTTGTGTCTAAGTATTTTTCCCTTTATTTGTGTTGTCTTCCTGGTCATCTGAATCATATCCATAGTATCTGGATGATTTAGTAGAATCCTCATCAACTCTAACATTTGCACTCTCAACCATGTTTCTTAGTCTTTTATTATAGCACCGGTAGGAATTTCTGTTAGTAGAGTAGCCTAGAAATATTCCTTCATTACTTCTTGCATCAAACTTTCCTATGTCCTCATCTCTCTTGATGTAGCATTTGCTTCCAAAGATCTTGAAATATTTAACTGTAGGCTTATAACCAAACTATAGTTCAAAAGGAGTCTTACCAGAAATACCATTTACATTTATTTGGTTTAAAGTGTACACAACAGTGCTTATAGCTTCACTCCAATAGATGTGAGGCACATTTCCTTCAATCATCATTGCTCTAGCAACATCCAGTATTGTTATGTTCTTCCTCTCTACAACTCCATTCTATTGAGGGGTTCAGGGAGCAGATAATTGTCTTTTGATTCCATGCTCTTCACAAAAGGAATTGAACTCCCTGGAGGTGAACTCACCACCTCTGTCTAACCTTAAGCATTTTATTTTTAGACCTCTCTCATTCTCTGCCATAGCTTTGAAACTTTTGAACTTCTCTAATGCTTCACATTTTTCTCTTAAGAAAGCAACCCATATCATCCTAGAGTAATCATCAATAAGCAGCATAAAGTACCTTTCTCCATCAATACTTCTGACTCTAGAGGGCCTGCATAGATCAGTGTGTACCAGCTCTAGTAATCCATTTGAATGATTTTGTTTGCTCCGAAAATAAACTCTAGTTTTTTTTCCCATTTGTCACTCCTTGCAAATTGTGTTAGCAGGCTTCACTAGCTTAGGTAGATCTCTTACTACTTGAGTGGAGATTACCTTGACAATGTTATCAAAAGTCACATGACACAACCTTCTATGCCATAACCATCTTTCATCTACTTGAGAAATTAAATAAATTTCACTAGCAACATTCAGGTGAAAGATATTACCTTTTGTTTGTGTACCTGATGCAATTACATTTCCAGAGCTTCCAAGTATTCTGCATCTTCCATTTTTGAACTGAAGATCATAACCCTTATCCACCATCTGTCCAACACTCAACAAATTATGCTTCATAACTTCAACATAAATAACATCATCAGTGTTATGTTTACCACCAAGACAAATAGATCCTCTGCCATGAATCACATCAGAATTGTTGTCTCCAAATCTTACAACCCCACCATCATATTTCTCTAGACTTACAAATTTTCTTTTGTCACCAATCATATGATGTGAGCATCTATTGTCAATAACCCACTCATCCTTTTCTTCAATTCAAGTTGTAAGAGCTTCTCAACCTTAGCAGACTTAGTAGCTACCAGACCATTTTCCTTGATAGCAATGAAAACCCATTCATCTTCATTTTCATTTTCTTTATCATATTCTTCATTAGTCAAACCTTCTTCAACCAAATAGCATTTCTTTTGAAATCTAGATTTGTTAGGCTTAGTCCTAGGAACTCTTTTAGGACACCTTGATACAAAATGACCTATCTTACTGTAAGAGAAATATTTAATAGGAAACTTTCCTTTATACTTGCCTTGTCCTTTTCCTTCTTTCTTCACAATCAATGCTTCCAACTCTTCTACCTCTCTTTCTTCATCTATAAGTTGTTTCATCTCTTCCTCATACTTGAATGTCTTATTATAACTTTCTCTCAGATCATATCTTTGCTTGTTTCTTTTGGATGCAGTGGCCTTAAATGCAGATTCAGTCTTGGGAATAGATTCAACAAATTCACTCAACTCAAAGGCAACAAGTTTACCAATCAGTGTATCTCTTGTCACATTCGTCAATGTTCTATTTTCTTCAATAGCATGATATTTTTCTTTGTAAGAGGGATGCAATGATCTAATCACTTTAGCCACAATTTCTTCCTCTTCGAAGGTACCACCGACACATCTATTACCCATTACTATTTCATTTACTCTTTTCATAAAATAAGAAATATTTTCATCTTCACCCATCTTCAAATTTTCATACTTTCCTTTCAAACTTTATAGCTTAGCCATCTTCACATGTACATCTCCTTCATACAAATTTTCTAGCTTTTTCCAAATCTCATGAGTTGTCTTCAGACCTATCACATTTGTCATTTCTGAATCTGTTAGAGCACTCAACAAAGCTTCAATAGCCTTGACATTATTCTCAACCTCTTTAATCTCATTAGTAGTGGAAGGACCATTTTGAGGAATAACATATGGATTCTTTGTAATCTTTGAGTAGGGTTCACCAATACACCTCAAATGACAATCCATCCTCACTTTCCACAATGAGTAGTTTGTTCCATCGAATCTACGGCTATCCTTCTTGTATGATGTCATCTCAGAGCACCTCAAGCTTTTAAACTTCTTTAGAGGAACCTGATCTGATACTAATTGTTGGAAAAAAAAGGACATACAACTGAGAGGGGGGGTGAATCAATTGTCACAGAATATTTTAAACTTTTCAAAATCTACTTAACTTAATCTCAAATCTGATGAATGAACAATAAACCATGAACAATCAATACATCAAAAGCACAAAGAACACCAATATTTTTTACACGGAAACCCTGTTAGGGGAAAAACCACAGTGGATGTTAGTCCACAATATTATACCCTATTAAAAGTATAATGAAAAAAAAATGGGAATGCACATGCATTCAAGCACACTACCTAGAGCTCACTACTCAATTACAAGAGGGCTCACTTCCCAGAGAAGACACACTGCCTTACAGAAAAATGGATTAGATATGCAGGGTATGAACTAAGAAAATAGCTTCTACATAAGCCTAATTATAGTTCCAATTAAGCACAAAAAACATTCTTAAAACTTCACTCAAACTCTTTCACACTCTACTCTTCAATCGAATGAATAGATCAATATTCACACACTTTCTCTTCTCTAGCTTTTCTTCCCTTCACACATTCACTAAATTTGCTCAAAAAAACACTCTTATATATCCACAACATGAAATTACATCAACAACTTCATCAACCGAAAATATAAAACATATTTACAATGTCAGCCCAAATTTACAAATAAATTCTCAATGTGGATCAAACACCGTTGGCCAATATTATGATGTGACCCAAAACAATATCCTCAAGCACGTCAAATGTTCAAATTTTAATCTTCAAGGATCCACAACATGCTACAACCATCATGTCATCCAAGAACACAAAAACTCAAACACGCAAGAGAAAAATATCCAATCATGAGCTCACCAAACAATGCAAACGTGCAACAAAGATAAGGCATGATCTAGAAACATCCATGAGCACCAAGAAACAATATAGAAACATCCGCAACAACTAGAATTACCATAATCACACCAAATTCAAAACTGAAACCACAAAAACACTATCAGAACACAGATCTTCATAACTAGAACAAATCTTCACGCGGACCTTTGAAACTTCTGGTGGGTAGACTAGATGCACTCAACAACCCTTTAGTCCACAACATCTGATCTTCAACGTACTAAGAAAAACACCTTCATGACCTTCATTGTTCCACTGGGAACCTGCAACTCTTCCTTTAACAATTTTCTCAATATCCTCGACATATACAACCTTCAATACTTCAATGCTAATAGTGTTGACATCAATAACAACCACAACATCCAACAACTAGGGGAGACATTTGTTGGTATGGGACAACCACAACCAGCTAGTGAGTGAATTTTTTCACTCTAAATTATTTATATAGCAAGCTAGATAGAAAGCATCGCTTGGGTTGTCCCCTCTCACAAGTTGGGAGGCAGGTCCTCTAAAGGTGACATATATTGTTTGAAGCATAAAATGCTTTTTGTCACCCAATATTGCCAATAGGCACAAGGGGAGAGGATACATGCTTCCAAAAAGAAAAGTAGAATTGTGTGTTTCTCTTCACCCAAGATCATATGAAGTGCAAGGGGATTGGATACACACAACAAGAATACATAGAAAAATCATACACATGTTCATTTTAATCCATCATAGCAACATAAGTTTATTTTAAACACCAATTTGAAGTGTGAAAGTTGTATTGTTCAATTTTAATCCAATAATCAAAATGATGTGAGGGTTCAGTTTTAACCAATTTGAAAGTTCATTTTAAATCCCAAAAGAAATTTAGTTTGGTCCTAAAGCGTGAAATAAAAAAGAATCATAATTAGGTTATAATTGTCCCATAAGTGTCGAAACACTTGTTACAATTACAAGATTAATGAAAAAATTCTCCTTCACTTCGAATTTTATCATCAAAACTTGCGAAACCAGTTAGTCTAAAAAAACCAAACAAGAAGTCAAAGAAATGTTAGTGATCAAATAAAGCCAAAAAATTCAAACACATGTCAAGAAACAAGTTATGTTCTGTTTACTAGTAATTTGCAATGTTGAAATCAATTGCGTCACTAAAATTCATCAATAGCATCGATGCATAGGATTTGCATCACCATATTGAAAAATCGATATTGGCTCTCTACAGTAAATAGATAGGTCAAATGCATCGACATATCAATTGTGTCGCTAAAAATAAATTCATTTTATATTAAAAAATTAAATTAGCATTATTAAATTAAAATGTAGTGACGAAATTAATTATGCATCGTTATTTTAATTATGCATCAATAAACTAAAATCACAGGTGCATTGTTGTATAGCGATGCGTCATCGAATGTGTCGATTGATAATCGATAACATCGTTATACCTAAAAACACAAGGAAAACAGAGTTTTAACAAGAAATTTGTTAGATTGGTTAGTTCAAGCCTTCCTTCTAGCACCAAAATGTGATTGACAGATTAATATGGGTTGACTACACTTGATCCATGAGGATGCGAAGCATATTCGAGCCACTAAACGCCAATCCCAATAAGATCAATCAATTTAAAACTAAACTAGGAATCCATTAAAAACTAACATATTAAATCATGAAAGCTTTGAAAACACCTATTCTAATCCATTGAAACTTATCCTATTGGGGGAGTGGTGTTATATTGATGTGGAATGGTGACCCTTTCCCAATCCCATGGATAAATGAGCATGTTCCAATCGATTTATTAAAGAGAATCAAGAAAACTAATGATAGATGTGTGATGAAACATGATTTAAATGCTAAACTAACATGATGCAAGCTATTTTAACATGATGTACACTAAGATGATTGATATGGATGTACATGAAATACTAATCTAAATGGATTTTAAGCTAAAAATATTAAAACCCTAATTACAAGATATACTAAATGTATGCATCTTTATTATCATGGAAGCCATTAATGGAAGCTAAGCTAAAATGATGTTAAATGTGAGTGCAAATGAAAGTGATTTTAATAGCATAAGTTTACTCTTAAAAGGTGGATCCATTTGTCTCCAAATAGTGACCTATTTATAGGAGGAAAAATGAGAAATGAAGGGTTGATTTTAAAAAGGTTAATCAATGGTCAAAAAGGGAGGAAGGATGAAACATGCATAATGGATTCTCATCAATGGATGAGAATCAATTATCACATGGATCAAGAAAAGAATCAAGGGTTCATATTCTTCCAAACAAACACATTCAAAACTTGCACAAGGAGTCTTGTAAGTTAGCTTGCACAAGAATTCTTGCAAGTTTGTTATGAGGGAGAATATTCCTTTTTTCAAATGAGTGAGAAAAGAGAATATTCTTTGGAATATTCTCATGGGTTAGGGAAGATTAGGTATTTACTTAATTAAAACCAAATTTAATTGTGAAAAGGAATATTCCATAAGAATATTCCCTTTTTGGAGGAATGTGCAAAGGAGGAATATTCCCTTGAAATATTCCCTTGCAAGTGGGAGGATTAGATTTAATTAGTAATTTGAATATTAAATAAAGTTTCAATTATGAAAATTAGGGGAATTAGGACATTCATTAAATAGTTGATTTATTTAATGAAAAAGGGGAAAGTGGTATGATATTTAATTAAATAACTTAGGGTTATTTAATTAAATAAGAGGACTTAGGGATTTAATTAAATAACTTGATGTATTTAATTTAATAAGACGAAATGTTAGCATGAAAGGGGAATTAACTCAATTAGATTAATTAGGTTAATAGATACAAATGATGCAATTAATTAAATAGCTAGGAAAAATTGATCAATTAAGTGAAAAGAGGATGGGTTTCAAGATGAAATAATGTTAGTATATATGATTTGAGTGCATGATATCATTCATGACATTTTTAAGTGTCTACAAAAGCATTTGTTGATTTAATGTTCAAGTTTTAATAGTATAATGTTGACCTAGTAGTGACTTGAAAGTTGTTAGTGTTGATCATGAGTAATAATAATTGAATCAGAAGTATTCCTTGATCTAAAAAACAAGAAATCATGTGATATCATATCAGTGCACCAATAAAACATGAATTAGTGGACAAGTTTGTTCGAGTAATTAGGAAAATCAATTATCATTAATTAATTATTAAGTTTCTTATTACCTTATTCACTTAAGCTAAACTTATGAGTGTTTTTTATTATTAGATTGGGCTAATTATAGGTCTAGTTTTCTCATTTGAACATCATATTAATACACTTGTCACAATCTATTGCAATCCTCATCTAGGTTTTGTTTTTTTATGCTTTTACAAGTATGCTCTTCATTGTAATCATTAATTCACATCTATTTATTCAATATAGAAGCCATATCAAATGCTTTTGTTGATTTAATCTCTTTCTTCTCAAGGTTGCATAGCATAATCATTGAATTTTTCTCTCATGCATGATAGGCATATTGGTTGCAGAGGATCACTAGGAGGTGTGGGGTTCACTATCAACTCCAACATTGTATCAAAGCACCAGATCTGTGACTTCCTGTCTAAATTTTGAGAGATATGGCCTTGAGGGAAAATCAACTCATCCCAAGGAAAAATGGGCATCATTGTTGAGTCTAGAACAATTGAAAACCTAAAAAATGTCTGTCATTTGATCAAATTTGGTAAAGTTGAAAAAAGGAAAAAAAAATTAGCTATCAAGAATCTACACAGAATTTTGTACGGTCATATGACTCGTACAACCTCATTCGCCATTACTTCATTCATGTGCACAGGTTTTTTAAAGTTTCCAAAAAGAAAATCATCAATCGAAAAATAATTTCAAAAAAAAATGGTTTAAAAAAGGGGGTGATTTTATTTAATGCACAAGGTACTATGCAATACCCTAGCAGGTGCAGGCCCCACACCCTTTGGTATCAATGACCTTTACTCCTCTACTGCTAGCAATGTTTTCACTAGCAATGGAAAATCCCACTGTCAATTAAAAAAACTGATATTCAAATCTGACAATGGAATATTCCACTTAGAAAGAACATTCTAGTGAAAACAATAGATTTTGGCTACCACAAAAGTCTTTCAAGTGACCTATTTTTTGGTTGGCAAGGGGAATATTCCCTAGTATATGCACTGGTATCATTTGTATGGCCACCTCTATTGAAAAAATGTCTCAACCTTGCTTTTTTTTTAATTATTAAAAGGAAATTGGTAATTATCTTTTAGTTGTCATGAAATTTGGTAAATGCAACTATAACAACTTGCAAAGTGTTTTTAATTGTCAAATTAGAAAGAGCATGAAAAAAGGGAAGTTAAATGTGAGCTTGGAAAAAGACAAAGAAGATTTTTTAGCTGCATGTGCAAATTACTAAAAAATGGATAAAATCACAAGTTGGAAGAGGAAGTTTATTTTCTTTGTGATTTATGCCTAAATGGTTTTAGAAACCATTCTTGACATGTGTTTTCTCTCATGCCTATATATTTAGTGCTTGAGTTGAAGGGAAAACAAGTTAAGTTGCAGGTTGTTGAAGCAATGTAGTTTTGCAGTGATTCAGAGGGAGATTTTGTATTGATGTAACTCATTCAAAGGATTAATACAAGTCTTGGATCTCTTTGGGTGTGGAAGTTTTTCCTGACAAGGTTTCTCCACGTAATTCTTGAGTTATGGTTTGCATCTTTTTTGTAATCTATTTTTAACTTTGATTTATTGCCATCTGTTAATTTGGATGCATAAAATTATCTGCATATATTTCACTATAATTTTTTATCCTATTTTTCAACATTTGGTATCAGAGCCAAGGCTTGACTAGAGAAGGGGATTCATTTTCTAGAGTGTTTGATTGGGTTTTTTTTTGCTATAATGGTAGTGTGTTGTGTTTTTTTGCAATTTCAAATTCAGTGTGATAAGAGATCATGGGTAGCTCATCTTGGTTGGACATTGAAAAGTTCAACAATACTATGTATGAGCTCTAGAAGTTAAAGATGGAGGATCTCTTGGAAGAAAGATATCAATGGATTTTTTTATTAAAGAGAAAAAACCATATAGTATGTGATGCAAGAGCATCAGGGGTGAAGAGCAATCTTGCTTACCCAAAAAAAATAAAAAATTATTTTCTTTATTTTTGATGTGTTGTTGGTTTTACAAGTGTAGTGCCCCTCCACGATTGGCCCCTTCATGATGTTTGATAAGATTTGTTTTGGATTGTTCAAATTAAATTGGTTTAACAATGTTGTTTGATTAGTAATGAATTAAGTAAATTATTAAATAAATCATGTTGGAAAATAGATATGTATGTTGCTCTTGGAAAATTAAATTAATTAAATTAAATTATTAAGTTATAAAGTGATTTTATAATTAAATATAAAGATAATTATTATTTAATGCCGAGTTTTAATAATAAATTAAAATATGAAAAGATATTAATATGAAATAAAATATTGAAAATAAAACATTAAATCGGATGAGGATAATCAATAATGGAATAAAACAATTAAAAAGATAGAAGGCTTTGCATGCAAGTTCATGCACAGTTTCGAACTGATGGTCAAAACAGGAACTTGCTGTTTTTATGACATTTTTTTTCTGCTTTTTGGATTTTAGAACAGAAAACTAGATTTGCAAGATTTTTGTAAAAATAAGTATTCTTGATTGATGGTTTTCAAAAAGAATCGGAAGTGGGTGAAAATTGGGGAAATTGATTGAGGGTTTCAAAGATATTGCTACTTTGAGTTTATTCAATCGGTTGTCTTGGAGTCAAAAATTATTATCTATGGCATGGGAACTCTATGAAGTCAATTTAACACGGAGATATGTAGCTTTTTCTTTCTTTTTTTTATGCATGGCGTTTCTGTCTGCAGTCCCGCCTTGCATGTAGGTTTCCATTTCCCTCCTGCCAATTGCATTTATGTGAAACTTTATTTAGCCTCCTCATTATTTTCTTGATCACCTTACTCTCAATCTCTCTACCATAATTCTTGTTGATGAAGGTGGTTGATTTTCTTTCAATGGTAATTTTTCTTTGTACAGTTGCACCCCTACAACTTTAGAATAATGTAGGGATTAGGTGTGTCGCACCCCTCTCTAGTTCCCTTTACGACCATACTCATGTCTATAATGTTCGTTCCACTTTGGATAGGTAAGCGCCTCCTCTTTTGCTACTGTATAGCTCACAAAGAATTATTCTTTTATGGTTTCGTCCTTGAGAGATTTTATGTTAATCCTAAAATCAATATCGTTCTTTTATGCCTTATGCATTCGACTCATATGCATCACCTATGGTATTCAATGGAGTTGCGTCTACCTAGATTTTGATTTATATTCAATTCGCTTATGGTATTTGAGTGATTTAATAAGTGTTAAGAGATTTGATTAGATCGATGGATATTTAGTATGTGAAGAATATGTCTCTTGTATTTTGCTTTAGGGAATCGATAAGTATGTGTAGTATTTGATGTTTGATTCATATAGTATGATAGTAGTCGACTTACTTGAATATATATATATATATGTTTGTGTTTGTGTTCATACTCTTTTAATTTGAATTATTGTTTTATAGTAGCAAATCAAAATTATATTTATATGTTTACTGGTATATATGGATATATATAAGTATATAGATATATATAGATATATTTTTATAGATATTTATATAGATGTATATATATATATATAAATATATAAATACACATGAATATATGTTTATATATAAATACTTCTATATTTATTAAAGTTGTAACAAAAGAATATTTTTGGTTGGGATTAAAATATTTGTAGAATAATGCATAAGGAAAATTGATTTTCTTATATACAAATAATTGAAGGATTTAGTTAAATAGATTTGGAAATTAAATGAGGGTAATATTGATAATTAAATAATCAAAAGGATTTATTTAAATAAATTTGAATTGGATCATCTTGTTTGTCAGTTAATTCAGGCTGAATGTCTTCATAATCATCTAGTAGTTGAATTGATTATATAGAATGATTTCTTGATTGCAGTGTTTAATTGATGTTTGTGTGGGATAATGTCCAAATAATGTCTTCCTTGGATGCATTTTTTAGTTGACTTTATTATTACTTGTGTTTGAATGTGACATTGAGTTTTTTTTGGTGTTAGGCTTTGTGAGGGAGTCTTTTATTCAAAATGGTTCTTGGTAGTGTTCCAGAGGTTAGGGAAAGTTTTC
Source organism: Sequoia sempervirens (assembly GCA_007258455.2). Taxonomy (NCBI): domain Eukaryota; kingdom Viridiplantae; phylum Streptophyta; class Pinopsida; order Cupressales; family Cupressaceae; genus Sequoia; species Sequoia sempervirens. The sequence goes on along the minus strand of VDFB02252616.1, from coordinate 25,792,842 downwards.
CGCATAATGGGTTTTATGTTTTCTTTTTCTTTTTCTTTTTTGAAATGGTTGTCAATGTTTCTTGAAGATGGGTGAATTGTTATTTAAATTGTGTACATTAGGGTTCAAGCCATGCACTACTTAGTCATTGTTATGGTTGAGATTTGTGAGCAAGAGGGTTCAAGCCTTGCTTTATGTGTACGTGCATGTGATTTGTTATTTTTTGCAAATGGCTTTACCTGGTTGGATTTTTTGGGTCTTCTAGTTGTTAGTAGGGGGAGTGGCTCTCTATGGGGTTACGACGCACAAAGTGGCATTCGGGTAACTCATTGAGAGTTTCTTTAATCAATGATAACGTAAAATAAATTAGGCGGTTGGGTAGTTCACATTAATCAAGATAACACCTCACTCATGGCTCAAGTGCTTGTTTAGGCTTGAGATGAGTGGGAAGGCCTCGAATGGAAAGATCAACTGCCTTGTCCTCTTGAAAGGTATGTTGATCCCACATGAGTTTGTATGGGGGTCTGGTGATTGGTAGAGGCTTCCAAGGTAACCCAGGATGGGGGTCCGGTAACTTAGGAAGATTCACCAGGGTAACCCATAGCAAGCAATGTGATGACACTCCTCCCCATAGCAATCTAGCATACCCTTTTCTTGTGTTCCATTTTTTGTTGCATACCTCTAGAAGCGGTTTCAATGTTATGAGTTGTTTGTGGTATTTTTATGATGGAGTCATGTTAGCCCTATTGTGTTGTGCTACTGTTTCTTGATTGTTTTTGTGGTGGGACCTTATTGTCATCTCCTAGCATGGGGGGTGGACCTTAGCGTTCCACATGGTTGGGTAGAATGTACCTTGCACTCCATTGGGTTCCCAATTGATGCTCATGAGCATGGATGTTGTACCACATACAAAGATTTCAGATCTTGTACCAGAATTGAGTTAGCATTGATGTTATATAATGTAATCATTTCAGTTGTATCTTATCATGTATTTTATGTATCCTTCCCATTGTTATAAGGGAAGCTTTGATGTAAACTTGTGAACAGTGTAATGATCTACCCCATGTATGGGAATTTTTATATGTATTCATTGGTTCGTATTCTATGCTCTTGGATGGTTTTGTATCTATGGAAATATGTATATCTAATTCTTTAAATGTAGAAGATGTAAATGAACTATTGTTATTAGTTATTTTATGATGTATGTTTAGGTTGGTTAATAGTTATGTTTGTAATGTAGTCATGATACCCTAAAGGACATAGTCAGTGCAAATGTACATGTGGATTACATTCTATGTTATCGTTAGTATGATTTATATGTTGATTCACTTCTTTTTTTAAAAATTATGTCATAAATGTTAGTTAGTTGTATTGTCCTTTGGGGTTTCATGGCAGGGAATTACACCAAGCATGTGAATTTTTCCCTCTCTCATCTTCATCTATTTCTTTTGGGATCCCTTTTCATTGATGTAAATTAATTAATGCCTTGAAGTTAAATTATAATATTGTTGTAAATGTTGTAGATTAAAAAATATACTTGTCATCCAAAGTCCCACATCTAGGATTGTGTAAATTGATTTTTTATTTTTTGTAACTCCCAAGAATAAAGAAGAGTGGAGAAATTAATCATTGCAGGTAATGTCTAGCGTGTGGGAGTGGGGTTGTTGGGAAGAGGTTTGTTGAGGCCATTTTGAGCTCTAGATTTGATTTTTTCTAGGAAAAATTGTAGGGGAGTTATTGCAAGATTCTAATGCCTAGGAGAGGTTGTTGAATGTGGTTTTGACTAGAAATATTGGGAGAAAAAAATTCAAATGCCCAATTTTGGTGAAGTTGCATGTGATGAATAGAGAAATAACATAGGGGAAAATGAGCCATAAGATGAAAAATATTGCCTATGCACCCCAAATTCCATTATCAAGAAATTGAAGAATGTTGTTGCTACCTATAGTTTGTTGGCACATTGACCAAAATATGCTCATTCCTCAACCTATCACAAGTTGACAAGTGGCTCCTTCCTATTGGTGGACCTTTAGTCCCACATCCTCCATGTTTGTCATTCTTTTATCCTTCTTGGCTATAAATAGAGGCCTCCTATATTGTATTAATCCTCCACAACTTCACAAGTTTCACAATCTTATGCACAAATACATCATTTTCATTTGAATCCATATCATCTTCAAAGCAATTTCATCATTTAGTTTATCCAAAGGGGTTGGGAAAGGGCTATTTTCCACATCAAAATAGCACCAATCCCCCTATGAAGTGATGGTTTAATCAATTTTAGATAGGTTTACATGCTTATGATTTCTTTGTATGCTTTTTATCATGTTTCATTGTCTTAATGTGATTAAGAATTTCATAGGAAGTTTGATTATTGTTTTTGGCTAACTTGACTAATTATCTGTTGTGTTGATTATGTTAGCTAGGCAAAAATCTTTCTCACAAAATCATTTGAGAATTATAGATATTTTCAATCAACCTATCAATAAAAAATGTATTCATAATGCAAGTAGAAAATCACTAATAATTTTCTATTGAATTCAAAATAAGGCATATCTTGTATTGGTGGAAAGCTAACAATTTTCTCAATAAATCCTTTTCATTTCATCAAATTCAAATATAAAAAATTTGTCAGCCACTTTTTTTATCATATCACCACTTTTTGGACCCCCATGATCCTACACTCACCCATGTACAAAATCAATAGTAATTATCTATTAAATTCAAATTAAGGCATATCTTAAATATTAGTGGAAAGATGACAATTTTGTCAATAAACCCTTTCATTTCATCAAATTTAGATAAAGCAAAATTTGTCAGCCACTTTTTGTCATATCGCCACTTTTTCGACCCCCATGATCCTACACTTACCCTAGAGGGAGATCCCCAAAAGGAAAATAAAATCCAACACTCATGGGTATGTTGAGGGAAATCACAACAAGGTTGCAAGCCATAGAGACTTCTCAAATAAGAGGCATTCCTATTGAAGATGTTAGTGAATATGAGTAAGAAGTTCTAGAGGTTGCAACATAACAGGGAGAGGATGCACATGAAGAAAGATTCTTACAAGTGTTGGCTAAAATTGGGAGTAAACCAAGGATGGACCCATCAGGTTATAGTGGAAGTATGAATCCAAAATAGCTTATTGACTAGATTTTTAAAATGGACAAGTATTTTGATTTGGAATCCACTGAATAAAAAAAATGTAAAATATGCTTGCAAAAGGTTGAAGGGACACACATCTCTATGGTGGGATCAAGTGGATATTAAAAGATAAAGGAAGGGTAAGGAAAAGATAAAAACATGGGAAAATATTGTTACAAAACTGAAAACAAAATTCTTTCCTGTGGACTATCACATCAACTTGATCAAAAGGTTACAAAACCTTAAACAAAAGGATTTGAGTGTCATAGAATACACAGAGGAGTTCTATAGATTAAGTGTATGTGTTGGAAATGTTGAAGATGATGAGGATCAAGTAGCAAGATATGTAAATGGTTTGAGGATCAATATCTAGGATGAACTTCACATGGTCATGATAAGGACAACTTGGAAGAAGCCTATCAATATGCAAGCAGAGAAGAAGTTAGAAAGAAGACAACAAGGAAGCTTTAGAGGAAGAGGAAAGCCTCCGTGAGGTAGAGGGAAGCTCATAAAGGAAGAGAAAGTAAGCTAGTCACAAAAAAATCATAAAACAAATGCAAGAGGAAGAGGAGATTTCCCAAGAGGAAGAGGTGAAACTTTAAGAGGGAGAGGAAAATATGGCAGAGGAAGGGGACTTTTAGGAGTATGTTTCAATTGTGGATAAGTGGATCACTAGGCATTTGAGTGACCTCAAATATAAGATATTAGCAAGATAAACATTGAAAGAGCATACACTACTAAAACTGAAAATGAAATAGAATTGGTGGATCCAGAAGATGGAGGATTCCTTATGTTAAAAATAGTGCTTTTAAAACTTGAGAAGGAGCCACAAGAACCAACACATAGGAGGAGCTTGTTTAAAATAGTGTGTAAATCACAAGGAAAATATTGCACTATAATAGTGGATAGTAGGAGCACTAATAATTTGGTGTCTCAAGAGATGGTGGAGAAGTTGAATTGGAAAGAATGAAACACCCAAACCCATACTGGGTCACTTGGCTGCAAAAATGACATCAAATTTTGGTGAGTAGTGTTTGGTAATTTTTTAGATTAGTAACTATAAGGATGAGATATTATGTGATATCATTCCAATGGTTGCATGTCATATCCTTATGGGTATACCATGGCAGTATGATCGAAAGGCAATACATGGTGGTGAAGAAAACACTTACACCATCACAAAGGACAAGAAAGAGTATATCATGAACCCATTGAAAGAGAAGAAAAATGAATTCAATAGTGATACCAAGGTATGCATAGTAGTTAGTAAATAATTTTTGAAGGAGTTAAAATAATAATAACTATGCTATTCTTTGGTTTTTGGACCTCAAGAATTTGGGGCAGCAAGTAAAGAACTCGAAATGCCCAAAGAAATCAAGAAAATATTGCAAGATTGTGATGATATTTTGATGAAGGATCTTCCATATGGAATTCCACCAATTATAAGTGTGAGTTATTGCATGGATTTGGTACTAGGAGAAATCCTACCAAACAAGGCAGCATATAGAATGAGTCCTAAGGAAAATGAAGAGATAAACAAACAAGTGCAAGGATCGTTGGATAAAGGTTTGATAAGAGAGAATTTGAGCTGATGTGCAATACTAGTAGTTATGGAACCAAAAAAGGATGGATAATTGTGTATGTGCATAGATTACAAAGAAATTAGTAATATTACAATCAAATATATATTTTCATTTCCTCGTATAGATGATTTGATGGATTGCTTGAGTGGAGAAAAATACTTCACCAAAATTGATTTGAAGAGTGGATATCATCATATAAGGATTAGAGAGGGAGATGAACGAAAGACCACATTCAAGACAAAGGAGGGGTTATGTGAGTGGTTGGTTATGTCATTTGGACTCACAAATTCCCCAAACACATTCATGAGATTGATGAACGAAGTGCTCAAACCATTTCTTGGTATGTTTGTAATTGTCTATTTAGATGACATATTGGTTTTTAGCAAAGAAAAGGATGAACATTTAGAACATGTGAGGGTTATTTTGTAAAGGTTAAGAGAGGAAAATTTTCTGGTCAATCTTAAGAAATGTGTCTTTATGAAGGAGGATCTGGTATATTTGGGGTTTGTAATCTCAAAGGAAGGCTTATGGATGGATTCGTAAAAGGTTAAGGCAATCCTAGAATGACCATCACCTAGAAGCATGTTTGAGGCTAGGAGTTTTCATGGTTTTGCAAGCTTCTATAGGAAGTTTATCACAGTAGTATTTGTGCACCAATTACTGACACAATGAAGGGAGAGAAAAGGGACTTCAAGTGGAAAATTTCAATAGAGTGAAATTTTAACATATTGAAGGAAAAGGTGACTGAACAAACCATATTAGCATTGCCAAATTTAAACAAAGTGTTTCAAGTTGATTGTGATGCAAGTGGGAAATCCATAGAAGGAGTTCTTAGTCAGGAAGGAAAGACCATAGCTTACTTCAACAAGAAGCTAAATGAAGCCAATATAAAATATTCAATGTATAATCAAGTGTTTTACTCTATTGTGCAAGCCCTCAAGAATTGGAGACACTATTTGTTACCAAGGGAGTTTGTCCTCTACACTGATCATCATGCCTTACAGTTCATTAACAGCTAAGGTGAGCTAAATCAAAATAATATTTAGTGGGTGGAGTTCTTGTAAAGTTATTCTTTTATTCTAAAACATAGAAGTGGTAAGTCAAATCAGATAGCAGATGCTTTGAGTAGGAGGTGTTTGTTTTTGAATAAAATGCAAGTGAATGTCATGGGTTTTGATTTCATGAAAGAGTTATCAAAAAAATTTATTGATTTTAGTGAACAATGGTAGCTTATAAGTCTCCAATAGAGAGAAATAGAACCAAGTGGCTGGATCATTTCATTCAAGAGGGGTTTTTTTTCAAAGGGCAGTGATTGTGCATACCAAGGGGATCAATGAGAGAACTTGATTCGGGAAAAACATGATGGAGGACTTGGTGGACAATTTGGAGTGGATAAAACTTTGGGGCAACTGAGTGAAACTTATTATTGGCCAAGCATGGGTAAGGATGTGAAAAATATGGTTCAAAGATGCTCAATATGTCAATATGCCAAAGTAGCTAGTTAAAACACACTATTATACTAGCCTTTACCAATTCCAAATAAACCATGGGAAGAAGTGAGTATGGATTTTGTTTTGCAGCTTCCAAGAAACAGAAAAGGTAATGATTCTATTTTTGTTGTGGTTATATATTTTCAAAGATGGATCATTTTATTCCTTGCAAGAAATCAAGTGATGCATCACATGTTGCCAATTTATTTTTCAAGGAGGTTGTAAGGTTGCATGGTTTGCCAAGAACTATTGTTTTAGATAGAGATACTAAGTTTGTTAGTCATTTTTGGAGGAAATTATGGAAAAAGTTGGGCATGCATTTAACTTATAGATCAACCTATCACCCCCAAATGGATGGGAAAATAGAGGTGGTCAATAGAATTCTTGGAAATTTATTGAGATTCTTGATAGATGGAAGACCAAAATAGTGGGTTGTGATACTTGCACAAGATAAATTTTCTTACAATAAATCCATCAATAGAAGCACAAGTAAGAGTCTTTTTTAGATTGTTTATGGATATAGTTCTAAAGGTGTTCATGAGTTAAGAGATAATGCAGATTTGGGAAGGACAAGTGTTGTAGCAGAGGATTATGTTGAATATATACATGAGTTTCACAAAGAGTATAAGGAGTGGTTAGAGTCCAATACAATCAAGTACAAAGCTCAACCTGATTTGAAATGAAGAGAACAAAAGTTTGAAGTGGGAGAGTTTGTTTTAGCACACCTATAGAAGGATACATTTCCTCAAGGCTACTACAACAAGCTGAAATATAAAAATATTAGACCGTGCAAGGTACTCAAGAAATTTTTAGCTAATCCATATGAAATAGAATTTCATCCAAGAGTATATATTTCACCCTTTTTCTATGTATCTAATCTTTATCATTTTTATGGTGATGGAACACATGAAAATAAGAGTGATGTTTCATATTTACAAAATTGGTAGCAGCAACTTCCAACAAGGGAGTGTGAAGAAATAGATGAAGTTGTTGATTCAAGAGTGGTAAGAAGAGCAAGAGGAAAGTAATATAAAGAGTATTTGATTAAATGGAGAGGGAAGAATATGGAAGAGGCAACATGGGTGGATGACCCCAAGATTCTCAAGCTTGGAATTCCAAACCCATATAAATTTTCATCAGCTCACACTAATGAAACATTCTTTCTTACCTCGAGTGTTTGATAGAGGAGCATCAAGGGATAAGAGCAATCCTACTCACCAAAAAAAAAAAAAAAATCTTGATTTTTGGTGTGTTGTTGGTTTTGCAAGCATGTAACTTTTTTCCCTCTCTCATCTTTAGCTCTTTCTTTTGGGCCCCCTTTTCATAAATTAATTATATGTGTTGAAGTTAAATTGTAATATTGTTGCAATGTAAATTAAAAATATACCTAGGAGCCAAAGTCCCATGCCCAGGATTTTGTAAATTGATTTTTTATTATTTGTAACTCTCAAGAATAAAGAAGAGTGGAGAAATTAATAATTATAGGTAATTCCTAGTGCCTGGGAGTGGGGATCCTAGGAAGAGGTTTGTGGAGGCCATTTTAGGCTCCAAATTTGATTTTTTCCAAGAAAAATTGAAGGGGGCTTATTGCAAGATTCCAATGCCTAGGAGAGGTTGCTGAATTTGGTATTGAATTACAAGATTGGGAGAAATTTTTTTCCAACACCTAGTTTTGGACAAGTTGCAGGTGATGAATAGAGAAATAACACAGGGTAAAATGTGCTATAAGATGAAATATCATGCCTAGGTGCCCCAAATTCTATTACCAAGAAATTGAAGGATGTGTTGATGCTTGTAGTTTGCAATTTTTGGTTTCTTGAAGCTGATTTTTGGTGTGCTTAGAATTGTTTCCTATAGAAGTGAGCTGAAAAGCTCAAATTTCTTGCCTATAGGAGTTTGTTGCAGATGAAGAAGCATTCAATATGAGATTTGATGTTTTATTTTCAGATTTGTGTTGCTCAAGAATTTATTTAATTGTAAAGGAAAAATATTGTGTTGAGGATTTATTTAAATATTACTTTCCAGTGTTGATTTTGTGTAGGTGAGGCTACAAAAATTGGAAATCCCATAAGTTTCCCAATTGTTGATCTACATCAATATGTCACATGAAGATTTTACTAAATTAGATAAAAAGGGTTGTGACACTATTCATTTGTGTTTATTTGATTTTTTTTCTATTATATGTGTCTAATGAGACTATTGCATATAAATTATGGAATGGAATAGGATAGATATACCAAACTAAGAGTCTCATTAACAAGTTATTTCTAAAAAGAAAGTTATATTCTCTTAAAATGAATAATGGAGACTTGATTGCAAAAAACTTGAATTCATTTAATCTAATCCTAAGTCAGCTACAATCAATTAATGTAAAGATAGATGAGGAGGATAAACACATTTTATTATTATGTTCACTACCAAAACTTGTGATAATCTTATTGTTGCAATTAATGGTTCTTTTTCAGACGATCTAAAGTTGGATGACCTCATTGCCACTCTACTTTTAGAGGAAATGAGGATGATTTCAAAGGTTTCTAAAGATGCAATGCATGTACAAGGTAGATCTAAGGAGAAAGGTGATGACAAAAAGAAAGGTGAAAATGACACTTCTAAGGATTGTTCTAATTCTAAGGGAAGGTAAAAATCACCTAGTAAGAGTAGATTGAGGTGTTGGAACTGTGGTTGTCATAACCCAATTTTATTGCATATTTATTATAATATGGTAAATTGAATTATTGAAGAAATTCAATATATATTAAATGGAAATTTTAGAATTTTTGAAAATAGATTGAAAGAAGTTGATTAATGTTGACTATGTGATCTTCTGAAATTATCTTATATGTTATGAAGAATTGAATGTTACGATGAATTTTGCAAGTGCAAGTGTGTGCAATTGCAGGGTGACAGGTTGAAGGACGAGAACACAGTTGAAGTAGGATTTTTTACCCAGATCAAATGGTAAGCCAAATGGAATTTGGGTGCACACACCACAAATGACATGATGACTTGCATTTGAGCTATTTTGCATATATAGAAGAACATAATTACATGATTTGAATTGTTTCAGTGATTGAAAATGAATGGCTTGTAAATTAAATTATCTACCTAAACTCTGTGTTTTCAAGAAAATGACAGTACATATTTTAAAGTATGATTAAAAAGGATAAGAGTTTCATTATGTGAAAATTATATATGGATGCTCGAAGTGAAATCAAGTTCTTATTTAATTCAGTGATAGCATATGGAACTCATAAATTCCTTCAAGCAAACAATATGTATATATATATATATAATGAAGAACATATATAGTAAATATGAATGAATGTCACATAAATACATATATATATATACTTATATACATATACATATTGATATTCTTTTGAAATTGAATTCGAAAACCAATATCATCCATATCTAACTATTTGAAAAACAAATGAAAGTCATGAATGCATCCCATGAAGGACGTGGTCTGTCATAAACATTATGGAAATATTTGAATCAAGATAGTGGTCAATGGCTATGGAAATAATGCCATAATGCTAACACTCAACAACATTTAAAAACATTGTTTCCATTCTGAATTCATAACCCTGAAAAAAGCATAGTGAATGGAATCGACTGGTTGGAAGGAAAAAAAAAAGGAAGAGCTCGTGGAAGTGGAAAAATCATAGGCAAGCTTCACAAAAAGCTCGAATTTTAAGGTAATTTGATTTCTTTTAGAAACAAGCTCAATTTTATTATCATTTCCATAACATGCTATTGGTATTCTCTTCATTTTGTGAATAGTTCAATAGCGCAATAAAAATGTAATTCTTTGTCTATGTTGTTACGGCCTTGAGCCGAATGTTGTGTAATATTGACTATCTTTTTGGGGTTGCATGGCCTATGGCCTGCCTTGCACACACATTATCTAAGTTAGAGCCTTATTGGCTAGATTATAGAGCTAGGCTAAGGCTTGGATCCATTGAATATGCAATTGTCACTTAAACTCGCATAATAATGCTAGCCATACTATGGCTATTGTAATTTCATTTCGATCAAATGTGTGTTTTAGTGTGTTTAACCTTGTAGAGGATTGATTGTCGATCCAATGGGAGGGGCATAATACTCTATGTTTTCTTTTCTAATGTATCAATTCTCATTATCGGTTGGGCCGATAATGGTAAAGGGCTAAAAAAATTGTTTAGAATGTGTCAAATGTATGCATAATTATGTCGACGTTGTTCAGTAGGAATGATGGAGTATTTAAGTTTGGGATTCATTAACCCTTCTATGGTTCGATCTTCATGATAGACGAGCTATTTCTTTAAAATAAATACAGATATGAGTCTGCATGTCAAAATATATGGTATAAAACTAGCAAGCCTATATGGGTATTCTTGAATATGACCCTTGTTTTGCTAAGAAATATATGCACTAGTCATATAAGGGGTAGTCACTCCTAGAGTGACCAGTGAGTGCTTTTTTAAAGACCTTGAAAGGCACAAGTTTTGTTAAGAGCCTAGAAAAATTATGAGGTTTGTCCCTTGACTGAATGGTTGCTCATTTTCAAATCGATGAGTATGTTGATTTAGTTTCCTTATATTCATATATAGTTGCTCAATGAATTTTTAGTGTTGTTTATGTATTTGAAGTGCTGAATAATGGGCATTTTGCTCTCATGTATGAAGTTGGATTAGATTGATGTTGTTAATGCAATTTTTATGGCTTTTCCTTGATAATGATAAATGAGTTAGCTATAGACCATAATTGATAATGGAAAAAAAAACATTGTTCATTATCTATTCATTGTAAGATGAAATGATGGAAAATGGGTTAGGTTGTTTCATATGGTTTAGGACATAGAGCACACCCACTTTCCAATTATTTCATTTGAGGATAACCCTAGAGATCTCAATGCAAAGGAGAAAGAGATCTTGCAATAGGGTTGTCTTAGGGGTTGATTATATACTAATGAGGAGTTCACCACCAAGTTAAGACTTGGAAAGACAAATGTGATGCAAATCAAAATTCCTAACCCTAATTCATTGCAATCTTTCACTCAATGACCTAGAAATGCAAATAAAATAAAATAGAAAGTTGCAATATGAAATGTATGCACCTAGAAATCTAGAGATGACTGGATGGAGCTTTGAAATGCTAAAAATAGTGACTTTAATGTTGACTGAGACTCATATGCCAGGCTAGGTGAATCAATCCCAATTCTAGGTTCCTATGCAAAAACAAGAATCTGGCAAATGGGTATTTGAATCAGTAAAAACCTAAATTTTGACCTAAACTGGGACTCATATGCTAGAACTAGAGAATTAGTCCAGTTAGGGTTTCCTAGAACTTCAAAGTTTGAATTTGGTCTTCAATGTCTACTTTGTGCTTCTTGATTGATTTTTGGATTTGAAACTCTAATTTGCAACCTGTAGAAGTTCTCCAAGTACCTTCAATGTAATGTGACAACTTTGACAACTTTGAACACTTTGAAAAATTTCTCCAAACTTTCTCTTCAATGTGTCTTCAATCTAAACCTAGAAATCACACACTAAATTAAGGGGGAAATGTTGTTTTGTTAGTGGATAGGGGTTTTCCTTGGTCAAACCCCATTTTGGTAGTGTTACCAAATTTTCACCTCAGCTCAATTGTGAAGCCGGCTGAATGTTATTTATCATAAGGTGGAATTGCACTTAAGTTCAAATGTTGTTTCACAGTTTTATTATTATTCATTGAGAAATAGTTATACATTTAAAAGAAGAAATTGAGTTTTCAGAGTGCCATTCAGATGTTGCAGAATTAAAAGAAGTACAGAATTGATAACATGAGCAAATAGCATTTCAGATGCTTTCTTTTATTTCATGAAGAAACTCATATTTTACAAGGCTTCATTTGATTTCAACAATCAGAATGATATTACAACATTGCATGTAAATGCATTTTCTTTTCAATTGAAAAGTAGAATTGAAATCAAAGATCCACACAAGCCGTGGATATAACTGTTACAACACATTGCTAATAGCACATTGCACTACAAGAGATGCAGAAAGTAAAACACATAAGTGACGACATAATCATCATTGCCTGATTATCGACGTTTGATGCTGAATGGTGCACCTTGCCTTCTGAGCTCCGTCGACCTGTAAGAGGAAAAGAGGGGTGTCAGTGGCTCCGATTATGATGTAACTTATATGGAGCACCCACAATAGTACAACCTACTATTAACTATGCATTGACACAATCAATCAAGTGCAGTACGAAAGAAATGAGCTGAAGGAGAGATAACAATATCATGATCATCATATTCTATTTTTATGCTAACACTGTTTGTTTCCTTGTGCAGGTATAGGTAAAATCACGAAGTTGAACATTATTAGAAGACCAAGCATGTGGAGAAAAATGGGCTCCCACAAGGGTAGAGCTCGACATGCTTCCCTATTCATTAAATGGGCTGATTTTAAGATACATCATGTTCATGAAGTGGAATGAAATACAACTGAAGGAGTAAAAATAGATTTATTCATCGAGTTACCAAACCAATTGTGCATTCATAATGATCAGGTTTTTTTTTTCTGAAGGCTACAGGTGAACAGTGAGTCTAGTTCACTAAATGAATTCTACTGGGTACATTTACATCAGATATTGTTGAATAGTTCATATTATGTTTCACTTGTTGATCATAATCATATATGTCATGCAAGTTCAGTCCATCAATTAATTCTATTCACAGTCAAGGATAGTGAGCATAATGAAGGATAGTGAGAAGGCATACATTATGCCTTAATGGTTTGATTTAATTTTCATCATGAGAGAGAACAGATTTTAAAATCAGTTTGATAAGTGGAACATAAAAATGCATGAAGAGTACCATGTTACAGCTGAGTACGAGACAAAGATCAGACACTCGAGTGGTTAATAAACTATCAATTTCAGCTTGACTGGCAATACAGTGTATTCGAATGACAGATAAGTCACTAGTTCCAGCTGATTAATAAGTAAATACTGCATTATGAATTGTAATAACAAAGTGATCATTCCAGAATGTTAAGGGAAGAGCAAGCTTTGTCTTTCCAGAATGATTTCTGAGTTGTCAGTTATGCATATGAACTAATGAGTAGAGGTGGTTCGTGGTGCTACAATGATCAATCAAAATCTCTACGAAGTCCAAGAGTGGGAAGCAGAGAACAAGAATTGTTGTGTCAAGGTTGAGGAAAATCAAAAGGATATTGCTGAGCGTACAAAAAAACATGCATGGGTACAGTATATCTAAGAAGTCTTTCTCTTCACAATGGATAAGCATAGAATCATGCCGGAATTAACATAAATTAAATGCCTTAGAAGCCCATAATTTGCAATATTATTGGGATCACTAACCTTTTATATCTTAAGCAAGTATTGCATGGCAGGGATTATTCTATTATGTCTTCAACAGAGTTACAAGTATCAAGTAAATGATTGTTTCATATTCGACAAGGATTCAGATACATGAGCCTCATTTCCAGAATATCATGTTGTTTCAATTAAGGAGAGTAGAATGTCTTGAGAGACGGGTTCAACTTTGTTTTTTTAATACTGTTTTGCTGTCTTTTCATATACCCAAATGTTTTTAGGGTTTACATGTGGGCATCACTGTTTTTCATAAATATATAGAGTTCTAATCAATGCAGTATTTCCAAGAGTGTCAGACTATCTTCATTTCAAAATTGAGGGACGCAGGAATAACAAAGTAAAGCATCAATTGTTTTGGGTCGAGCCCATAACTAAACATAGATAAACATACAACTAGGTATTTGGGTCAGACTTAGTCAAATTCTGAACAGTCGAGGCCATGTGATAGTTTTAGCAGTGATGCAATGGAGATACATTTTTCTTCTTAAAGTGCAAAATGTCAAGTTTATAAACTGAATACACTTGAATCTCGAGTACCCATTTTAGGGTTCGAGTTGCAAAATACATAAAATTCAAGTATAGTGAATACCCAAGTAAGGAGAATGCAATAAAATACGAATGCAAGTTTCCTGAGTTTGGATCGAGCCATATGAATAGTTTCAGAACGAAGAAATTCAGTTTTCTTCAAAAATAGATTAATAGCTATGTTTCAGGAGTACGAAATACAACCATTCTCAATTATCTATGGTACCCACATGTGGGTTTGTTTTCAAAATACAGTAAAGGAAATAATCATGGTGACCCATGTGAATTTTTCCCGAGATAGCAGTTGAGTCAAAATGCGAATTGTTGTGTTGAGCCAAGTTCCAGAAAATACAATTCTCTTTAGAAATTTCAAATACCCACATGTGGGTTTGTTTTCAAAGTACAAGAAATACAACAATGGAGAAAACCCATATGGGTTTTACATTCAAAAGCAGTATAATACAAAATGTGCAAATTTATGTGCTGGTTCGAGCTTCAAAGTAGAAGAAGTGCAGCTTTCATCTGATTTTCACAATACCCACAAAAGAGATAGCAGGGAATAGCAATGAGATGTAATTTCTATGATGAATCGAGAAACAGAAAGGAGAGAACACAATTTTATTCTATTTTTCATAATACCCATATGTAGAAATGCTTTCAGTTAGACATAATGATCAATTTTTTTGTTCTGGGTCAAGCGCAAAATTCAAAAGAATGCTTCATACAGTGCTCATTTGGCACGGCCAGATATGGCCAAAATCTATGAGTAGAGAAGGAACCCTCTAAGTCTTTAGAGAACAAAAGAAAGTAGAGAGGAATTACCAGTTCGAGGCCGAAGTAAGCACTCTAGCCGTGGCCAAGAGTTCCAGATGGAGTCCAGAAGGCAAGATTTCGAGCCTTTAGAAGATAGCCCAGCTCTAAAAGTGGGTCGAGAGCACAACAATGATGGATATGAGCACATGAAATGCAAGATAAAGAGATATTAGAGTGTATTATCCGCGGCCATAAGGCCATAATGAGCAGAAATGAAGCCACCAAATTAACTTACCCTGCGCGCAAAGGCAGAAGCATAACCCGAGAGCTCTCTCATGGAGCCTTCAACAAAGCTCAAGCTCATGATGGCATGGAGGAGCAAAGGAAAGGAAAAAAATCAGAGAATAAGTTCATACAGGCCACAGCCTTAGGGCCTTTTAGGTAATCAATAATGAAGTGAAGGAACTTTGATACAGACAGAATAAAGCTTACCCACTGAGGAGCTCATCTTTCTGAAGGAGTGATGATGATTTCCAAGGTGCACGAGCTCAAATTCGACACAATCATGGTGACATATTCTTCCAGTCAGAGCTCTTTCTTTCAAACTCACGGGTGCAAAATGAAATCATGATTAGGTTTGGCATTCTTTTCTTATGCCCTAATTCGAGCTATACCATAAGCATCCAGAAGGTTCGGTCAATGCACATGTCAGATCTCGAAAGGAGGCCGAAATTCATAATGTTTTCATTATGACTTATTAAAATCTAAGTCTAAATGTATATGAGGGGGGCCGAATTCCTAAAGTTGGTCGATGGGTTAGGTCTTGGTGATTTATTTCTTTTGCCTTGGTGAGATATAAAGTGGTGAAATATGAAGCCTTGGGTATGATAATATTGATGGATATCTTGTGACCTAAGATTAGTTTTTGATGCCATATGACCTAGGTTCTTTTGTTTAGGGTCAATTATATTTTAGGGTTCTGATTTTAATTGATTTTAGAGAAATCAATGAGTTAAGGTGAGAAGAGATAATTATGTGTTTTATTTTTATGATTTTTTGAGAAAATCAAAATATTGTAATGGAGAAATAAGGAGCCTTTCTTTTTTGCAAAAGATTTTCAAATCTTTAATTGCAAAAAATAGACAACTTGTGCAAATCTGCATCCTGTAAAGCAGAATCATAAAGCGATATTCTATAAATTGCTTTGTGTTTTCTTGCTATTTTTAGCAGATTTTGTTGACTTTTCCCTTGGTCAGATTTCAGACCTATCTTGGAGAGATAAGATGTTTTTTGAGCTTTTAAAGCAAGATTAGCCTATTTTTAGAGGCTTGACAATGTGATCAAAAAAAGCATTGTGCTTTTTTCTGCTTTTAGGCAGTTTGAAGCTTTTTTTCCTTGAGCTTTTTCTGAGCTCGGATTAGGGTTTCTTGAGAGCTATGTTTTGATAGACTGTCTTTTCAGCTCTCCTCTCTCAGTAGTTCAGATCAGTTTCTTGCTCATACACATTTTTGAGCTTGTAAACCTTTTTGGTACCCAGTTTCAGATTCAGGCAAATACTCTTTTAGTTTTAATAGAATAGCAGATTTCTCCTTCTTATCTTTTGTCTCAGATTTTGTAATGGCAATCTGATGTATTTGTGTTTTCAAATTAGAATCCTTTTATGTCTTGCTGTTATAAGGTTGTGTTTCAGAATTACAGGTTTCAGGTTGCATGTTGTATTTGTTTTCCAGATCTTCATGCAAATCACTAATGGGATATGTGCCAATGAGATTGTGAGAATTACTGTAATAGAGAAGCTGTTATGAGTGGTTAAGTCTGAATTTTCATAAGTTTGGTGAATCATCTGTTAGTCATAGGCTTTATTTTCAAGTTATCTTTTATCCCTTTCCTCAGAGGTTGTTTTAGAATATAATTCATCATTCGGAGAGCCAGCTCACTCTGGAGATTCCTCTTTCATTCAGATCACCCACATCTGAAAGAGGTTTCCATGTTTCAGTAGTGCTAAATATTTATTATTGCATTGATTACCAGAGGTGTTATTGACAATATTAATCAAACCTTGAAATGAAATGAAATAGAAATGGAGAATGATGAATGAACAAAATATGATGTTGCAACTCACCAAACCCTAGCAATAAGAGGCTGCAAACATGTATGAGATGGCTCCAATGTATGTATATCTTGACTCTTTCTTGAATGTGATAGATCTTGAGTGAAATGTTGGCTTGAATCATAAAACCCTACATCACAATTCTTAGCTCAAAATATGATGAAGATGAACTTTGACATGATGATTGATGATTGCATAATGCTTCCAAGGTAGCGATAATCTACCCACATAAATTCTCTTGAATTCTCTTGTGAATAAACTTATATAAAATTCTCATTCAGCACTGGAGTGTAAAATGAGTGAAAGAAACTTGTATTTATACTTAATTACCCAAAATTCCTGAAATTACAACACTACAAGCCAACATCAAATGTAGGAGGATAAAATCCTACCAAAAAAATTGAATTAGTTTTAATTTTGGGCCACAAGGGACTCATTCACCCAAGGTGGCGAATGAGTCCCATTAGGCATAATTTATGGGACCAAATTAAAAAATGCTTAGAAAGGTGTAAAATCAGGATCGCGACCCAAAACCCCAAGTGGGGCTCATATGCCTAAGATGGAAAATGAGTCCCAGACCACCAAATTTGGGCCACATAGTCTTAAAACACCTAAATTATGATTGGATGTTGATTTGTCTCAAGATCATCCTTGAAAATATGCATTAAATGAGGCTTGTGGGTGTAAAATAATGCCAATTAAAGCATAAAGAAGCCTAACTATTTAATAAAAGCCTAGAAAAGTGTGAAAGTGTGTTACAACACTCCAAATAAGGATTCAATAAGCTCATTTACTTCACAAGGGCTCAAGACCTAATGTTAATATGTTAGACACATTGCAAAATTAAACCACTTAACCATGTTAGGGGGGACATTTTCTCTTATTACATAAGATAACCTTGTTTTGTTAAAAATAGTGAACATTAAATTGTAATGTTATCATTTAGTATCTGAATAGCTTGAACCAACATAGTACTATTTTAAATAGTCATTGATCTATTGGAAACAAGATTGCTTTGACATAAATTGTAACTGTTTAGTCTGAAACAACATTGTATTGATGTAAACAGTGAATGTTCTATTGCAAACAACATTGATTTGTTGTAAAGTTATATGTGTAGCTGAAAATAGTCTTGTTCATTAATCTGTTTAGCTAGAAACAGTCTTGTTCATTAAAATGCTTAGCTGGAAGAACATTGATTAGTTGTAAACTACGAATCTTCTATATGAAACGACTTGTTTTATAACTTTTTAGTTGGAAACAACACTGGTTCTGTTAAAAACAGTGAATGTTCATATGTAAACAACAATGTTAGTGTATCATAGTTTTGTGATAATGCAAAAGAAGCAATAGCATGTGTAAAATTGTTAATATAGACTTGTTATGGATTCTTTATTTTGACAAAAGAAACGTCAAATGGAATATTATTTAATGATTTCAATTTGATTTAATGGTTTATTTTAGAATTTATGCACAAACTAATAGCTTAAGTAGGCACATATGTGTGCATGCACATAGACTTTGTCTATGTACATACACATACTTGTGACATACCTTCTTTTTTTCTTTTACTTAAATCATTTTTAAATGGATAATCCTTATGTTGAAATATAAACATGGGTCATGTGAATGATATGACTGATTATTAAATTTCTCTATTTGAATCATGTATCT
>VDFB02252616.1:25457810-25774113 GCA_007258455.2 Sequoia sempervirens | reverse complement strand
CGATCAAAACTTGCACGGCGGCTATCGGCTAGTATCCTCCCGTCCTCCGGGTCCCGGTGACCTGAATGCCGTCCGATATAAACTGGAAAGTAAACCTAAGCACGGCCGTCCTTTCTACCTCTGGGCTCCAGCTTCCGGGATTCCTCCTCCGGACTTCCGTCCGGTGCCCGCCGCCGCCTGCTCCCGTCGCCCAGCTGCCTTCCGGCCTAAAACCTCCGGAGCTCCTCAAATCGATCCAGATCAATCGAAATTGGAAATCTAACTTCGACCCACGTCCTAAATCAGGCCATTCTTCATCATGGGTCTCTTAGAACATTAAAATCTGGCCAACGGATGTCTTCGGGAGCTTTTGCTCGTGTTTTCCCTTCCTAACAGCATTCCTGCTAGGGAAGTCCGGCCCTCCGGGCCCGGATTGGTCAAATGCTCTGATATGAAATCAATATCACCTAAAGGTTAAATTTATGATGTATTTAAATGATTTTTTAGATGATATGCTCGATACGGACTAACATTAACATATTTTTGGTGTTCTGTGGTGCTGACTTCGCCCTTTGCCTGCAGGATATATGGAATCAGCCGCAGGAACTTCAGGGGCCCGTGCAGAAAAGGACAAGGGTAAGAAACCTGGAAGAGCCATTCATGGGAAAGAAGACAAAGACCAGATGAAATTTCAATTCTAAGGTGAACCGCTCCAGTCTAAAGTCTCGACTGACTGGAAAGAGATCTCGGACACCAACATAGGCCAGGTGGACATAGATGAGTTCACCCAGAGGGTCAAGATCGACCCTAAGACTAAGAATGCACGATTGATACGTCAAAGCGGAATCGCTAAGGCTGCTGGCTTTCCTCCGTCTCTAATAGCACCAGAGTTGGTAATGGCTTTCCGAGAAGCCTACCAAACAGATACCAGAACCATCGTAGACAAGGAGGGGAATATCCTTGCTGACATGTCTCCAAAAGGAATTAGAACAACATTCCACATTCCGACATTCCCACATATGCAAATCCCCACTTTGGAGCAGTGTCAGGCGGCATGGGATGCCAATCCCTTGAACATCAAGAAGTTAATTAACGTCTACTGGTTGAAGGAGAAACGGGGCAGCGCTGCAAAAGTTCCCCAAGAGCTGTTCCGCAGCGGCTTTCAGGAAGACTATCATGACTTGGTGACTATGCTAAGCCGAGTCATGGGCCTCCCAGTAGCCGCCTACTTCCAGGAGTGGATGGCTTATTATATTGAACAGATCGTCCGAGGGAATGAGGATGTTAAAACCAAGATTTCGTTTGATTGGGGAAGCATCATCAGCAACTGTTTCCACGAGCAGTTTATGAATGTCAAGAAGAGCAACAAATTCTATATGACCTCATACCTAGTGTACTCCTTGGCAGGTCAGAAACAATACAGCGGACTCCTCAGGGCACCAGATGGGGAGCACAAACGAGGGTTTAAGCCTTATGATCGGTACCCCCAGCTCCAGTACCGCTACTTTAAGAAGGAGTATAGTCGTGTCAATGATGCCTTCACAGGCCATATAATCAGATTGATAGCCGGGGACTTCGAAAGAAGGGTATCTCACAGCGCCAGGGCCCTCCTGAAGGAGTATGCCTTCCTGTTTATTCAGTTCCCAAAATTCACATACATCCGTGCCCAAGGGTTCACAGAACGACCAAACAAACTGCCGAGGTACCCAAATGACCGAATCATCCTCCTGGAGCTTTCCCGACAGCTCCAACATATTCAGGCGGTCTTCAGCCAGAAACACGTAGCAGGGATCCCTTATCCCATGATCCTCGGCCAGGGCCAGTATCGGCTGCAAACCTCTCAATGCGCTGGCAACTCAGAAAAGGAGCTCAAAGAGTATAACTTTGAGTGGTACACACCACGCCCTCGAATGGACCCACACGGTCATGTCAGGAAGGCGCTGGGGCCGGCATACGCCCACAAGCATCATGTAGAAGATTTCTGGGCGGATTGCAAAGATGATAAGGAGGTCCGCCAGAGACATTATATGCGGATGACCGTGCAGTTTCTGAGGAAGGTACAACTATTTCCGGTGCCAGACCAACTCGAGGAGGATGAATCCACTTTGGTGCACCCGAGGTACCCTGCGGTTGCCAACCTGGCGATCCCCTCCATCGACTGGGACGAGCAAGAGGTCGATGACCTGGATACAATCACCCAACCTATCATTGCTCGCACGAGGGAATGGGTCGATGGAAAGGTGGCACTGCTGAAGCAAAACGGGGTGGCTTTGACATATGAAGCAACCAAGAGCGAACCAAGCGCCACGGAAGAGGTGGCTGCCTCTCCATCAGCTGGTGAGACTTCCAAGTCTCCCCCCATCACCAGGTCCCAGAAGAGAAAGGGAGCAGAAACGGCTCAGTCTGCGGACCCAAAGGAGCTGGCAACAAAGGATACGGGAGGCTCATCTCCCAAGAAACTCAAAAAGACGGTAGTCACGACGGGGACGCAGCCTCCTTTGCTCCTTCCTCCCCCGGCTGGTGCGCTGCCCACTTCTCAGGCCACCATTGCCTCATCTCCACAAGCGGTGGACATTTCTGTTCACCTCGCCTCTTCACCTCCAGCCGGATCCGTAATCAACATTGATTCCTCCTTCAGCATGACCACTTCCCCTTCCTCTGCTGCTGCCATGTCACCTATCACTTCCCTACCTCTGGCAACAATACCATCGCCTGTTCCCCTTTCTAGCGTGCCCGAGGCCATTACACGGCACCTGCAAAGTCTTCCCCCCGAGCTCTCACAACTTTTAATGGATCCTGCTCTCCAAGCAGCCTTGGCCCAAGCACTCGCAACGTCTCAGCCTTCGCAACCGCCAACAGGGCCCCCGGCCATGGAGGCCACCATGCATATTTCAAAAGAGTTGGAGGAGCAAGAGCGAGAGGCTTCAAAGTCTATGGAGGAGGAGGCCGATGACTATTACGAGCAACCCGAATACGAGCATAGAACCATTGACAAGGTTGCTTACGAAGAAGAAGAGACGGGCTCCTCCGAGGGCAGAGATGAAGGGGATGGTTCGGGCGACAAGGAGATTGTCCAAACTTTTGATGAGGACATCGAGGAAGAGTCGGCTCAGCAGCCGGGTGAAGAGGGGCAGCCACCGGAGGAGCAGCCCAAACATGCCATCACTAAGGCCGAGGTCCATGTTGTGAAGAGCCTCGGAGCTGAGGCTGTCGAAGAAAAGGAAGAAGGGGTGGCGGGAGAGGAAGATCCCACTCAGCTATTGACCACGAGGGCACCCGTCAAAAGCCTCGTATTCTATCCGGACTCCGATGAGGAAGGGGACGCTGCCAAAGAAAAAGAAGAGCTGGAAAAGGGGGCCGAGGTCTTGCCTCTGACAGAGAAGGGTGAGGGCAGCCACGAGACGCCCAAGGACAAGGCTGCCATGCCCGACTGGCTGGAAAAACAACTCGAAAAGACTACTCCTGTTCTAAGCGACCCGAGGTCAAGATTGGAGGCCATCTTGGCTCGATCTCTAGCCACACCAAAGAAGGAGAAGAAGCCTAAGGTCCGTTCCAGGGTAACCATGGACGCTTCTGGCTCCCGAGCAGCACAAGTGGCAACGCCAACTGTTGGCCGGGCTGGAGTAAGCTACAATATTGCCACCATCGACCTAGGGACGGCCACCAGGGAACAGAAGGTTGGACATCTAGAGGAGTCAGTGGCTACGGTAGTGCAACTGATTAAGCAAGATAAGATCACCAAGGATGAACTAAAGGCACAGGTTGCTGCCCTAACTGACTACATCCAACAATGGTCTTCAATCGACGACCTCCCCACTACCTCTACGGCCGCGCCACAGCTGCTCTCCAAGGAACAAATAGATAAGCTGGAAAGGAGGAAGAACCTGGAAAAGACCACGGAGGACTGGTTCCAGCAGGTTGTGAAGGTCGGGAACATAGGGATTGGCTTGGCCGTGCAGATAGCCAACAAGTTCCTGGATCTGGTTCGGTCCTTGGAAGGCACAAGGAAGCTCTGCACCAACTTCCCCGCGATCTACGACTCTGCCTTCCCGAAAGTTGAGGCCATCCTCCAAATGCCAGAAGGCTCGTGGGAAGAGAAGCTAGAATTGAAGAAGGAAGATCACTGGCTGGTAGACATATGGCGTCGGGACCTCATCCACCGTAAAGAGAGAATGGAGCAGATCCAGAGCAGGGTTGATCCGGATATTGCGTGGATCAAGGAAATTCGAGCAGAATGCACCGAATACCTGAAATTGATAACGGGCCATGATATGCCCACGGTGCAATTAGATGCGGAGAAGGTTAGGCCCTATTTTGAGGAGAAGATGAAGGACGGGGCAGCCGGAGATATCACGACAGACTTCCTAAGTTTCGCTGCCCGTGCCCTTGATAGATCAGAGCTTTTCAGAGATCAAAGCTCAAAGTATGATGAAGACTGGAAGCGGCTGGAAGAGAACGCCAAAGAATGGAGCTACCAGATGTTGAAGTGCGAAATCCTCGAAATAGACAAGCTCCAGGCCATCATCCTCAAGCAGATTGATCACACAGCTTCCGAGGAGCAACCAGACAGCCCAGCCAAAGAAAAAGATCTCCCAGAAAGGTAGCTACAGCCAAAGGAACAGCAATTAGCTACAGGACGAAAATGCAAATAGTGTCATCCACTAGATGACAAAATAGGGAAAAAACATAATATGTTTTAAAAATTGTAAATCTATTTGGGGGTAGGTGAAACCCTATTTTGTAATGAATCTTGGCCACACAATTGTAATGAATCTTGGCCATTCATTTAACTTTTGAAACACTATAAATAGAGGACTCCCCTCATTTGCAAAGTGAGAGTTGAGTTGTTGTAAAGACATGCTGCTGAAATATATGAGAAATAGCATTGACTTGATGCATTTCCTTGTTTTATCTCATGTTAATTGATTCATTTCTCCAACCTTATATGTTTAACTAGGATCTATTTGCTGTTTAGTTAGCTGTTCATGTTACTTTGATAATCTTAGGAATGCTATTGGCTGTTCATGAAAATTCCTGCTTTGTTGATAACTCCTTAGTCCATACTTTTTGCTGTTTGCTGAAGGTAGACAGCTTTGCAAAGTTAGCCTGGACCTGATTTAAGCTGCCTCAAACACTTATCTTTAGTTCATGCATGTATGTGGTGGATGAAGGATAAAAATCTGCAGCCCTTAGAAGATTGCACAACTCCTATGATATTGTGAAATTTCTGGTTAAGTGGGGGATTGTTTGAAGGAATTGTCCATTGCAGAGACTCCATTATCACTGTTCACAGCAAGCTTTAGGCTTAGGAACTTTCTTTCTTCTTCGCTCTTTTCACTTTCTTTAGGAATTGAACAACACCAAGGTTCATTATACCTTATAAAGCTGAATCTAACAACTAGATGGAGTTCGAGATTGCTGTTTGAACCTGCAGCCAACACCTGAATGCTTTCATGCTAAGAACTCCCTTTTTGAAGATCCTACTTCATTTTTTACATCCACACTTTGTATTCCCGTAAGGCCGCCTTGTGATTCCAGCAAATCACATCAACTACTGAGGTATCTAAGCACTGTCATGACCTGACATCCGAGAGACCTTGGGATAGTGTTCTGCAATCCGATTGTGGAAGATTGTCTTTCAAGAGAGGTAGTGCACCTACGCACTGCCTGTGTTGAGAAGTGCATAAAAACACCATCAACAGAACTGGCGCTAGAAGGAGGGCTTCGATTGGAATACTAAGGTGCGAGATAAAGCGAAGCTGGATCGGATCGGATCATTCTCCCCTGAAAGGTTTTAAAGGATCCTACGATCAGCGCCAAACAAGGGAGAATTTGAAGAATTGCAGCCTCCCTCGAGGGCAAAACGAGCACAAGGAAGCAGTTCCGTCTCTTCCTCCTTTCCATCCGCCTCCATTTCACCTCCACCTTCACTTGGCTGGCCTTCATCTTCCGCCCAACCATATCAAACAGCATTTGCAGGTCTTCCTTCCGGTAGCCAGGAGCTCGCTCCTCTCCCAGCCCTTTCAGCCCAAGGCACAATCCACACAGCCATAGCTCAAGGGCAGCCGCAAATCGTGGTTGTATTGCCAATACAGCCCCAAGTACCCGTTCTCCAACAGCAAGTGCCGCCCCCGCCTCCCCCCATGGCTTGGCTTACGCATAACCCGTCACCGATACACTTTGCTGTTTACAATGACATGCCTAAGAATTCGGAGGGCTTTTGTTCGAAATTCCATCCCCGTGATATGCAAAGAACAGCCGAAGAGCATATCAAGATATTCGAAACGGTAATTACTGAAATGCAGGTGGGTCACGAGGACGTGGCGTGTCGCCTTTTTCCGCATTCATTGGGAGAAGAGGCCTTCTACTGGTATATCAATCTGCCAAGGGGATCCATCACCTCCTGGAACTTGATGAAGAATGCCTTTCTACAGAAGTACAAGATTCTTGTCAATCCCGCCGACCTTTATCAGCAGTTCATGTCCATTAGAAGGGAGATCAACGAGCCTATCGGTTCATTTAATGATCGCTTCCACCGGGCTCACATGAGGCTTCAGGACCCATATGTCCATAATGATGCGGCTGCTCTACCAGTTTACTACGCCGCCCTGGACAACCTTACCTCGGCATTGGTAAAAAGGATGCGCCCGCCGCCTGCCACTCTGCTGGCCGCCTATGCAGAGGCCATCGTGGCAAGCGCCGACTTGGGGCAAAATATTTCCGGCCCGCTGCCCTCTTTGGGGCCCGTCGCCCACCCAATGCAAATTCAGGGGCTCAATCAGGTGTTTGCTCACCAAACGCCTCTCATGAACCAGGTGCCACAATTGCCTATGGTGCCGCATCCTGGACAACCGTTGAATTATGCGCCTCCAGTGACTTCGTATATGCAGCCCCATCAGCAATACAACTATCCTCAAATGGCCCCGCAACAGCAGGCATTCTCCCAACAGCCCCAGGTGCCGTTATACTTGTCGGGACCGGACTTTCCTCCAGCTTACCAAAATCAGCCGGCGACCACGCCTTCTTTTCTCCAAAATCCAGCTCCGTCCCCTGGAGGTGCGGCCGAGAAGGACAAGCTAGAGGAGCTAACCGAGATGATCAAGAAGATGTCCACAGAGATGACGCATTTGAAGAACCAGAATAATCAGCTGCAGGCCTCCCAACGTAACTTTCAGGCCAATCTCAACAGGGACAGTCGGGAGTCTCGAGACAATAGAGACAACCGGGAAGCAGGCACTTCCTCGGGGCAGAATTATGAGAGGGGGCAGAACTCCAATCAAAATGCAGAAAGAAGACCTTTTCAGAGGCAGAACCGCACATGGAACACCAGGCCGAACAACGATGGTGTCCCCACGCCATTTGATCAACCAGCGGGCAATGACCGAACATCCAGTGGTGTGTATCTGGCCAAGGCAGCTTTGTCTGGATGGTGCCGACTTCACAAAACCAGTAGGCACTCTGAGCTGGACTGTCCTGAGTTTCAAACAGCTGCTGAAATCTTCCAGGTTGAGGTGCAGAATGTCGTCGACAACGCCAACTGTAAGGACATTGTCCCATCGGAGCCCTATGATTCCTCATGTCTGGTGGTCAATCAGGCGCCATTTCTGCGAGGGGACCACAACGAACCCGAAGCCGAGCCCACCCCCATCGAGGACGAGAAAGCGCAAGAGGTAGGTAACGAATCATCCTTAGCCCAGCTTTTTGATTCGGTAGATAACGGTCTGGTGGATGAAGAAGAGCCATTTGTGGATGAGGTCCACATGTTCCATCACCGGTCTAGTCCCTATTTCCTTAGGAATAGGCAAGCCGGTGGACCCTTCACCACTTCTACCCCGCCGAACAACTTCGCCACCCCGCCTGATCCTCATGCTAGCAATAACCCGGGGTTACCCCACATACCTGCCCAATATCTCAACAGGAACCAATCCCAAAACTAACCACAAGGTTAGCCCCAGAGCCAACCCCAAAATCCGCCTGGGCAAACAAAGATTCAAACTCCTAGCTCTCCCATAGGTCAGGCCTTTAGCTCTGAAATCGAACAAATGGGTGAATATGTGGCGGAAGAATTCAAGAAGGTCAAAATCAATTTGTCAGCCTTTGAATTGCTCAAGGTTCCTGCCGTGAGGCACGCCTTCTTCAGGGTCCTAAATGGGACTCCGTCCTCTAACATCGCTCAGGAAATTCTAGCCAAAAGGGTAACCTTTGAAGAGCCCAAGAAAGAACAAGAAATACAAGAAAATGCTGGAAGAAGGAATAATGCGCCTACGAATCAATCAGCGAATAGATACATCGAAAAGGAGCCAGAAAGGGCTAGTAGGCAGCCTCCCAAGGACTAGCAATTTAAGCAAACCAAGGATACCAGCAGCGATAAGAAGAAAGGCCAAATAGCTCAAATGGACACACCCGTTGGTATCCTCCAAGGGAGACCGGAAACTCCCCCGTTCCTAACTTCTATCAGGGTCTTTGGGAAGAACTTGCACAACTGCCTACTTGATTCAGGCGCGTCTGCCAATGTTATGCCCTTGGCCGTGTGCAAAGCTCTTGGCATCACTCCCACACCCTCAAAGAGAAAAGTCACCCAGCTGGACAAAACAGAGATCACCATTGTGGGTGAGATAAACCGCATTCCCATGCAAATTGCTACAGACCCCCAGATACAGCAAGTTGTGGATATCCAACTGGCAGACATACCTGATGCATATGGAATCATTCTGAGGAGAGAATTTACCAATGCGCTGAACGGATACACCGCCACCGACCTATCTCACATGTGGTTGTCGTGGAAGGGGCTACCAAATCAGATTCGTATTGACCGTGAACCCCGGATGAAATATATGATCACGGAATACAATAATCTCAGCGAAGTGTTATTCGCAGAGACTGACCTGGGGAATTACCGCCCTTTCGCCTACCAGAATGAGCTTGAGCTTCAAGAAGAACGGACAGATGAAGTATTACTGGTATTATGCAGCCCCTCAGCGGGTTCTGAGCAAATGCCCCAAAATGAAGAAATATTGGCAGAAACTGATGACGAGCTGATTCAAAGTGACGAATGGGGATTGCTCGATGGCTTCCAAGAGTTTATGGGAAAGTGTGCAAGAGATCAGCTCAGCCTAGGAGCTAGTATGAATTTTCAAGACCTATTATTGCCGAATTGGTGTAGGGTTCACAACGCTGCTCACTCCGAGTTCGACTGTTGCTTGTGCCAAGCAGCAGTCGAGCAGGTTAAGAAAACCGCTGCTCCTCCGACGGAAACACTAAAGGAGGCACCACCCGAATCACTTGTTAGTTGTTGCCTTAACCAGGAAAGCCCTCCTAAGATCACTAGACCCGATGTCCAGCCAAAAGAGAACGAAGGCTCAATCAAACCCGAGAATAAGGAATCCTCCGAGTGTTGGACGCTCCGGTTTGATAGATCAAAATCAAGACAGGGAGCTGGAGCAGGGATCGAGCTCATCAGTCCGACGGGCAAGACATTTCTTGCTGCCCATCGATTACAGTTTTATTGCACCAATAACGTGGCAGAATACGAGGCCTTGGTCCTTGGCCTTCTTATGGCCTTGAGAAAGAAGGTGAAAGTACTGCAAATCTTCAGGGATTCTGCACTTGTGGTTAAGCAGGTCAGGAGATTGTACTCATGTCATGATCGAAGACTCACCAACTATAGACACAGAGTGTGGGACTTCCTAGAGGGCCTAGATGCAGTCAACATACAGTTGATTCCCCGTGCTCAAAATCGCACAGCTGATGCCTTAGCTCAAGTAGCTAGCACGTTACAACCCCTCTCTTTGTCTGGGCTTAAGAAGTTCACTGTTGAGCTGACATCTACGCCATCGGTCCTGGATAATGTCACTCACATGCAGGTCTTCGATGACGACAAGCATATCCTCCAGTTCATCACAAGCTCTGACGTCTTTGCTGCCCAAATAATCGATGAAGCTGATCCACTGGAAGCTGAGTTGGACATAGAAGGGGTTATCAATCTGAAAACCAACACGATCCCTAGAGGGATGGTTCAGCTGGAGCGTGTATTCGACCTGGATCAGATCAGGGATCAAGACCGGCAAACGAAAAAGGAGACTATAAGCAGCCAGTGCCATGCTTACAACTTGGGAACGACCGAGGATATCAAGAATGTTTTTATTGGAAAGGTATGCACGCCCGAAGAGAAGAGGGGAATCACGGATGCCTTGCGTAGATATCCTGACGTGGTAGCATGGAGTTACGAAGACTTGAAAACATACGACACATCGGTCATCACGCATACCATCCCTCTAAAGACTGAGGTGAGGCCCTTCCGTCAACGGCAGCGCCCTATTAATGCCCTGCTAGAACCTATTGTTTACAAGGAAGTAAAAAAATTACTTTCAGCAAGGATCATCTTTCCCGTTAGGCATTCTACATGGGTGGCTAACTTGGTCCCGATCAGGAAAAAGAATGGAGAGATCAGATTGTGCGTGGATTTTCGTAATCTCAACCGCGCTTCAGAAAAGGACAACTATCCGGTGCCCTCACTGGATGAAGTGCTGCAAATTGTCAACGGCTCCCAGATGATGTCGTTCCTCGACGGATACTCTGGGTATAATCAAGTAATGGTACAATACGAGGATCGCCATAAGACCGCGTTCACCACTAAGTGGGGAACATTCGCGTACAGGAGAATGCCATTTGGGCTCATCAACGCCGGCGCCACTTTCCAACGCGCCATGGATATCGCTTTCAAGGACCTGATTGGAAAATGTATAATCATCTATATGGATGATCTGACCGTATTCTCCAAGCAGCGAGGTGATCACGTCTCCGACCTATGCAAAGTATTTCAGAGATGCCGGGAATTCAGGGTTTCTCTCAACCCCAAGAAATGCATTTTTGGAGTGACCGAAGGCAGACTACTCTGGCACATCATCTCAGAGTAGGGAATCTCCATTGATCCTGAGCGCATCGAGTCACTACTCAAGATTCAGCCCCCGGGCAGCAAGAAGGAATTAAAGTCTTTCTTCAGAAAGATTAATTTCGTCTGGAAATTCATTACCGACTTCGCGGAAATAGTCAAACCTCTCAATGCCATGCTCAAGCAGGACGCTAAAGTTGAATGGATGCCAGAGGCTAAACAATCCTTTGAGGAGATCAAAAGAGCCATTGCTGAGGCGCCTGTGTTGGTCAGTCCAGATTATTTGAAGCCGTTCTACATTTATTCATTTGCTTCAGAGCATTCGTGTGCCAGTATGTTGACCCAAAAAGATGACGAAGGAAATGAGCATCCGATCACCTTCATGAGTGCACCCCTCAAGGATGCTGAATTACGTTACCACAACATAGAAAAGCAGGCGTACGCTTTCGTCAGGGGAGTAAAGAAATTCAGACACTACATTCTACGCAACAAGGTGTTTGCAATCGTCCCTGACCCAGCAGTCAAAACGCTTCTCATGCAAAATGAGTTGGGCGAACGGAGGGCCAAGTGGGTCACCCTGCTCCAAGAATATGATATGGAGATCCAACCAATGAAATTGGTACGAGGACAGGCACTCACCCGTACAATGGCCGAAACAGCAACAGAGGCCGGACCTGAACTCATGGTGCAGCAATATCAGCTTGAAGATGTCTCCCCGGGAGAGTGGTATCAAGACGTCGTTTATTTTCTGCTTAATCATAAGTGTCCGTCGCATTTGCAAGGAGTTCAGAAGAGGGCCCTCAGATTGAAAAGCAACGGTTATATGTTACAAGGGTCCATTCTCTATAAGAAGAATCATGAGGGCGTTTATCTAAGATGCCTCGGCAAGGAGGAAGCGGAACATGTTTTGAGGGAGTTTCACGATAAGTTTGGTACAGGCCATGGATCGGGTTCTTCTACGGCCCATCAGATATTAAGGGCAGGGTACTACTGGCCAACTATCTTCAAAGATGCCCATGGCCATGTCCGTTCATGCCATACGTGCCAGACCGCTGCCACCAGGGAGAGGAATGCTGCTGTCCCACTACAGCCCGTGTTGGAGGTAAGGCCTTTTGCACAGTGGGGTCTCGACTTCATCGGTCCGGTAAGCCCTCCATCATCTGCGGGACACAGGTACATTCTAACCGCTACTGATTATTGTACTAGATGGACGGAAGCAATAGTTTGTAAGCATTGTACAACTGAAGTAGTTACTGATTTCTTAGAAAGTTTCATTCTAAATCGCTTTGGTTGTCCGTATGCTCTAGTATGTGACAATGGACCTGCCTTCGCTTCTTTAAAATTTGCTAGCTGGGCGTTTGACTATGGGATCGCCCTCAAATTTTCATCCAATTACTACCCTCAGGGCAATGGTCTTGCCGAGTCCACAAACAAGAATTTGATTACCGTGATCAAAAGGCTGCTAGATAGGAATCCCAAGGACTGGCATACCCAGCTTCGTTTTGCCCTTTGGGCCGATCGCACCCGCCATAAGGCTGCCCTTGGTGATTCTCCGTTCCACCTTGTCTATGGTCTTGAGCCAATATTCCCCATCCACCTGAAAATTCTGACTCTTCAATTCATCAACGACTTTTATGAAGGAGGAGATCATAGGGAAGCTCGTTTAGCTGAACTTTTACATTTAGAGGAAGTTCGAGATCGCGCAATAGAAAATTTTGCCAAACATCAGGGCGTGGTAAAGAGATGGTTCGACCGCCGAGCCAAAATCAAGGCCTTTAGGATTGCAGATTTGGTCCTATACTGGGACAAGGCCCGTGAAAAGAAAGGGGGACACAATAAATTTGACAAGCTTTGGCTTGGCCCCTTTCAGATAGCTGAGATTTTGGGAGATAATGTCTTCCGTCTAAAGCACTTAATTGGTGAGAACGTCCCGTTGCCGGTCAATGGGCAGCACCTCAAACATTACTTCCAAGCTTGAAGCTCCCTCGAGCTCTTTGCTGTAAATATCTGTGCATAGGTTAGATTAGTTGCTTTCTTGTTGTTGCGTTTTGCTCGCGTCGTTGTTTGCTTTCTCCCTCCCGGCAGTTTTGTGTGGGGGGAGGTTTCCCGCTCCTTTGTGGTGGCCGTGCTTGCCTAACAAGTGGTTCACTCTACTGTCCGTTCTTCGTGTTCTCTAGCTAAACATTCATTCTAGACTATTGGTCTTTACAGAGCTGTCCGTGAATGATTTCTCTGTCTGAATTCTGCTCAGAACTTGACCCTTCGCTGGATCTTCTTACCCACATCTCAGATCCCGCACAAATTACATAATAAATTCTGAAGGACCGTGCTATGGTTGTCACGACACCCAAGTAAGTGAAAAATCTTAAGTCTACTCCAGTGACCACTGTAGTCTCAAACCCATTGTAGGTTTCAATGCCTACCCGGTCAAGCTAAATGGTAAAAGAGAAATGGAATATCAAAGTAAAAGGAAGAGAAAAGAAACTCTGAAAAAAGAAAATAAACGACCGTATGGGTGTTCGGATAACTCTACCGGGGCTATGGACGCCCGGCCGGCAGTAGAGCAATATCCCTGAGATTGTAGCGATAACTCCGCCGGGGCTATGGACGCCTGACTGGCAGCGGGGCAATGTCCAGGTTACTTTTGGTGTTAGGCAACTTACGTAGCTCACTTGGTTCGAGTAATAACCCTGGTTACTATCCCTAGGAAAGCAATGAATTCACTCCACACACTTTCGAGATGTCATGTAAGCTGACCCAATTAAGGATCCCGTTCTCCCTGATTCATCCTCGGAAGCCACTCCTGGTCTGCGAAACCAGAGATTTTGGGTCCTGAATGAATATTTATCCCTAGAACGCTCCGGAGCGTTCCCCAGCGGAGTCGCCATTTGTTGTGCCCTCAGCACACACGCCCCGTTCGGAACGGGGACCCTCTTTTCTGTTGACCGTGTCGGGTCTTTTAGGGCTACCTCGTTTTGCGTGCCCCTATTTTTTGACATCCCGTCTGGCTGATCTTTCCCTAAAAAGTTTCATTCTAGCGTCGGCCATGGTTTCCCTTTTGCTTTCCTGCCCTCCGGGGGCTTGTGTGTTCCTTAAGGCCTTTTGCCTGGCCGCCCTGGCTTTCGTTCGCCCGGTTCCTCTTTTCGGTTTCCTCGCTCGAGCCAGCTTCTGGCGCCATAAAAGATTCCCCACCTTTCGAGTCCGCCTTCACTATTTGTCGCTCGTTGCTTTCGATTTCCTGGCTGCATCCGCTTCCTCCGCCCTGAGGAAAGTTCAGACTCGGCGCTTCCGCTCTATGATTACGTCTGCTGACGGCTTATTTCCTTTGCCGCTCGCTCTCCGCCTCGTGGTCCCTGCCGCTGGCCATTGCTCAAACAAGTGCGTAATGCCATCGGCGGGCGAACTCTCCTCGCTATTAATTCCGCCATCTGACCTGCCTGTCAGGCCATGTCCAGGTCGCTTAAAATTATACCGGCGGTTGCCATTATCGATCCCGAGGTCCTCGTTGTCGCCGCCGACTCGAATTTGAATCTCAACAACTTTTGGCGCGGATGTACGATGCATTAAATGCAGCATTAATGAGCGGTTGGGTATATAAACCGTGGTCCCCGACTTCATTGTTAACTTTGCGAATTCAACGAATTGGAGCAGTGACCGAATTGGAGCCCACTGCAAACTTCACCGTCGCGATCGTCGACCCCAGCGTCGTTCCGTCAACTCTGCCAGTGCATCCGACCATCGTCCCGCTTGGTGAGTTGGAGGTAGGCCATCCTCGTTCGCTCTCCGTTATTTTTGAGCATTTTGAGGGTTTAAATGAATTGAACAACAAATTAAATGGCATAAAACGGACACTCTCTCCATTGCGCCCCAAACCCATGTCCTTGAATTTTTCGTGGCCCGTCGGAATCATCATTTTTCGCCTCCCGGAACTTGCCAGTGTCGCGGGTGTTCTTTGCACAGGGCGAAGAACGCCACCGGGCCCGAGACCCTCCGTCTCCGTCCGGATCCTAGCCTCGAACCCATCTGGCTGGTGGTTGACCTTTCCTCGTCCGGCCGGTTTCGTCCTCGGCCGCCTTAACTTTCGCTGCTTTTAAAATAAGGTTTTTTCGGTTTCCTATTTTTTACTGCCCTCTCGGACTCCTTCGCCTGGAGTGCCAGGTTCGAGTTCGCCCTCGGGACTTCCGCGGATTTGTTCCGCTGTTGTTCTCAGCGGGAACCTCGCTGCCTTTCCCCGACTCTCGTTCGGCCGGAGTTTGCCACCGCTGCCGCCTTCGCTTTATTTGATCGCGGCGTTCGGGCCTGGCGGATTCCGGGTCAGTTCCGTCTCTCGACGCTGTTTCGATTACCGAAAATCTCACGGCGTTTCGCCCTGCTTCGCTTTTTCAATTTCGCCCTGCTGTCTTTTGGCTACAGATTACTTGCTAAATATTATACGGGCGTTGTTGGCGCTATTGCTCAGCTTTTCCAAGAAATTCGTTTTATCTTCATACAAAATGCCTTCGCTCGCTTCATGTTCTTACCGCCGTCCACCAACTACTCGTGGTTCGACTCTGAAGTTCTTCGGGCCACGGCGGTAAATTATCACCCGTACTGCGGGCGGGCCTCTTTCCCTGCGGTTGCCCCGCTCCGCTCAGAATCGCTACGCCGCTCAAACGACAAACTTACCGGGCGGGGTTATCGCTAGCATCCTCCGCCCTCCGGGTTCCAAAGTGGACTTAATGCCGTCCGATATAAACTGGAAAGTAAACCTAAGCGCGGCCGTCCTTTCTGCCTCCGGGCTCCGGCTTCCGGGATTCCTCCTCCGGACTTCCGTCCGGTGCCCGCCGCCGCCTGCTCCCGTCGCCCAGCTGCCTTCCGGCCTGAAACCTCCGGAGCTCCTCAAATCGATCCAGATCAATCCAAATTGGAAATCTAACTTCGACCCACATCCTAAATCAGGCCATTCTTCATCATGGGTCTCTTAGAACATTAAAATCTAGCCAACGGATGTCTCCGGGAGCTTTCGCTCGTGTTTTCCCTTCCTAACAGCATTCCTGCCAGGGAAGTCCGGCCCTCCGGGCCCGGATTGGTCAAATGCTCTGATATGAAATCGATATCACCTAAAGGTTAAATTTATGATGTATTTAAATGATTGTTTAGATGATATGCTCGATACGGACTAATATTAACATATTTTTGGTGTTCTGTGGTGCTGACTTCGCCCTTTGCCTGCAGGATATATGGAATCGGCCGCAGGAACTTCAGGGGCCCCTGCAGAAAAGGACAAGGGTAAGAAACCTGGAAGAGCCATTCGTGGGAAAGAAGACAAAGACCAGATGAAATTTCAATTCTAAGGTGAACCGCTCCAGTCTAAAGTCTCGACTGACTGGAAAGAGATCTCGGACACCAACATAGGCCAGGTGGACATAGATGAGTTCACCTAGAGGGTCAAGATCGACCCTAAGACTAAGAATGCACGATTGATACGCCAAAGCGGAATCGCTAAGGCTGCTGGCTTTCCTCCGTCTCTAATAGCACCAGAGTTGGTAATGGCTTGCCGAGAAGCCTACCAAACAGATACCAGAACCATCGTAGACAAGGAGGGGAATATCCTTGCCGACATGTCTCCAAAAGGAATTAGAACAACATTCCACATTCCGACATTCCCACATATGCAAATCCCCACTTTGGAGCAGTGTCAGGCGGCATGGGATGCCAATCCCTTGAACATCAAGAAGTCAATTAATGTCTACTGGTTGAAGGAGAAACGGGGCAGCGCTGCAAAAGTTCCCCAAGAGCTGTTCCGCAGCGACTTTCAGGAAGACTATCACGACTTGGTGACTATGCTAAGCCGAGTCATGGGCCTCCCAGCAGCCGCCTACTTCCAGGAGTGGATGGCTTATTATATTGAACAGATCGTCTGAGGGAATGAGGACGTTAAAACCAAGATTTCGTTTGATTGGGGAAGCATCATCAGCAACTGTTTCCACGAGCAGTTTATGAATGTCAAGAAGAGCAACAAATTCTATATGACCTCATACCTAGTGTACTCCTTGGCAGGTCAGAAACAATACAGCGGACTCCTCAGGGCGCCAGATGGGGAGCACAAACGAGGGCTTAAGCCTTATGATCGGTACCCCCAGCTCCAGTACCGCTACTTTAAGAAGGAGTATAGCCGTGTCAATGATGCCTTCACAGGCCATATAATCAGATTGATAGCCGGGGACTTCGAAAGAAGGGTATCTCACAGCGCCAGGGCCCTCCTGAAGGAGTATGCCTTCCTGTTTATTCAGTTCCCAAAATTCACATACATCCGCGCCCAAGGGTTCACAGAACGACCAAACAAACTGCCGAGGTACCCAAATGACCGAATCATCCTCCTGGAGCTTTCCCGGCAGCTCCAACATATTCAGGCGGTCTTCAGCCAGAAGCACGTAGCAGGGATCCCTTATCCCATGATCCTCGGCCAGGGCCAGTATCGGCTGCAAACCTCTCAATGCGCCGGCAACTCAGAAAAGGAGCTCAAAGAGTATAACTTTGAGTGGTACACACCACGCCCTCGAATGGACCCACACGGTCATGTCAGGAAGGCGCTGGGGCCGGCATACGCCCACAAGCATCATGTAGAAGATTTCTGGGCGGATTGCAAAGATGATAAGGAGGTCCGCCAGAGACATTATATGCGGATGACCGTGCAGTTTCTGAGGAAGGTACAACTATTTCCGGTGCCAGACCAACTCGAGGAGGATGAATCCACTTTGGTGCACCCAAGGTACCCTGCGGTTGCCAACCTGGCGATCCCCTCCATCGACTGGGACGAGCAAGAGGTCGATGACCTGGATACAATCACCCAACCTATCATTGCTCGCACGAGGGAATGGGTCGATGGAAAGGTGGCACTGCTGAAGCAAAACGGGGTGGCTTTGACATATGAAGCAACCAAGAGCGAACCAAGCGCCACGGAAGAGGTGGCCGCCTCTCCATCAGCTGGTGAGACTTCCAAGTCTCCCCCCATCACCAGGTCCCAGAAGAGAAAGGGAGCAGAAACGGCTCAGTCTGCGGACCCAAAGGAGCTGGCAACAAAGGATACGGGAGGCTCATCTCCCAAGAAACTCAAAAGGATGGTAGTCACGACGGGGACGCAGCCTCCTTTGCTCCTTCCTCCCCCGCTGGTGCGCTGCCCACTTCTCAGGCCGCCATTGCCTCATCTCCACAAGCGGTGGACATTTCCGTTCACCTCGCCTCTTCACCTCCAGCCGGATCCGTAATCAACATTGATTCCTCCTCCAGCATGACCACTTCCCCTTCCTCTGCTGCTGCCATGTCACCTATCACTTCCCTGCCTCTGGCAACAATACCATCGCCTATTCCCCTTTCTAGCGTGCCCGAGGCCATTACACGGCACCTGCAAAGTCTTCCCCCCGAGCTCTCGCAACTTTTAATGGATCCTGCTCTCCAAGCAGCCTTGGCCCAAGCACTCGCAACGTCTCAGCCTTCGCAACCGCCAACAGGGCCCCCGGCCATGGAGGCCACCATGCAGATTTCAAAAGAGTTGGAGGAGCAAGAGCGAGAGGCTTCAAAGTCTATGGAGGAGGAGGCCGATGACTATTACGAGCAACCCGAATACGAGCATAGAACCATTGACAAGGTTGCTTACGAAGAAGAAGAGACGGGCTCCTCCGAGGGCAGAGATCAAGGGGATGGTTCGGGCGACAAGGAGATTGTCCAAACTTTTGATGAGGACATCGAGGAAGAGTCGGCTCAGCAGCCGGGTGAAGAGGGGCAGCCACCGGAGGAGCAGCCCAAACATGCCATCACTAAGGCCGAGGTCCATGTTGTGAAGAGCCCCGGAGCCGAGGCTGTCGAAGAAAAGGAAGAAGGGGTGGCGGGAGAGGAAGATCCCACTCAGCTATTGACCACGAGGGCACCCGTCAAAAGCCTCGTATTCTATCCGGACTCTGATGAGGAAGGGGACGCTGCCAAAGAAAAAGAAGAGCTGGAAAAGGGGGGCGAGGTCTTACCTCTGACAGAGAAGGGTGAGGGCAGCCACGAGACGCCCAAGGACAAGGCTGCCATGCCCGACTGGCTGGAAAAACAACTCGAAAAGACTACTCCTGTTCTAAGCGACCCGAGGTCAAGATTGGAGGCCATCTTGGCTCGATCTCTAGCCACACCAAAGAAGGAGAAGAAGCCTAAGGTTCGTTCCAGGGTAACCATGGACGCTTCTGGCTCCCGAGCAGCACAAGTGGCAACGCCAACTGTTGGCCAGGCCGGAGTAAGCTACAATATTGCCACCATCGACCTAGGGACGGCCACCAGGGAACAGAAGGTTGGACATCTAGAGGAGTCAGTGGCTACGGTAGTGCAACTGATTAAGCAAGATAAGATCACCAAGGATGAACTAAAGGCACAGGTTGCTGCCCTAACTGACTACATCCAACAATGGTCTTCAATCGACGACCTCCCCACTACCTCTACGGCCGCGCCACAGCTGCTCTCCAAGGCACAAATAGATAAGCTGGAAAGGAGGAAGAACCTGGAAAAGACCACGGAGGACTGGTTCCAGCAGGTTGTGAAGGTCGGGAACATAGGGATTGGCTTGGCCGTGCAGATAGCCAACAAGTTCCTGGATCTGGTTCGGTCCTTGGAAGGCACAAGGAAGCTCTGCACCAACTTCCCCGCGATCTACGACTCTGCCTTCCCGAAAGTTGAGGCCATCCTCCAAATGCCAGAAGGCTCGTGGGAAGAGAAGCTAGAATTGAAGAAGGAAGATCACTGGCTGGTAGACATATGGCGCCAGGACCTCATCCACCGTAAAGAGAGAATGGAGCAGATCCAGAGCAGGGTTGATCCGGATATTGCGTGGATCAAGGAAATTCGAGCAGAATGCACTGAATACCTGAAATTGATAACGGGCCATGATATGCCCACGGTGCAATTAGATGCGGAGAAGGTTAGGCCCTATTTTGAGGAGAAGATGAAGGACGGGGTAGCCGGAGATATCACGACAGACTTCTTAAGTTTCGCTGCCCGTGCCCTCGATAGATCAGAGCTTTTCAGATATCAGAGCTCAAAGTATGATGAAGACTGGAAGCGGCTGGAAGAGAACGCCAAAGAATGGAGCTACCAGACGTTGAAGTGCGAAATCCTCGAAATAGACAAGCTCCAGGCCGTCATCCTCAAGCAGATTGATCACACAGCTTCCGAGGAGCAACCAGACAGCCCAGCCAAAGAAAAAGACCTCCCAGAAAGGTAGCTACAGCCAAAGGAACAGCAATTAGCTACAGGACGAAAATGCAAATAGTGTCATCCACTAGATGACAAAATAGGGAAAAGACAGAATATGTTTTAAAATTGTAAATCTATTTGGGGGTAGGTGAAACCCTATTTTGTAATGAATCTTGGCCACACAATTGTAATGAATCTTGGCCATTCATTTAACTTTTGAAACACTATAAATAGAGGACTCCCCTCATTTGCAAAGTGAGAGTTGAGTTGTTGTAAAGACATGCTGCTGAAATATATGAGAAATAGCATTGACTTGATGCATTTCCTTGTTTTATCTCATGTTAATTGATTCATTTCTCCAACCTTATATGTTTAACTAGGATCTATTTGCTGTTTAGTTAGCTGTTCATGTTACTTTGATAATCTTAGAAATGCTGTTGGCTGTTCATGAAAATTCCTGCTTTGTTGATAACTCCTTAGTCCATACTTTTTGCTGTTTGCTGAAGGTAGACAGCTTTGCAAAGTTAGCCTGGACCTGATTTAAGCTGCCTCAAACACTTATCTTTAGTTCATGCATGTATGTGGTGGATGAAGGATAAAAATCTGCAGCCCTTAGAAGATTGCACAACTCCCATGATATTGTGAAATTTCTGGTTAAGTGGGGGATTGCTTGAAGGAATTGTCCATTGCAGGGACTCCATTATCACTGTTCACAGCAAGCTTTAGGCTTAGGAACTTTCTTTCTTCTTCGCTCTTTTCACTTTCTTTAGGAATTGAACAACACCAAGGTTCATTATACCTTATAAAGCTGAATCTAACAACTAGATGGAGTTCGAGATTGCTGTTTGAACCTGTAGCCAACACCTGAATGCTTTCATGCTAAGAACTCCCTTTTTGAAGATCCTACTTCATTTTTTACATCCACACTTTGTATTCCCGTAAGGCCACCTTGTGATTCCAGCAAATCA
Organism: Sequoia sempervirens; assembly: GCA_007258455.2. Taxonomy (NCBI): domain Eukaryota; kingdom Viridiplantae; phylum Streptophyta; class Pinopsida; order Cupressales; family Cupressaceae; genus Sequoia; species Sequoia sempervirens. The sequence goes on along the minus strand of VDFB02252616.1, from coordinate 25,753,068 downwards.
CATCAACTACTGAGGTATCTAAGCACTGTCATGACCTGACATCCGAGAGACCTTGGGATAGTGTTCTGCAATCCGATTGTGGAAGATTGTCTTTCAAGAGAGGTAGTGCACCTACGCACTGCCTGTGTTGAGAAGTGCATAAAAACACCATCAACATGTACCTTTACGGTAGACTCATGACCTTCAAAGAAAACTAGTTCAAATATGATAACTAACTTAACCAAGTGAATGGAAAAGGATTCATTTCACATACAGAGTAGCTAAGTTAGGGTTTTGATTGATAGATGTCTAAGTCTAAAGTGTTTATTTTTTTTGAAATTTTTTCAAAGTTTGGTGAAGATTGGATTTTGATGAAGGGGTAGATGAAATGTTTGACCCAAAGTTGACCTAGAGTGAACATTTGCTTGATAAGACCAAGGCAGTGAGAAACAGGCTAGACCTATAAAGTGTTCAAATCTTATGATCAAGGATAAGTTCTTGTGAAATGTGTAGATCTAGTTAATTCATGAAATAGCGTAGAAAACATATCCTTAGTGATTTATCTCAATTGTGGTACTATCTTAGGATATGTCTTCTAATGTACTTTGAACCATGATGTCTAAGTTTGAAATAACGGTATGTAGACCTTCTTTTGGGGATTTTGATTTTGTGTGAGATCATCTAAGAAAAGCCTAAGATTTTTAAAAAGACCAATACTTTGACTTAAATGAGGAGTTCTTATTGAGCATACATGTCTGGATTATTCAGCAGAATACATCTATAAAAATTCCTTACCAACCTATTCCTATTTTAGGAGAGAGCCAAAAGGTGTTGTTTGACAGCTTTTGGACTATGATGCCTAAGTTTGAAGTGATGAAATGTAGACCTTCTTTTAGGGATTTTGATTTTGTGTGAGATCATTTAGAGAATTCTAAGTTTCTAAAAAAGAGGATATTTATTGCCATGCAGGTGGTGGTAATATGGGCCTTCCAGCCACAATATTAGCTTGTTCCTCTTCTTCGATTATGATATATGTTGTTTTTCTCCATTGGATGCGTGTTTCCTTTGTTTCAGAAATGAAGCTTCTCAAACTACTAATTATATCAATTTTTTCTCCTTCAATGAGTTCAAATTTTGGTTGAATGATAGCAAGCATAATTTCAGGTTGTTCAATCGAAGTGATGGAATGGAAAATGGTCATGTGGGGTTCAATTTGTCAAGTTATCTTGCTTCAATGAGTTTCTTTTAACCACAAACACTTATCTTTATTAAGTTCAAACTAAATTTCTATGTCAGAAACCTCATCAGTTTCACAAAGTCCATTTCATGGAAAGGATGAAGTTATGGGCATAGTTACCTAGGTTAACTTTGGGAAGTATGGATTGAGATGTAAACCAAAATATTTAGAATTATCTAAGAATAAATCCTTAGGACAAGCATCAATATCAAGGTTTTGTCAAAGGGTATCCATGCTTAGACCAAAGGGTTTGAAATTTTGAAAAGACTTTGTTGATGTTTGTTTGCAATTGTTTTAGAACCAAGCAAGTGTTAAACTGAGTCACAAGCATCTACAATCATAGATAGATCGAGTACATATTTCTCAATAGGCTTACCATCATTGAAAGAGATGATTAATCCATGAAGATGAAGTGGAAAAATAGGCTATGCCAAGGAAATGTAGCATCTTGACACGCCAAGAAAAGGAGTCCCTTCCCCATTTGCTTTATGCCTCAATAAAAAATTAGACATGGTAAGTAACTTCTAGGCACAGTGCTAATCCCATGCACTACTTTGAAATATGTTTTGGAATTGGACTTGGTTAGCCACTACAACAAGGTTTTTAATGACCATATCTGGGATAAACTAGCACCATACATGTGTGGTAATTCACTCAATTAAGAGGCCTCCCATCCCTTAGAAAAATATAAGGGTTTTAACATATCACAAGGATACTAGTGTTGGAAAAACAAGGACAAACAACTGAGAGGGGGGTGAATCAGTTGTCACAGAATATTTTTAACTTTTCAAAATCTACTTAACTTAATCTCAGATCTGATGAATGAAAAATAAACCATGAACAATCAATACATCAGAAGCACAAAGAACACCGAGATTTTTTATGTGGAAACCCTATTAGGGGAAAAACCATGGTGGATGTTAGTCCACAATATTATACCCTATTAAAAGTATAATGAAAAAAATAATGGGAATGCACATGCATTCAGGCACACTACCTAGAGCTCACTACTCAATTACAAGAGGGCTCACTGTCTAGAGAAGACACACTGCCTTACAGAAAAATAGATTAGTTCTATAGGGTATGAACTAAGAAAATAGCTTCTACACAAGCTTGATTACAGTTTCAGTTAAGCACATAAAACCTTCTTCACACTTCGCTTGAACTCCTTCACACTCTACTCTTCAATCGAATGAATAGATCAATATTCACACAATTTCTCTTCTTTGGATTTTCTTCCCTTCACACACTCACTAACTTCACTCAAACAAACACTCTTATATATCTGCAACATGAAATTACATCAACAAATTCGTCAGCCAAAAATATAAAACATATTTACAATGTTGGCCCAAATTTACAAATAAATTCTCAATGTAGATCAAACATCATTGACCAATATTATGATGTGACCCAAAAACATATCCTCGAGCATGCCAAAAATTCAAATTTTAATCTTCAAGGATCTGTAACACGCTACAACCATCATGTCAGCCAAGAACACAAAAAATTGAACACACAAGATAAAAATATCAGATCACAGGATCACCAAACAATGCGGACATGCAAAAAAGATAGAGCATGATCTAGAAACATCCACGAGCACCAAGAAACAATAGAGAAACATCTGCAACAAATAGAATTACCAGAATCACACCAACTTCAAGTCTAAAACCATAAAAACACTGTCAAAACATAGATCTTCATAACTCGAACAAATCTTCACATGGACCTTTGAAACTTCTAGTGGATAGACTAGATGCACTTAGCAATAAACCCTTTAGTCCACAATAGCTAATCTTCAATGTACTGAAAAAAACACCTTCATGACCTTCACTGTTCCATTGGGAACTTGCAACTCTTCCTTTAACAATTTTCTCAATATCCTCGACATATACAACCTTCAATACTTCAATGCTAATAGTGTTGACATCAATGACAACCACATATCAACAACACAACCACAACATCCAACAATTTCACCCTTTGGCATTGATGTCAACACATGATGTGAAAAATACCATCAACACAACAACACTTACTCCTTCTTAGGTTCTGAATCTTCTCCTCAACACTTCTCATGATCTTCTTCCCACAGGGCACTTCTCCCCAGATAGTCAGTAGTTTTTCACATTACTCTTCTCCTCCTTTGACATCAATGGCAAAGATAAACATTATCTTCCCACATACAACCTCTGAACCACATATCTGCACATCTGACTACTCCCCCTAAGTAGCAGCCACATAAACATCAATTCGAATCAAGAAATATCTATGAAGCACACAAATTGATGCAATTAAATGCTTCTTACTTCATATCAGGAGGGGTAATCACCCCTAGCATCCCTCTGAGATACTCAAAAGTATCCTTTGGAAACGACTTGGTGAAAATGTCTATAACTTGTTCTTTGGTAGGTACATACTCCAGTTTGACTTCTTTCTCACTCATTTTTTCCCTTAAGAAGTGAAACTTGATTGATATATGCTTGGTCTTAGAGTGTAGCACCAGATTCTTTGATATGTTAATTACACTTGAGTTGTCATAGTATATGGCAATAGGTTCATCATATACTACTTTGATATCTTTCAACATCTATTTCATCCACATCACTTGAGTACAGTTATTTGTAGCAACAATATACTCTGCCTCGGCAGTAGATAGAGAAATGGAATTCTGCTTTTTGCTCAACCAAGACACCAACTTCTTCCCTAGGAAGAAGACACCACCACTAGTACTCTTCTTGTCATCTACATCTCCTGCCCAATCCACATCAATATATGCATTCAAAGTAATATAATCATCCTTAGGATACCAAAGCCCAAATTCAACTGTTCCTTTCAAATATCTAAAGATTCTCTTTACAACAGTCACATGAGACTCTTTTGGGTCAGCCTAAAATCTAGCAACCATACATACAACATTCATAATTTTTGGTCTTGTCTAAGTTAAATAGAGCAATCCACCAATCATTGACCTATATCTTGTTTGAATTTCCTTAGGAGAATCATCAATCTATGTTAACTTACATCCGGTTAACATGGGAGTACCAACAGGCTTTGAGTCATCCATGCCAAACTTCTTCAACAGCTCTTTCACATATTTGGAGTGAGATATGAAAATACCCTTGTCTAATTGAGTAACTTGCAATCCCAGAAAGAAATTCATTTCTCCAATCATGCTCATCTCAAATTCACTCTTCATTTCATCAACAAACTTCATACATAGATTATCATCTCCAAAAATAATGTCATCAACAAAGAATTCAATAATTAAATCTTTGTCATGATCCAATTTGAAATACAAGTTGTTGTCAGCAGTACCTTTATGGAATCCAAGTTTCAATAAGTATTTGTCTAGTCTAGCATACCAGGCTCTGTGGGCTTGCTTGAGTCCATAAAAAGCTTTCTTCAATCGACAAACCATATCTTCCTTTTTAGTCAGTTGAAATCCATCATGTTGTTCGATATACACTTCTTTTTCTAACTCACCATTCAGAAAAGCTGACTTCACATCCATTTGATAGACTTTAGAGTTCTTATATGCAGCATAAGCAAGAAATAATCTAACAGCTTCAATTTTGGCAACAGGAGCAAAGGTTTCTTCAAAATCAATACCTTCCATTTGTGAATACCCTTTACATACCAATCTTGGTTTATTCTGGACCACTTCACCTTGTTCATTCAGTTTATTCCGAAAGACCCATTTAGTACCAATCACACTTTTGTCTTTAGGTCTAGGAGCAAGTATCCATGTATCATTTTTCTCAATCTGCATCAGTTCTTCCTTCATAGCTTCCATCCAGTGTTCATCATTGCAGGCTTCATTGACATATTTAGGTTCAATCTTCAAAATCAAGCAATACTCTTATGCAATCTTTCTTCTAGTTTGCACACTGTTATTCTTGTCTCCTATAATTTTATTTTTAGAATGATTTAACTTTACATACTTAGAGTTTTAGGATTCTCTCAAACTTTTGGTTCTTCTTTTCTTTCTTTTGTACTTGCACTTGTCTCTGCTTCCTGACTACCTTGATTTACCAGAACAACTAGAAGTTGTTTTATTGGAACATATGGAACAATTTGAAGTTGATTTTGTGTCTAAGTATTTTTCCCTTTGTTTGTGTTGTCTTCCTAGTCATCTAAATCATATCCATAGTATCTGGATGATTTAGCAGAATCCTCAACTCTGACATTTGTACTCTCAACCATTTTTCTTAGTCTTTTGTTATAGAACTGGTAGGCCTTTCTTTTAGTAGAGTAGCCTAGAAAGATTCCTTCATTGCTTCTTGCATCAAAATTTCCTATGTCCTCATCTCTCTTGATGTAGCATTTGCTTCCAAAGATCTTGAAATATTTAACTGTAGGCTTATAACCAAACCATAGTTCAAAAGGAGTCTTATCAAAAATACCATTTACATTTACCTGGTTTAAAGTGTACATAGTAGTGCTTATAGATTCACTCCAATAGATGTGAGGCACATTTCCTTCAATCATCATTGCTCTAGTAGCATCCAGTATTTCTCTGTTATTCCTCTCTGCAACTCCATTTTGTTGAGGGGTTTAGGGAGCATATAACTATCTTCTGATTCCATGCTCTTAACAAAAGGAATTGAACTCCCTAGAGGTGAACTCACCACCTCTGTCTAACCTTAAACATTTTATTTTTAGACCTCTCTCATTCTCTACCATAGCTTTGAAACTTTTGAACTTCTCTAATGGTTCACATTTTTCCCTTAAGAAAGCAACCCATATCATCCTAGAGTAATCATCAATAAGCAGCATAAAGTACCTTTCTCCATGAAGACTTCTGACTCTAGAGGGACTGCATAGATCAGTGTGTACCAACTCTAGTAATCCATTTGAATGGTGTTTTTTCTCTGAAAATAAACTCTAGTTTGTTTTCCCATTTGTCACTCCTTGCAAATTGTGTTAGCAGACTTCACTAGCTTAGGTAGATCTCTTACTGCTTGATTGGAGCTTACCTTGAAAATGTTATCAAAATTCACATGACACAACCTTCTATGCCATAACCAACTTTCATCTACTTGAGTAATTAAATAGCCTTCACTAGTAGCATTTAGGTGAAAGACATTACCTTTTGTTTGTGTACCTGATTCAATTACATTTCCAGAGCTTCCAAGTATTTTGCATCTTACATTTTTGAACTGAAGATCATAACCCTTATCCACCATCTGTCCAACACTCAACATATTATGTTGCAAACCTTCAACATAAATAACATCATCAGTGTTATGTTTACCACCAAGACAAATAGATCCTCTGCCATGAATCACATCAAAATTGTTGTCTCCAAATCTTACAACCCCACCATCATATTTCTCCAGACTTACAAATTTTATTTTGTCACCAGTCATATGATGTGAGCATTTTTTGTCAATAACCCACTCATCCTTTTCTTCAATTCAGGTTGTAAGAGCTTCTCAACCTTAGCAGATTCAGTAGCTACCAAACCATTTTCCTTGATAACAATCAAAACCCATTCATCTTCATTTCCATTTTCTTTATCATATTCTTCATTAGTCAAACCTTCTTCAGCAAAATAGTATTTCTTTTGAAATCTAGATTTGTTAGGCTTAGTCCTAGGAACTCTTTCAGGACACCTTGATACAAAATGACCTATCTTACTGCAAGAGAAATATTTAATAGGAAACTTTCCTTTATACTTACCTTGTCCTCTACCTTTTTTCTTCACAATCAGTGCTTCCAACTCTTCTACCTCTCTTTCTTCATCTTCAAGTTGTTTCATCTCTTCCTCATACTTGAATGTCTTATTAGAACTTTCTCTCAAATCATATATTTTCTTGTTTCTTCTAGATGCAGTGGCCTTAAATGTAAATTCGGTCTTGGGAACAGATTCAACAAATTCACTCAACTCAAAGGTAGCAAGTTTACCAATCAATGTATCTCTTGTCGCATTCGTCAATGATTTAGTTTCTTCAATAGCATGATATTTTTCTTTGTAAGAGGGATGCAATGATCTAATCACTTTAGCCACAATTTATTCCTCTTCCAAGGTACCACCGACACATCTAATACCCATTACTATTTCATTTACTCTTTTCATAAAAGAAGAAATATTTTCATCATCACCCATCTTCAAATTTTCATACTTGCCTTTCAAACTCTGTAGCTTAGCCATCTTCACATGTACATCTCCTTCATACAAAGTTTCCAACTTTGTCCAAATCTCATGAGTTGTCTTCAGACCTATCACATTTTTCATTTCTGAATCTGTTAGAGCACTCAACAAAGCTTTAATAGCCCTAACATTATTCTCAGCCTCTTTAATCTCATTAGTAGTGGAAGGACCATTTTGAGGAATAACATATGGATTCTTTGTAATCTTCCAGTAGGGTTCACCAATACACCTCAAATGACAATCCATCCTGACTTTCCACAATGAGTAGTTTGCTCCATCGAATCTAGGGCTATCCTTCTTGTATGATGCCATCTCAGATCACCTCAAGCTTTTAAACTTCTTCAAAGGAACCTACTCTGATACCAATTTTTGGAAAAATAAGGACATACAACTGAGAGGGGGGGTGAATCAGTTGTTACAAAATATTTTAAACTTTTCAAACTCAACTTAATCTCAAATCTGATGAATGAACAATACACCATGAATAATCAATACATCAAAAGCACAAAGAACACCAATATTTTTTATGTGAAAACCTTGTTAGGGGAAAAACCATAGTGGATGTTAGTCCACAATATTATACCCTATTAAAAGTATAATAAAAAAAAAATGGGAATGCACATGCATTCAAGCACACTACTTAGAGCTCACTACTCAATTACAAGAGGGCTAACTGCCCAGAGAAGACACACTACCTTACAGAAAAATGGATTAGATATGCAAGGTATGAACTGAGAAAATAGCTTCTACATAAGCCTGATTATAGTTCTAGTTAAGCACAAAAAACCTTCTTCACACTTCTCTCAAACTCCTTCACACTCTACTCTTCAATCGAATGGATAGATCAATATTCACACACTTTCTCTTCTCTAGCTTTTCTTCCCTTCACATGCTCACTAAATTTTCTCAAACAAACACTCTTATATATCTGCAACATGAAATTACATCAACAAATTCATCAACCAAAAAAAAAAACATATTTACAATGTCAACCCAGATTTACAAATAAATTCTCAATGTGGATCAAACACCGTTGGCCAATATTATGATGTGACCCAAAACAATATCCTCGAGTGTGCCAAATATTCAAATTTTAATCTTCAAGGATCCACAACACGCTACAACCATCATGTCAGCCAAGAACACAAAAACTTGAACACGCAAGAGAAAAATATCCGATCATGAGCTCACCAAACAATGAAAACATGCAACAAAGATAGAGCATGATCTAGAAACATCCACGAGCACCAAGCAACAACAGAGAAACATCTGCAACAACTAGAATTACTAGAATCACACCAACTTCAAAACTGAAACCATAAAAACACTATCAAAACACAGATCTTCATAACTCAAACAAATCTTCATGCGGACCTCTAAAACTTCTTGGTGGGTAGACTAGATGCACTCAGCAATAAACCCTTTAGTCCACAATAGCTGATCTTCAACGTACTGAGAAAAACACCTTAATGACCTTCATTGTTCCACTGGGAACCTGCAACTCTTTCTTTAAAAATTTTCTCAATATCCTTGACATATACAACCTTCAATACTTCAATGTTAATAGTGTTGACATCAATGACAACCACAACATCCAACAACTAGGGGAGACATTTGCTGGTATGGGACAACCACAACCAGCTGGTGAGTGAATTTTTGCAGTCTAAATTATTTATATAGCAAGCTAAATAGAAAGCACTACTTGGGTCGTTCCCTCTCACAAGTTGGGAGGCAAGCCCTCTAAAGGTGACACATATTGTTTGAAGCATAAAATGATTTTCATCACCCAATATTGCCAATAGGCACAAGGGGAGAGGATACATGCTTCCAAAAAGAAAAGTAGAATTGTGTGTTTCTCTTCACCCAAGATCACATGAAGTGCAAAGGGATTGGATACACACAACAAGAATACATAGAAAAATCAAACACATGTTCATTTTAATCCATCATAGCAACATAAGTTTATTTTAAACACCAATTTGAAGTGTGAAAGTTGTATTGTTCAATTTTAATCCAACAATCAAAATGATGTGAGGGTTTAGTTTTAACCAATTTGAAAGTTCATTTTAAATCCCAAAATAAATTTAGTTTGGTCCTAAAGCATGAAATAAAAAAAAAATCATAATTAGGTTATAATTGTCCCATAAGTGTTGAAACACTTGTTACAATTATAAGATGAATGAAAAAATTCTCCTTCACTTCAAATTTTATCATCAAAACTTGCAAAACCAGTTAGTCTAAAAAAACCAAACAAGAAGTCAAAGACATGTTAGTGATGAGATAAAGCCAAAAAATTCAAACACATGTCAAGAAACAAGTTATGTTCTATTTACTAGTAATTTGCAATGTTGAAATCAATTACATCACTAAAATTCATCAATAGCATCGATGTATAGGATATGCATCACCATATTGAAAAATCAATAGTGGCCCTTTGTAGTAAATAGATAGGTCAAATGCATCGACATATCAATTGCGTCGCTAAAAAGAAATTCATTTTATATTAAAAAATTAAATTAGCATTGTTAAATTAAAATGTAGTGACGAAATTAATTATGCATTGCTATTTTAATTATGCATCAATAAACTAAAATCAGAGGTGCATCGTTGTATAGCGACGCGTCATCAAATGTGTCGATTGATAATCGATAACATCGTTATACCTAAAAACACAAGGAAAACGGAGTTTTAACAAGAAATTTGTTAGATTGGTTAGTTCAAGCCTTCCTTCTAACACCAAAATGTGATTGATAGATTAATATGGGTTGAATACATTTGATCCATGAGGATACGAAGCATATTCGAGCCACTAAACGCCAATCCCAATAAGATCAATCAATTTAAAACTAAACTAGGAATCCATTAAAAACTAACATATTAAATCATGAAAACTTTGAAAACACCTATTCTAATCCATTGAAACTTATCCTACTAGGGGAGTGGTGTTATATTGATGTGGAATGGTGACCCTTTCCCAATCCCATGGATAAATGAGCATGTTTCAATAGATTTATTAAAGAGAATCAAAGAAACCGATGACAGATGTGATGAAACATGATTTAAATGCTAAACTAGCATGATGCAAGCTATTTTAACATGATGCAAACTAAGATGATTGATATGGATGTACATGCAATGCTAATCTAAATGGATTTTAAGCTAAAAAGATTAAAACCCTAATTACAAGATATACTAAATGTATGCATCTATATTATCATGGAAGCCATTAATGGAAGCTAAGCTAATATGCAAGTAAATTAAATGTGAATGCAAATGAAAGTTATTTTAATAGCATAAGTTTACTCTTAAAAGGTGGATCCATTTGTCTCTAAATAGTGAACTATTTATAGGAGGAAAAATGAGAAATAAAGGGTTGATTTTAAAAAGGTTAATCAATGGTCAAAAAGGGAGGAAGGATCAAACATGTATAATGGATTCTCATCAGTGGATGAGAATCAATGATCACATGGATCAAGAAAAGAATCAACGTGGTTCATATTCTTCCAAATAAACACATTCAAAACTTGCACAAGGAGTATTGTAAGTTAGCTTGCACAAGAAGTCTTGCAAGTTTGTTATGAGGGAGAATATTCCCTTTTTCAAATGAGTGAGAAAATAGAATATTCTTTGGAATATTCTCATGGGTTAGGGAAGATTAGGTATTTACTTAATTAAAACCAAATTTAATTGTGAAAAGGAATATTCCATAAGAATATTCCCTTTTTGGAGGAATGTGCAAAGGAGGAATATTCCCTTGAAATATTCCCTTGCAAGTGGGAGGATTAGATTTAATTAGTAATTTGATTATTAAATAAAGTTTCAATTATGAAAATTAGGGGAATTAGGACATCCATTAAATAGTTGATTTATTTAATGAAAAAGGGGAAAGTGATATGATATTTAATTAAATAACTTAGGGTTATTTAATTAAATAAGAGGACTTAGGGATTTAAATTAAATAACTTGATGTATTTAATTTAATAAGATGGAATGATAGCATGAAAGGGGAATTAACTCAATTAGATTAATTAGGTTAATAGATTCAAATGATGCAATTAATTAAATAGCTAGGAAAATTTAATCAATTAAGTAAAAAGAGGATGGCTTTCAAGACGAAATAATGTTAGTATATATGATTTGAGTGCATGATATCATTTGGGTGATCCCATAATAGTGGTTTACAATTTTTGGCCAAATTGGACACTGAAATTATTATTTTTAACTAAATCTTCACATTCGGGCACCTATAGCGGCTAGACTATGAAGAATTTGAAGATGGTGCAAACTAGAGTCTCATCAAATTTTGTCTGTAGATTCTAAAAATATTTTTTTCAAAATTTTTGGAATCAAATTGCACTTCTTTTTCCATCTCCCACGAAAATAGATTTTTTTCATAAAACAACAGACACATATATAACTTTTTTTCCATGAAGGATAAAATTATAATTATTTCAAATTTAGATTTGTAACTCTGATATCTAGTGCTTCCATAGTTTTTATTGAATATTTTTCCTTAATCAAGTTTCAAAGTCAAACAAATTACAATTAATTAACTTTTTGTATATGTCAAAATTTAATTTAATTTTTTGTTGGATCAAGGACTTCAATATCTAGTGCACTCATATTTTTCAATTTTTGTTTTTGATAATCTTCTATTTTTCCACATGTGAAGAACAAAGAAATTCATTTTCGATGAAAACCCTATGTTTAATAAAACTTAAAAAAAAAATACATAACAAAACCAAAACATACTAAAATGATATTTATTAGATAGCTTGTTCCGAGGAATACCATAATCATTTGAAATAAATTTTAAATGAATTCATTTGATCCCCCAAAATCTAAATCAAAAGTTATTTTTTATCAGCATTTTGATAGGTGTAAAGGAGATGCATTTATAGATATGGTTTAAAACTAGCGAGGTTCTATCCAAGGGGATTTGATCTAAGGTGATTTGATCAAACCCTCTTCAATTGGAATCCTTAAAAAGAAACTTTTTAAGGCTTAAATCATTATATTTTCTAAAAATATGTGATTTCAGCTAAAATTCATTCCTCTCAGGAATTGTAAACCACTATTATGACAGCACCCATTTAGGACATTTTTAAATGTCTACAAAAACATTTGTTGATTTAATGTTCAAGTTTTAATAGTATAATGTTGACCTAGTTGTGACTTGAAAGTTGTTAGTGTTGATCATGAGTAATAATAATTGAATCAGAAGTATTTCTTAGATCTAAAAAATAATAAATCATGTGATGTCATATCAATGCACCAATAAAACATGAATTAGTGGACAAGTTTGTTCGAGTAATTAGGATAATCAATTATCATTAATTAATTATTAAGTCTCTTATTACCTTATTACCTTATTCACTTAAGTTAAACTTATGAGTGTTTTTTATTATTAGATTGGGCTAATTATAGGTCTAGTTGTCTCATTTCATGAGATTAATACACTTGTCACAATCTATTGCAATCCTCATCTAGGTTTTGTTTTTTTATGCTTTTATAAGTATGCTCTTCATTGTAATCATTAATTCACATTTATTTAATCAATGTAGAAGCCATATAAAATGTTTTTGTTGATTTAATATCTTTCTTCTCAAGGTTGCATAGCATAATCATTGATTTTTTCTCTCATGCATGATAGGCGTTTTGGTTGTAGAGGATCACTAGGAGGTGTGGGGTTCACTATCAACTCCAACATTGTATCAAAGCACCATATCTATGAATTCTTGTCTAAATTTTGAGAGATCTGGCCTTGAGGGAAAATCAAATCATCCCAAGGAAAATTGAGCATCATTGTTGAGTCTAGAACAATTGAAAACCTAAAAAATGTTTGTCATTTGATCAAATTTGGTAAAGTTGAAAAAAGGAAAAAAAAATTAGCAGTCAAGAATCTACACAGAATTTTGTATGGTCATATGACTCGTACAACCTCATTCACCATTACTTCATTCATGTGCACAGGTTTTTAATTTTTTTTTGGTTTTTTAAAGTTTCCAAAAAGAAAATCATCAATCGAAAAATAATTTTTAAAAAAATGTTTTAAAAAAGGGGGTGATTTTATTTAATGCACAAGGTACTATGCAGTACTCTAGCAGGTGCAGGCCCCCCACCCTTTGGAAGCAATGACCTTTACTCCTCTATCGCTAGCAATGTTTTCACTAGCGATGGAAAATCTCACTGTCGATTAAAAAAACTAACACTCAAATCTGATAATGGAATATTCCACGCAGAAAGAACATTCTAGTGAAAACAATAGATTTTGGCTACCACAAAAGTCTTTCAGTGACCTATTTTTTGGTTGGCGAGGGGAATATTCCCTAGTATATGCACTGGTATCATTTGTATGGCCACCTCTATTGAAAAAATTTCTCAACCTTGCTTTTTTTTTAATTATTAATTGGAAATTGGTAATTATCTTTTAGTTGTCATGAAATTTGGTAAATGCAACTATAACAACTTGCAAAGTGTATTTAATTGTCAAATTAGAAAGAGAATGAAAAAAGGGAAGTTAAATGTGAGCTTGGAAAAAGACAAAGAAGATTTTTTAGTTGCATGTGCAAATTACTAAAAAATGGATAAAATCACAAGTTGGAAGAGGAAGTTTATTTTCTTTGTGATTTATGCCTAAATGGTTTTAGAAACCATTCTTGACATGTGTTTTCTCTCATGCCTATATATTTAGTGCTTGAGTTGAAGGGAAAACAAGTTAAGTTGCAGGTTGTTGAAGCAATGTAGTTTTGCAGTGATTCAAAGGGAGAATTTGTATTGATGTAACTCATTCGAAGGATTAATACAAGTCTTGGATCTCTTTGGGTGTGGAGGTTTTTCCCAACAAGGTTTCTCCACGTAATTCTTGAGTTATGGTTTGCATCTTTTTTGTACTCTATTTTTAACTTTGATTTATTGCCATTTGTTAATTTGGATGCATAAAATTATCTGCATATATTTCACTGTAATTCTTTTATCATGTTTTTCAACATTTGGTATCAGAGCCAAGGCTTGACTAGAGAAGGGGATTCCTTTTCTAGAGTGTTTGATTGTGTTTTTTTTGCTATAATGGGAGTGTGTTGTGTTTTCTTGCAGTTTCAAATTCAGTGTGATAAGAGATCATGGGTAGCTCATCTTGGTTGGACATTGAAAAGTTCAACAGTACTATGTATGAGCTTTGGAAGTTAAAGATGGAGGACCTCTTGGAAGAAAGATATCAATGGATTTTTTTAATAAATAGAAGAAACCATATAGTATGTGATGCAAGAGCATCAGGGGTGAAGAGCAATCTTGCTCACCCAAAAAAAAAAAAAATTATTTTCTTTATTTTTGATGTGTTGTTGGTTTTACAAGTGTAGTGCCCCTCCACGATTGGCCCCTTCATGATGTTTGATAAGATTTGTTTTGGATTGTTCAAATTAAATTGGTTTAACAATGTTGTTTGATTAGTAATGAATTAAGTAAATTATTAAATAAATCATGTTGGAAAATAGATATGTATGTTGCTCTTGGAAAATTAAATTAATTAAATTAAATTATTAAGTTATAAAGTGATTTTATAATTAAATATAAAGATAATTATTATTTAATGCCAAGTTTTAATAATAAATTAAAATATGAAAAGATATTAATATGAAATAAAATATTGAAAATAAAATATTAAATCGGATGAGGATAATCAATAATGGAATAAAACAATTAAAAAGATAGAAGGTTTTGCATGCAAGTTCATGCACAGTTTCAAACTGATGATCAAAAAAAGAACTTGTTGTTTTTATGAGATTTTTATCCGCTTTTCGGATTTTAGAACGAAAAACTAGATTTGCAAGATTTTTGTAAAAATAAGTATTCTCGATTGATGGTGTTCGAAAAGAATCGGAAGTGGGTGAAAATCGGGGAAATTGATCGAGGGTTTCAGAGATGTTGTGTTGCTACAGAGGCTCAAACTCGGAAACTCCATCTCGGCTTGCATAGGATTCCAGGTTAGTTTTCCTTCGTATTTGATTTCAGTGTTTTGATTAATATCTCCATTTGTTGCTTGGTTGTTTGACTGTACTTTCTGATCTATGTCGAGTTCTATACTTTTCTATGCTTTGTCTCATATAGGCGTTCTTTTAAAACTTTCATTGAAATATTCTATCGAATCTCTCTATGAGTTTGATTTTCTTCTCCCGCTTTAAATTTTGTAATGCTTTTTTTGTATGAGTGAAATTCGTAACTTGATCTACATACTTATGCTTTCCTATGTGTATGATGTCGATTTGTTGTGATAACATTTTGAAGATTATACACCCTCTTTACTATTGTGGGTTCATTCGGTTTCTATCCCCTCAACATTCGATTTGCTTCAGCCTTAGCGTAGTCGATGATAAAATAATGCTCGCCAAATATATGATTAAGCCATGCTTTAATATTGCTACTTTGAGTTTATTCAATCGGCTTTCTTGGAGTCAAAAATTATTCTCTGTGGCATGGGAACTCTATGAAGTCGATTTAACATGGAGATATGTAGCTTTTTCTTGTTTTTTTTTTGTGCATGGCGTTTCTGTCTGCAGTCCCGCCTTGCATGTAGGTTGCCATTTCCCTCCTACCAATTGCATTTATGTGAAACTTTATTTAGCCTCCTCATTATTTGAGTGATTTAATAAGTGTTAAGAGATTTGATTAGATCGATGGATATTTAGTATGTGAAGAATATGTCTCTTGTATTTTGCTTTAGGGAATCGATAAGTATGTGTAGTATTTGATGTTTGATTCATATAGTATGATAGTAGTCGACTTACTTGAATATATATATATATATATATATATGTGTGTTTGTGTTCATACTCTTTTAATTTGAATTATTGTTTTATAGTAGCAAATCAAAATTATATTTATATGTTTACTGGTATATATGGATATATATAAGTATATAGATATATATAGATATATTTTTATAGATATTTATATAAATGTATATATATATATATAAATATATAAATACACATGAATATATGTTTATATATAAATACTTCTATATTTATTAAAGTTGTAACAAAAGAATATTTTTGGTTGGGATTAAAATATTTGTAGAATAATGCATAAGGAAAATTGATTTTCTTATATACAAATAATTGAAGGATTTAGTTAAATAGATTTGGAAATTAAATGAGGGTAATATTGATAATTAAATAATCAAAAGGATTTATTTAAATAAATTTGAATTGGATCATCTTGTTTGTCAGTTAATTCAGGCTGAATGTCTTCATAATCATCTAGTAGTTGAATTGATTATATAGAATGATTTCTTGATTGCAGTGTTTAATTGATGTTTGTGTGGGATAATGTCCAAATAATGTCTTCCTTGGATGCATTTTTTAGTTGACTTTATTATTACTTGTGTTTGAATGTGACATTGAGTTTTTTTTGGTGTTAGGCTTTGTGAGGGAGTCTTTTATTCAAAATGGTTCTTGGTAGTGTTCCAGAGGTTAGGGAAAGTTTTCCGCATAATGGGTTTTATGTTTTCTTTTTCTTTTTCTTTTTTGAAATGGTTGTCAATGTTTCTTGAAGATGGGTGAATTGTTATTTAAATTGTGTACATTAGGGTTCAAGCCATGCACTACTTAGTCATTGTTATGGTTGAGATTTGTGAGCAAGAGGGTTCAAGCCTCGCTTTATGTGTACGTGCATGTGATTTGTTATTTTTTGCAAATGGCTTTACCTGGTTGGATTTTTTGGGTCTTTTAGTTGTTAGTAGGGGGAGTGGCTCTCTATGGGGTTACGACGCACAAAGTGGCATTCGGGTAACTCATTGAGAGTTTCTTTAATCAATGATAACGTAAAATAAATTAGGCGGTTGGGTAGTTCACATTAATCAAGATAACACCTCACTCATGGCTCAAGTGCTTGTTTAGGCTTGAGATGAGTGGGAAGGCCTCGAATGGAAAGATCAACTGCCTTGTCCTCTTGGAAGGTATGTTGATCCCACATGAGTTTGTATGGGGGTCTGGTGATTGGTAGAGGCTTCCAAGGTAACCCAGGATGGGGGTCCGGTAACTTAGGAAGATTCACCAGGGTAACCCATAGCAAGCAATGTGATGACACTCCTCCCCATAGCAATTTAGCATACCCTTTTCTTGTGTTCTATTTTTTGTTGCATACCTCTAGAAGCGGTTTCAATGTTATGAGTTGTTTGTGGTATTTGTATGATGGAGTCATGTTAGCCCTATTGTGTTGTGCTACTGTTTCTTGATTGTTTTTGTGGTGGGACCTTATTGTCATCTCCTAGCATGGGGGGTGGACCTTAGCGTTCCACATGGTTGGGTAGAATGTACCTTGCACTCCATTGGGTTCCCAATTGATGCTCATGAGCATGGATGTTGTACCACATACAAAGATTTCAGATCTTGTACCAGAATTGAGTTAGCATTGATGTTATATAATGTAATCATTTCAGTTGTATCTTATCATGTATTTTATGTATCCTTCCCATTGTTATAAGGGAAGCTTTGATGTAAACTTGTGAACAGTGTAATGATCTACCCCATGTATGGGAATTTTTATATGTATTCATTGGTTCGTATTCTATGCTCTTGGATGGTTTTGTATCTATGGAAATATGTATATCTAATTCTTTAAATGTAGAAGATGTAAATGAACTATTGTTATTAGTTATTTTATGATGTATGTTTAGGTTGGTTAATAGTTATGTTTGTAATGTAGTCATGATACCCTAAAGGACATAGTCAGTGCAAATGTACATGTGGATTACATTCTATGTTATCGTTAGTATGATTTATATGTTGATTCACTTCTTTTTTTAAAAATTATGTCATAAATGTTAGTTAGTTGTATTGTCCTTTGGGGTTTCATGGCAGGGAATTACACCAAGCATGTGAATTTTTCCCTCTCTCATCTTCATCTATTTCTTTTGGGATCCCTTTTCATTGATGTAAATTAATTAATGCCTTGAAGTTAAATTATAATATTGTTGTAAATGTTGTAGATTAAAAAATATACTTGTCATCCAAAGTCCCACATCTAGGATTGTGTAAATTGATTTTTTATTTTTTGTAACTCCCAAGAATAAAGAAGAGTGGACAAATTAATCATTGCGGGTAATGTCTAGCGTGTGGGAGTGGGGTTGTTGGGAAGAGGTTTGTGGAGGCCATTTTGAGCTCTAGATTTGATTTTTTCTAGGAAAAATTGTAGGGGAGTTATTGCAAGATTCTAATGCCTAGGAGAGGTTGTTGAATGTGGTTTTGACTAGAAATATTGGGAGAAAAAAATTCTAATGCCCAATTTTGGTGAAGTTGCATGTGATGAATAGAGAAATAACATAGGGGAAAATGAGCCATAAGATGAAAAATATTGCCTATGCACCCCAAATTCCATTATCAAGAAATTGAAGAATGTTGTTGCTACCTATAGTTTGTTGGCACATTGACCAAAATATGCTCATTCCTCAACCTATCACAAGTTGACAAGTGGCTCCTTCCTATTGGTGGACCTTTAGTCCCACATCCTCCATGTTTGTCATTCTTTTATCCTTCTTGGCTATAAATAGAGGCCTCCTATATTGTATTAATCCTCCACAACTTCACAAGTTTCACAATATTATGCACAAATACATCATTTTCATTTGAATCCATATCATCTTCAAAGAAATTTCATCATTTAGTTTATCCAAAGGGGTTGGGAAAGGGCT
Source organism: Sequoia sempervirens (assembly GCA_007258455.2). Classification (NCBI taxonomy): domain Eukaryota; kingdom Viridiplantae; phylum Streptophyta; class Pinopsida; order Cupressales; family Cupressaceae; genus Sequoia; species Sequoia sempervirens. The sequence goes on along the minus strand of VDFB02252616.1, from coordinate 25,734,003 downwards.
ATTTTCCACATCAAAATAGCACCAATCCCCCTATGAAGTGATGGTTTAATCAATTTTAGATAGGTTTACATGCTTATGATTTCTTTGTATGCTTTTTATCATGTTTCATTGTCTTAATGTGATTAAGAATTTCATAGGGAGTTTGATTATTGTTTTTGGCTAACTTGACTAATTATCTGTTGTGTTGATTATGTTAGCTAGGCAAAAATCTTTCTCACAAAATCATTTGAGAATTATAGATATTTTCAATCAACCTATCAATAAAAAATGTATTCATAATGCAAGTAGAAAATCACTAATAATTTTCTATTGAATTCAAAATAAGGCATATCTTGTATTGGTGGAAAGCTAACAATTTTCTCAATAAATCCTTTTCATTTCATCAAATTCAAATATAAAAAATTTGTCAGCCACTTTTTTTATCATATCACCACTTTTTGGACCCCCATGATCCTACACTCACCCATGTACAAAATCAATAGTAATTATCTATTAAATTCAAATTAAGGCATATCTTAAATATTAGTGGAAAGATGACAATTTTGTCAATAAACCCTTTCATTTCATCAAATTTAGATAAAGCAAAATTTGTCAGCCACTTTTTGTCATATCGCCACTTTTTCGACCCCCATGATCCTACACTTACCCTAGAGGGAGATCCCCAAAAGGAAAATAAAATCCAACACTCATGGGTATGTTGAGGGAAATCACAACAAGGTTGCAAGCCATAGAGACTTCTCAAATAAGAGGCATTCCTATTGAAGATGTTAGTGAATATGAGTAAGAAGTTCTAGAGGTTGCAACATAACAGGGAGAGGATGCACATGAAGAAAGATTCTTACAAGTGTTGGCTAAAATTGGGAGTAAACCAAGGATGGACCCATCAGGTTATAGTGGAAGTATGAATCCAAAATAGCTTATTGACTAGATTTTTAAAATGGACAAGTATTTTGATTTGGAATCCACTGAATAAAAAAAATGTAAAATATGCTTGCAAAAGGTTGAAGGGACACACATCTCTATGGTGGGATCAAGTGGATATTAAAAGATAAAGGAAGGGTAAGGAAAAGATAAAAACATGGGAAAATATTGTTACAAAACTGAAAACAAAATTCTTTCCTGTGGACTATCACATCAACTTGATCAAAAGGTTACAAAACCTTAAACAAAAGGATTTGAGTGTCATAGAATACACAGAGGAGTTCTATAGATTAAGTGTATGTGTTGGAAATGTTGAAGATGATGAGGATCAAGTAGCAAGATATGTAAATGGTTTGAGGATCAATATCTAGGATGAACTTCACATGGTCATGATAAGGACAACTTGGAAGAAGCCTATCAATATGCAAGCAGAGAAGAAGTTAGAAAGAAGACAACAAGGAAGCTTTAGAGGAAGAGGAAAGCCTCCGTGAGGTAGAGGGAAGCTCATAAAGGAAGAGAAAGTAAGCTAGTCACAAAAAAATCATAAAACAAATGCAAGAGGAAGAGGAGATTTCCCAAGAGGAAGAGGTGAAACTTTAAGAGGGAGAGGAAAATATGGCAGAGGAAGGGGACTTTTAGGAGTATGTTTCAATTGTGGATAAGTGGATCACTAGGCATTTGAGTGACCTCAAATATAAGATATTAGCAAGATAAACATTGAAAGAGCATACACTACTAAAACTGAAAATGAAATAGAATTGGTGGATCCAGAAGATGGAGGATTCCTTATGTTAAAAATAGTGCTTTTAAAACTTGAGAAGGAGCCACAAGAACCAACACATAGGAGGAGCTTGTTTAAAATAGTGTGTAAATCACAAGGAAAATATTGCACTATAATAGTGGATAGTAGGAGCACTAATAATTTGGTGTCTCAAGAGATGGTGGAGAAGTTGAATTGGAAAGAATGAAACACCCAAACCCATACTGGGTCACTTGGCTGCAAAAATGACATCAAATTTTGGTGAGTAGTGTTTGGTAATTTTTTAGATTAGTAACTATAAGGATGAGATATTATGTGATATCATTCCAATGGTTGCATGTCATATCCTTATGGGTATACCATGGCAGTATGATCGAAAGGCAATACATGGTGGTGAAGAAAACACTTACACCATCACAAAGGACAAGAAAGAGTATATCATGAACCCATTGAAAGAGAAGAAAAATGAATTCAATAGTGATACCAAGGTATGCATAGTAGTTAGTAAATAATTTTTGAAGGAGTTAAAATAATAATAACTATGCTATTCTTTGGTTTTTGGACCTCAAGAATTTGGGGCAGCAAGTAAAGAACTCGAAATGCCCAAAGAAATCAAGAAAATATTGCAAGATTGTGATGATATTTTGATGAAGGATCTTCCATATGGAATTCCACCAATTATAAGTGTGAGTTATTGCATGGATTTGGTACTAGGAGAAATCCTACCAAACAAGGCAGCATATAGAATGAGTCCTAAGGAAAATGAAGAGATAAACAAACAAGTGCAAGGATCGTTGGATAAAGGTTTGATAAGAGAGAATTTGAGCTGATGTGCAATACTAGTAGTTATGGAACCAAAAAAGGATGGATAATTGTGTATGTGCATAGATTACAAAGAAATTAGTAATATTACAATCAAATATATATTTTCATTTCCTCGTATAGATGATTTGATGGATTGCTTGAGTGGAGAAAAATACTTCACCAAAATTGATTTGAAGAGTGGATATCATCATATAAGGATTAGAGAGGGAGATGAACGAAAGACCACATTCAAGACAAAGGAGGGGTTATGTGAGTGGTTGGTTATGTCATTTGGACTCACAAATTCCCCAAACACATTCATGAGATTGATGAACGAAGTGCTCAAACCATTTCTTGGTATGTTTGTAATTGTCTATTTAGATGACATATTGGTTTTTAGCAAAGAAAAGGATGAACATTTAGAACATGTGAGGGTTATTTTGTAAAGGTTAAGAGAGGAAAATTTTCTGGTCAATCTTAAGAAATGTGTCTTTATGAAGGAGGATCTGGTATATTTGGGGTTTGTAATCTCAAAGGAAGGCTTATGGATGGATTCGTAAAAGGTTAAGGCAATCCTAGAATGACCATCACCTAGAAGCATGTTTGAGGCTAGGAGTTTTCATGGTTTTGCAAGCTTCTATAGGAAGTTTATCACAGTAGTATTTGTGCACCAATTACTGACACAATGAAGGGAGAGAAAAGGGACTTCAAGTGGAAAATTTCAATAGAGTGAAATTTTAACATATTGAAGGAAAAGGTGACTGAACAAACCATATTAGCATTGCCAAATTTAAACAAAGTGTTTCAAGTTGATTGTGATGCAAGTGGGAAATCCATAGAAGGAGTTCTTAGTCAGGAAGGAAAGACCATAGCTTACTTCAACAAGAAGCTAAATGAAGCCAATATAAAATATTCAATGTATAATCAAGTGTTTTACTCTATTGTGCAAGCCCTCAAGAATTGGAGACACTATTTGTTACCAAGGGAGTTTGTCCTCTACACTGATCATCATGCCTTACAGTTCATTAACAGCTAAGGTGAGCTAAATCAAAATAATATTTAGTGGGTGGAGTTCTTGTAAAGTTATTCTTTTATTCTAAAACATAGAAGTGGTAAGTCAAATCAGATAGCAGATGCTTTGAGTAGGAGGTGTTTGTTTTTGAATAAAATGCAAGTGAATGTCATGGGTTTTGATTTCATGAAAGAGTTATCAAAAAAATTTATTGATTTTAGTGAACAATGGTAGCTTATAAGTCTCCAATAGAGAGAAATAGAACCAAGTGGCTGGATCATTTCATTCAAGAGGGGTTTTTTTTCAAAGGGCAGTGATTGTGCATACCAAGGGGATCAATGAGAGAACTTGATTCGGGAAAAACATGATGGAGGACTTGGTGGACAATTTGGAGTGGATAAAACTTTGGGGCAACTGAGTGAAACTTATTATTGGCCAAGCATGGGTAAGGATGTGAAAAATATGGTTCAAAGATGCTCAATATGTCAATATGCCAAAGTAGCTAGTTAAAACACACTATTATACTAGCCTTTACCAATTCCAAATAAACCATGGGAAGAAGTGAGTATGGATTTTGTTTTGCAGCTTCCAAGAAACAGAAAAGGTAATGATTCTATTTTTGTTGTGGTTATATATTTTCAAAGATGGATCATTTTATTCCTTGCAAGAAATCAAGTGATGCATCACATGTTGCCAATTTATTTTTCAAGGAGGTTGTAAGGTTGCATGGTTTGCCAAGAACTATTGTTTTAGATAGAGATACTAAGTTTGTTAGTCATTTTTGGAGGAAATTATGGAAAAAGTTGGGCATGCATTTAACTTATAGATCAACCTATCACCCCCAAATGGATGGGAAAATAGAGGTGGTCAATAGAATTCTTGGAAATTTATTGAGATTCTTGATAGATGGAAGACCAAAATAGTGGGTTGTGATACTTGCACAAGATAAATTTTCTTACAATAAATCCATCAATAGAAGCACAGGTAAGAGTCTTTTTTAGATTGTTTATGGATATAGTTCTAAAGGTGTTCATGAGTTAAGAGATAATACAGATTTGGGAAGGACAAGTGTTGTAGCAGAGGATTATGTTGAATATATACATGAGTTTCACAAAGAGTATAAGGAGTGGTTAGAGTCCAATACAATCAAGTACAAAGCTCAACCTGATTTGAAATGAAGAGAACAAAAGTTTGAAGTGGGAGAGTTTGTTTTAGCACACCTATAGAAGGATACATTTCCTCAAGGCTACTACAACAAGCTGAAATATAAAAATATTGGACCGTGCAAGGTACTCAAGAAATTTTTAGCTAATCCATATGAAATAGAATTTCATCCAAGAGTATATATTTCACCCTTTTTCCATGTATCTAATCTTTATCATTTTTATGGTGATGGAACAGATGAAAATAAGAGTGATGTTTCATATTTACAAAATTGGTAGCAGCAACTTCCAACAAGGGAGTGTGAAGAAATAGATGAAGTTGTTGATTCAAGAGTGGTAAGAAGAGCAAGAGGAAAGTAATATAAAGAGTATTTGATTAAATGGAGAGGGAAGAATATGGAAGAGGCAACATGGGTGGATGACCCCAAGATTCTCAAGCTTGGAATTCCAAACCCATATAAATTTTCATCAGCTCACACTAATGAAACATTCTTTCTTACCTCGAGTGTTTGATAGAGGAGCATCAAGGGATAAGAGCAATCCTACTCACCAAAAAAAAAAAAAAAATCTTGATTTTTGGTGTGTTGTTGGTTTTGCAAGCATGTAACTTTTTTCCCTCTCTCATCTTTAGCTCTTTCTTTTGGGCCCCCTTTTCATAAATTAATTATATGTGTTGAAGTTAAATTGTAATATTGTTGCAATGTAAATTAAAAATATACCTAGGAGCCAAAGTCCCATGCCCAGGATTTTGTAAATTGATTTTTTATTATTTGTAACTCTCAAGAATAAAGAAGAGTGGAGAAATTAATAATTATAGGTAATTCCTGGTGCCTGGGAGTGGGGATCCTAGGAAGAGGTTTGTGGAGGCCATTTTAGGCTCCAAATTTGATTTTTTCCAAGAAAAATTGAAGGGGGCTTATTGCAAGATTCCAATGCCTAGGAGAGGTTGCTGAATTTGGTATTGAATTACAAGATTGGGAGAAATTTTTTTCCAACACCTAGTTTTGGACAAGTTGCAGGTGATGAATAGAGAAATAACACAGGGTAAAATGTGCTATAAGATGAAATATCATGCCTAGGTGCCCCAAATTCTATTACCAAGAAATTGAAGGATGTGTTGATGCTTGTAGTTTGCAATTTTTGGTTTCTTGAAGCTGATTTTTGGTGTGCTTAGAATTGTTTCCTATAGAAGTGAGCTGAAAAGCTCAAATTTCTTGCCTATAGGAGTTTGTTGCAGATGAAGAAGCATTCAATATGAGATTTGATGTTTTATTTTCAGATTTGTGTTGCTCAAGAATTTATTTAATTGTAAAGGAAAAATATTGTGTTGAGGATTTATTTAAATATTACTTTCCAGTGTTGATTTTGTGTAGGTGAGGCTACAAAAATTGGAAATCCCATAAGTTTCCCAATTGTTGATCTACATCAATATGTCACATGAAGATTTTACTAAATTAGATAAAAAGGGTTGTGACACTATTCATTTGTGTTTATTTGATTTTTTTTCTATTATATGTGTCTAATGAGACTATTGCATATAAATTATGGAATGGAATAGGATAGATATACCAAACTAAGAGTCTCATTAACAAGTTATTTCTAAAAAGAAAGTTATATTCTCTTAAAATGAATAATGGAGACTTGATTGCAAAAAACTTGAATTCATTTAATCTAATCCTAAGTCAGCTACAATCAATTAATGTAAAGATAGATGAGGAGGATAAACACATTTTATTATTATGTTCACTACCAAAACTTGTGATAATCTTATTGTTGCAATTAATGGTTCTTTTTCAGACGATCTAAAGTTGGATGACCTCATTGCCACTCTACTTTTAGAGGAAATGAGGATGATTTCAAAGGTTTCTAAAGATGCAATGCATGTACAAGGTAGATCTAAGGAGAAAGGTGATGACAAAAAGAAAGGTGAAAATGACACTTCTAAGGATTGTTCTAATTCTAAGGGAAGGTAAAAATCACCTAGTAAGAGTAGATTGAGGTGTTGGAACTGTGGTTGTCATAACCCAATTTTATTGCATATTTATTATAATATGGTAAATTGAATTATTGAAGAAATTCAATATATATTAAATGGAAATTTTAGAATTTTTGAAAATAGATTGAAAGAAGTTGATTAATGTTGACTATGTGATCTTCTGAAATTATCTTATATGTTATGAAGAATTGAATGTTACGATGAATTTTGCAAGTGCAAGTGTGTGCAATTGCAGGGTGACAGGTTGAAGGACGAGAACACAGTTGAAGTAGGATTTTTTACCCAGATCAAATGGTAAGCCAAATGGAATTTGGGTGCACACACCACAAATGACATGATGACTTGCATTTGAGCTATTTTGCATATATAGAAGAACATAATTACATGATTTGAATTGTTTCAGTGATTGAAAATGAATGGCTTGTAAATTAAATTATCTACCTAAACTCTGTGTTTTCAAGAAAATGACAGTACATATTTTAAAGTATGATTAAAAAGGATAAGAGTTTCATTATGTGAAAATTATACATGGATGCTCGAAGTGAAATCAAGTTCTTATTTAATTCAGTGATAGCAAATGGAACTCATAAATTCCTTCAAGCAAACAATATGTATATATATATATATAATGAAGAACATATATAGTAAATATGAATGAATGTCACATAAATACATATATATATACTTATATACATATACATATTGATATTCTTTTGAAATTGAATTCGAAAACCAATATCATCCATATCTAACTATTTGAAAAACAAATGAAAGTAATGAAGGCATCCCACGAAGGACGTGGTCTGTCATAAACATTATGGAAATATTTGAATCAAGATAGTGGTCAATGGCTATGGAAATAATGCCATAATGCTAACACTCAACAACATTTAAAAACATTGTTTCCATTCTGAATTCATAACCCTGAAAAAGCATAGTGAATGGAATCGACTGGTTGGAAGGAAAAAAAAAAGGAAGAGCTCGTGGAAGTGGAAAAATCATAGGCAAGCTTCACAAAAAGCTCGAATTTTAAGGTAATTTGATTTCTTTTAGAAACAAGCTCAATTTTATTATCATTTCCATAACATGCTATTGGTATTCTCTTCATTTTGTGAATAGTTCAATAGCGCAATAAAAATGTAATTCTTTGTCTATGTTGTTACGGCCTTGAGCCGAATGTTGTGTAATATTGACTATCTTTTTGGGGTTGCATGGCCTATGGCCTGCCTTCCACACACATTATCTAAGTTAGAGCCTTATTGGCTAGATTATAGAGCTAGGCTAAGGCTTGGATCCATTGAATATGCAATTGTCACTTAAACTCGCATAATAATGCTAGCCATACTATGGCTATTGTAATTTCATTTCGATCAAATGTGTGTTTTAGTGTGTTTAACCTTGTAGAGGATTGATTGTCGATCCAATGGGAGGGGCATAATACTCTATGTTTTCTTTTCTAATGTATCAATTCTCATTATCGGTTGGGCCGATAATGGTAAAGGGCTAAAAAATTTGTTTAGAATGTGTAAAATTTATGCATAATTATGTCGACATTGTTCAATAGGAACGATGGAGTATTTAAGTTTGGGATTCATTAACCCTTCTATGGTTCGATCTTCATGAGAGACGAGCTATTTCTTTAAAATAAATACAGATATGAGTCTGCATGTCAAAATATATGGTATAAAACTAGCAAGCCTATATGGGTATTCTTGAATATGACCCTTGTTTTGCTAAGAAATATATGCACTAGTCATATAAGGGGTAGTCACTCCTAGAGTGACCAGTGAGTGCTTTTTTAAAGACCTTGAAAGGCAGAAGTTTTGTTAAGAGCCTAGAAAAATTATGAGGTTTGTCCCTTGACTGAATGGTTGCTCATTTTCAAATCGATGAGTATGTTGATTTAGTTTCCTTATATTCATATATAGTTGCTCAATGAATTTTTAGTGTTGTTTATGTATTTGAAGTGCTGAATAATGGGCATTTTGCTCTCATGTATGAAGTTGGATTAGATTGATGTTGTTAATGCAATTTTTATGGCTTTTCCTTGATAATGATAAATGAGTTAGCTATAGACCATAATTGATAATGGAAAAAAAACATTGTTCATTATCTATTCATTGTAAGATGAAATGATGGAAAATGGGTTAGGTTGTTTCATATGGTTTAGGACATAGAGCACACCCACTTTCCAATTATTTCATTTGAGGATAATCCTAGAGATCTCAATGCAAAGGAGAAAGAGATCTTGGAATAGGGTTGTCTTAGGGGTTGATTATATACTAATGAGGAGTTCACCACCAAGTTAAGACTTGGAAAGACAAATGTGATGCAAATCAAAATTCCTAACCCTAATTCATTGCAATCTTTCACTCAATGACCTAGAAATGCAAATAAAATAAAATAGAAAGTTGCAATATGAAATGTATGCACCTAGAAATCTAGAGATGACTGGATGGAGCTCTGAAATGCTAAAAATAGTGACTTTAATGTTGACTGAGACTCATACGCCAGGCTAGGTGAATCAATCCCAGTTCTAGGTTCCTATGCAAAAACAAGAATCTGGCAAATGGGTATTTGAATCAGTAAAAACCTAAATTTTGACCTAAACTGGGACTCATATGCTAGAACTAGAGAATTAGTCCAGTTAGGGTTTCCTAGAACTTCAAAGTTTGAATTTTGTCTTCAATGTCTACTTTGTGCTTCTTGATTGATTTTTGGATTTGAAACTCTAATTTGCAACCTGTAGAAGTTCTCCAAGTACCTTCAATGTAATGTGACAACTTTGACAACTTTGAACACTTTAAAAAATTTCTCCAAACTTTCTCTTCAATGTGTCTTCAATCTAAACCTATAAATCACACACTAAATTAAGGGGAAAATGTTGTTTTGTTAGTGGATAGGGGTTTTCCTTGGTCAAACCCCATTTTGGTAATCAAACCTTGAAATGAAATGAAATAGAAATGGAGAATGATGAATGAACAAAATATGATGTTGCAACTCACCAAACCCTAGCAATAAGAGGCTGCAAACATGTATGAGATGGCTCCAATGTATGTATATATTGACTCTTTCTTGAATGTGATAGATCTTGAGTGAAATGTTGGCTTGAATCATAAAACCCTACATCACAATTCTTAGCTCAAAAAAAACATGATGAATGAAGACTTTGACATGATGATTGATGATTGAATAATGCTCTAAGATGCTTGATAATCTACCCTTAAATTAGATCTTGAATGCTCTTGTTTTGAATTCTCTTGTGAACTCAAACTTGCTATCAGAATGCTCATTCAACTTGCTAGGTGTAAAATGAGTGAAAGAAACTTGTATTTATACTTAATTATGCAATAATTCCTAAAATTACAATACTACAAGCCAACATCAAATCTAGGAGGATAAAATCCTACCAAAAAAATTGAATTAGTTTTAATTTTGGGCCACAAGGGACTCATTCACCCAAGGTGGCGAATGAGTCCCATTAGGCATAATTTATGGGACCAAATTAAAAAATGCTTAGAAAGGTGTAAAATCAGGATCGCGACCCAAAACCCCAAGTGGGGCTCATATGCCTAAGATGGAAAATGAGTCCCAGACCACCAAATTTGGGCCACATAGTCTTAAAACACCTAAATTATGATTGGATGTTGATTTGTCTCAAGATCATCCTTGAAAATATGCATTAAATGAGGCTTGTGGGTGTAAAATAATGCCAATTAAAGCATAAAGAAGCCTAACTATTTAATAAAAGCCTAGAAAAGTGTGAAAGTGTGTTACAACACTCCAAATAAGGATTCAATAAGCTCATTTACTTCACAAGGGCTCAAGACCTAATGTTAATATGTTAGACACATTGCAAAATTAAACCACTTAACCATGTTAGGGGGGACATTTTCTCTTATTACATAAGATAACCTTGTTTTGTTAAAAATAGTGAACATTAAATTGTAATGTTATCATTTAGTATCTGAATAGCTTGAACCAACATAGTACTATTTTAAATAGTCATTGATCTATTGGAAACAAGATTGCTTTGACATAAATTGTAACTGTTTAGTCTGAAACAACATTGTATTGATGTAAACAGTGAATGTTCTATTGCAAACAACATTGATTTGTTGTAAAGTTATATGTGTAGCTGAAAATAGTCTTGTTCATTAATCTGTTTAGCTAGAAACAGTCTTGTTCATTAAAATGCTTAGCTGGAAGAACATTGATTAGTTGTAAACTACGAATCTTCTATATGAAACGACTTGTTTTATAACTTTTTAGTTGGAAACAACACTGGTTCTGTTAAAAACAGTGAATGTTCATATGTAAACAACAATGTTAGTGTATCATAGTTTTGTGATAATGCAAAAGAAGCAATAGCATGTGTAAAATTGTTAATATAGACTTGTTATGGATTCTTTATTTTGACAAAAGAAACGTCAAATGGAATATTATTTAATGATTTCAATTTGATTTAATGGTTTATTTTAGAATTTATGCACAAACTAATAGCTTAAGTAGGCACATATGTGTGCATGCACATAGACTTTGTCTATGTACATACACATACTTGTGACATACCTTCTTTTTTTCTTTTACTTAATTCATTTTTAAATGGATAATCCTTATGTTGAAATATAAACATGGGTCATGTGAATGATATGACTTATTATTAAATTTCTCTATTTGAATCATGTATCTTATTTCTATTAGAGAGTAAATTAGTAATATAATTCTTCTTTTTGGTAGACATATGTGAGAAGAGTATTATTTTACTTGAATAAAACAGTTATACCTAAGTAGACTAGAGCACCTTAGGGTAAATGCTGCTAGAGGGTAGATATTTGTTATGAGATGTTGTATTGTAGAAATTATCTTCTGAAATTATCTTCCTAGATGGCTATCAAAATTGTTAGAGTTGATGAATATACTCCCATAGTTCCATGAATCACCTGCAACGATAAAAATATCACACTATGAAGAAATAAGCAAGATATGATTGCCCGACAACTCAAATCTGATGAAAACACCAATTTGCATTATATGAACAACTATCGTGAATATGTTGTCGTGAAGAAGTAAAAATAATTACAATGAATCAATCCTTATGAAAAGGATGAAAGCTAACCCTAGATTAGGATTAGATTAGAACATGACAAGTGTCCTCATAGGAATGAATGAGACAACATGTTCTAATAGTAGAGGCTCTAATTATGCAAAAAACAACTAATTAATTAAAGAAAATAATGAAATAAAAGCACTCCTAAGTTTAGCTTAAGTGTAATAAAGCATAAAGTGACCCAATTAATTAATGATTAATTAATTAATTAGGTGATGAGTTTATTACTCTAACACCCCCTTAAGATGAACTAGGGAGAAACTAAACTATGATAAAGAAATACTTTATTGGATGCATGAATGGGTTCTTCCCTAACGGCTGATGAGGTACCCATGTACAACAAGCTAATCTCTCGTAAAAGAGGAGAAAGGAAGAAAACCTCATGGGAATAAAACTATCATCCAAAAAGAGAGAAACGAAAAGTATGTAATATACTAATGAGAGTGAGAGAAGAATAGAAGTATGTAATGCTCAATAGTATGATTTATGAATAAGCAAGAGGAGGAGAAAGAAGCTCTGAAGTAGTCTCAAGAATTGTGGTGGATGAATGCATGCACAAGTTCAAGTGACCATACTTCTTCCCCATATGTACTCTTGATGGTGGAGAGTGAATATTAGGTATAGGTAATGGTGGATCCTTGGATGCAAAATGAGAAAATTCATAAAGCCTAGAAGCATGATCAACAATGCAACTGGCACAATCTGCCTAGTGTGAAAATCCCTGATGAGAAATGATTCAGGAGAAAACTCCACTGTCTTCCCTGATCCACTATGAGTAATCTAATAGACAGAGAGGAGGTTGGTAATCAAAGATGGAAAAAATAGTACCTCCTGAAAGATACCATCATCAATGGCAAATGTACCCTTCCCACTAACATTGACATATGTGTTGTTACCTAGTAGAATGTGTGGTGTGGTGCTTGCACCAAATGTAGAAAAAATATCCTGTGAAGATTTCATATGATGGGAAGCTCTTGAATCAAGCAACCATCTATCTGACTGAAGACCTATGCATGCATGTAAGGCATGTCCTTTCATCTTATCAGATCCATTTGCAATACCTATTGTACTTGTATGTGTAGATGGTGTTGGTGATGGTGATGCGGAAGAAGGTGATGGACCGTGAGACATAAAATATGGCAACTGTATATTGTTTTGTTTTAGAAGATGTGTCAAATGATCAATCTTCTTAGCATAACAATGATGCTCATCATGTCCCTGCTTCATTACAATAAGCACAAGTCGGTCTCTCCTTCCTATATGATCCCCATTTGGAAGAGGGTTTGTACTCAAAAGATGCATGTAAAGATGATTCTTTTGCTTGCCTATGTTTGTTTTTTTGTTTCTTTTCTTTGCTAGGTGAATCCTTCTCCTTAGGACTCTGAATGGCAACTAGAGCCTGTGAACTAGAAGACTTCAGAGTACCCATTTGAACCAATTTTACTTGCTCTTGAGTGAGAGAAGAATAAAAATTATCAAGTGAAGGAATGTTAAATCTTGTGCCAAGTGTATCTTGTGTAGCATAGAAAAAAAAAAACTGAATAATCAGGGCCCAACTTGGAAAGGATTGAAAGAATCAACTATGAATCCTGCTTAGTAGTACCACGCTATGAAAACTGCAATTTGAGAGACTTAATTTTTGTGAAAAAGTCTTGGATGCTGCTAAAATCTCTAGGATTCAGACCTATAAGATCATTCTCCAACTGAAAATCCCTCAAAGAATCTTGCTTACCAAATGAGGACTCCAATTAGGTCCAAATTTGGTTAGGTATTGTCCAAGATTCAATATGAAATAAGAGATCAGGAGACATAGACATGCATAATGTTCCAAAAGCTTCATCACATTTGTCAAACCATTTTCTCTTCTCTGCTGCTGATGTTGGTTCAACCTCTATACCCATGGTTACTCTAGACAACCCCAATTTCTTCAAACTAATCTCTATGTTTTTCATCCACTCATAATAGTTGTATGGTGTAAGGAGAATTTTTTGAGGTTTATCCATCTTTTGAAATTGAATGTTACAGTAATGGGATGAAAATACAACAGTATATAATTCACAATGCAAAAATTATCTTCTTTGTAATGAAAAATTTGATCCTTTGTGCACATTTCCCAAGAAATACACCAAAAATAGAAAATCTAACTTCTGATACATAAATAAAATACCTATTGAATATTCTAGAAAAATCAATCACAAATCTGGATAGTGCACTAGAAGATATTTCCAACGCCTATTTGTTTTCAAAAAATGAAGACCGTATGCAAAAGATATGCCCCCAGAAGCATGAAAACAATGATCTGACTTTGACTAGAAAAAATATAGAAAAATTGAAAAACTAGAACAAAACACCTACACCACAGGATTAGGCTCAAAACCAGCTTTCCAACAATATTTTATTTTCAAAAATCTGAGTTCGGACGCAAAAGTTATGGCCAAAATACCAAAACTGCTCCAAAAGGATTTGGGGGAAAACCTGCAAGTTAGACTAGCTGCTAGCATTAACCACTAGCAGTTTACTGATGGTGGAGCCCATTAACTCTATTTTATTTTTTTTTAAATCTTGGATTGTGTGCCACACCAGGTCGTACGACCCAAAAATGAAATAAATTGCCTCCCAGAGTCACTATGTCCGATTTTGACGATTTGACAGTCAATTTTGGGGTTTTTGGGCACTTTGAATGCAATGGTGAGGTCCATTTGGGCTAAAAACGCTCCAAAATTGTAGGAACACTTTGGATCTAGAAACCCTCATAAACTTCAACTCCTCGCAGATTTGACAAATGAAGGCCTTTTTCGACGAAATGAAAGGTAAACCTGACTATTCCCGCAACTCTGGATTCAATGGAATGCTCAAAATTTGACCACATATCACAGATATTAATGCATGATTTGATTTCTTTGAAAAAAATGGACAAGGTGGCTATAGATCTAGTGCTCTAATGCCATGTTAGAGTTGATGAATCTACTCCCACAACTCCATGAATCACATGCAACGATAAACCTATCACACTATGAAGAAATAAGCAAGACATGATTTTCCTACAACTCAAATCTGGTGAAAACACCAATTTGCATTATATGAACAATTCTCGTGAATATGCTACCATGAAGAAGTAAAAATAATTACAATGAATCAATCCTTATGAAAAGGATGAAAGCTAACCCTAGATTAGGATAAGATTAGAACATGACAAGTGTCCTCATAGGAATAAATGAGACAACATGTTCTAATATTAGATGCTCTAATTATGCAAAAAGAAACTAATTAATTAAAGAAAATAATAAAATAAAAGCACTCTAAAGTTTATCTTAAGTGTAATAAAGCATAAAGTGAACCAAGTAATTAATGATTAATTAATTAATTAGGTGATGACTTTATTACTCTAATAGAAATGGAATTCGGAGAGTATAGGTTTGCTTTACCAAAACCTATTGTTTGTTGTTGCAACACATTTATATTGTTTTCCAAGCAATAAAATTCATTTTGTATGTATGAACTTTGTCATATCACTCTCTACCATTCCTAGCATAGATCTTGCATTTTATCTTCTAACTTGTAGATAGAAATTGCATGTTGATGTATGGGCACGCACCATATTCCACCTTGTAGATTGTTCTCTTGCTAAACTTTTCATGTAGGGTTGGGTATTCTTCAAGTTGGAAGAATTTTGGGGAAGCGTAAGCTTCGTGGTTGGGTGGTAAGTGCTTCAACCATGTTCTCATCCACCAGTGAAGGTAAGTGTCAAGAGGAACCTTAGTTGTACAAAAGATTATTTTAGTCTAAGATGTAACTTGATGTAATACTTCATGTATTTTATGTAAATTTCTACAATGTGATGACTTTGCGGCCTTAGGAGAAAAGTCAAACCTAATATTATAATTTGACTTTGGAATTGAATATAGGAATATTTGACTCATTTTAAATGGACATGTGTTACTGTGATTGACTATAGCTACTTAGTTATGTCTTTTTTAATTTGAATATATTCATGTGTCATTTACAATAATATTAGTTAAGTAATAATTTAGGATGGGTTATTACATTTGATATCAGAGCTTAGGGTTCAACTATAAGCCTTTTGAGTCTACCATAGTTTGACTAGGGATAGTTAACCCTCAACCAAAATTTAGTTGTCCTAAGAATTTACTAAACTTGGATTGAATGCAGGTATGGGAAGGTCAAAGGAAAGATGAAGGAAAGGGAAAACTGTTAGAACCTCACATAAGAATGACATAAAGGAAGAAAATTCCAAGACAGAGGTTCAATCATAAATCCCAAATGATTAAACTCTAGCTCGGGCCCTTACACAAATCAAGCTAGAGAGAGGCTTGAAGATTGAGGAGAAGCGAACACCTAGGATCAAAAAGATTTTTGCAATTCATGATTGGCCTCTAGGGTGTGGACCCAATGCACCCTTGTTGACTAAAGAGGAAAAGGAGAGCCTGCATGCTCAACCATCCTCTTCTATAAAGTTTGATGTAAATTCAGATGAGGACCCAAGGAATGTCCTCTTTCTGATGTAGTGAAAACAAAATGATGTAACAAGAAGCATTTTGTAAATAAGGGTCTATTGGTTCACCTTTAATATAAATAAAATCAGATAATATTTTTGGTCTATTCAAATGAAGGACACCAAAATGTGTTTATTATGCATGAATGTGTATGTATTATATGAGTAAGGGATGTATGCATGTGTGAATTATGTGATGTAGAAAAGAACATTTATTTGTAGAACCCAGTGTTGAGATGTGATAAATGTGAATGTGTTGCAAGATTAAGTGTGAGTCAATATGGTGACCACTAGGAAAGAGATGGGTGGTAGAGGTTCCAATAATGGACCTAACAAGAGGCTAGAGAAAATTCTAGAGCTTTTGAATCAGCAAGAGTCTCGCATGGATCATGCATAGAGCAAGAAGTTTGAGTGGCACGCGAGGACTGGGACCATAGGAATGCAAAAGGAAATCAAGGAGATGGTGGTCCAGGGGTAGGTTCATGAGGATGAATTGAGGAAAAACTTGGAAAGGATCTAAAAAGGGTAGCACTTCCCAAGTTTGATGGTAAGGTTATTAGAGTAGGAGTTGAGGCTTGGATTATAGAAATGGAAAAATACTTTGGGCTCCATAACCTTTTTGAATAGACCAAGGTGGCATGGGTTGTGTATCAGCTCTCAGGTGAAACAACTACTTGGTAGGATAACGAGAAGTTAGAAAGGAATCTTCAGCCCGCTAAGATCACTTGGGAACTCTTCCTCCAATATTTCAAGAAGAGATGGTTACCATAGCTTTTCTATAACAAGAAAGTGATGAAATTTTAGAATCTAACTCAAGGAAACATGACTGTGATCTAGTATTGGGAAAAGTTCACCACCCTGTTGAAATATGTGCCATAGTATTAGGGAGATGAATGGTTCCATATCTGGAAATTCATAATGGGACTAACACCTCACATAAGAGATGAAGTGGATATGCATGAACCTCTTACCATGAATGAAATCTTCCAAAAATCCTCCAAATAGGAATAGAAACTATAGCAGTTATCCAATCTTTGTAACAACTTGAATCCTAAGTCGTCGTATGGGAAAAAGAAATTTCATAAAGGAGATAACAACCATCAGATCTACAATCTCAAGAGGGGAAGCGAGTCATAGGAGAGGGGTGAAGATGGTAACAGTTAAAATAACAAGAAGGAAAACAAAAGCAATGGTAAAGATGACCATAAGCAAAACGACTTTAGAGAGGACAAGCCAGGAGGTCGCAAAGGGCCTCATGATGGATTTATACTTGTAGACGTGATAGTTATGCCTCAAATTTTCCTCAGTGCTCAAAGTCATGGAAGGAAGGAAGATATCAATAGACTCAGCATCACCAAATCCATGATGTAGTGGATAATAGAAAGGCAGAGTATCAAGCTTTGCCATTTCAGCTAATGGGAAAGCCCTACGACCAATTTTTCTTTGTTTTGATTGATATCAGAGCTACTAAATGTTTTATAGATCCTAGAATAATATTAAAGATACACATTAGACCTATATACATGATGTGAATGGTGATCCTAGCCCTAAACAAACATGAAGAACAAACATACAATTAGTCCAATATGCAAGTTAGAAACATCATTCCCCATGGAATTCATTTAAGATATCAAGAACAAGAAATAAATGAAGAACATAAACAAAAACTAGTTAATCTTGCTCAAAATAAACAAACTGTCAATCCCATGAGGGAATTGGTGCCATTTTGATGTGGAAAATGTCCCTTTCTAAATTCCTTGCAAGCTTGAATGATGATTGATGAAGATAAATGCTCCTTGATGAGATTTGACCATAACCTAGCTATGAAACCTGATGAAAACTAAGAAAATAGATGAACAATGGATGAACAAATTCAAAATCTCAAGATAATGACTTTGCATAAAGTTGTGGATCCAAAATCCAAATGAAATCCTCTTATTTATAGATGAGAAAGATGGAGGATGAGGCAAAATGGATGAATGTGGGATCAAACACCAACCAATGACACAATGCCACTTTTCAACATGTGAGTGGACAAAGGTGGAGCACATTTTGGTCATTGTGCAATTAAATGCAATTAGGTGGAATTTCAAAATTGATGAAATGACAAGTTGGAGGGAGAAGAAAATGAAGTTAATGCCACTTGGCTCAAGGCAAAGGACATGTAAGAAGTTTTTAATGCCTTGTTGGATGTACAAACCCTTTTGAAGCGATTTTTTTGAATTTGAAGAATATTCCCTCTTTGATGCCTCTTTGAAAGTAAATAGAGATTTAATAAATCAATTAAAATGATTTTCATGAGCAAGTTGCAAAAGCTAGAGGATTTGATGGATCAAGATTAGCATTAATCAGGATTTGATTAATTTAAAGGGAGATTAGCTTGATTTAATATTTTGATATAGATTTTAGGATTTAAATAATTCAAGAATGAGAAGAATAATGATTTTAGATTTAATTAAATAAAGTTTGATTTATTTAATTAAAGAGGGATGATGTTAGATTAAATCAAATAAAGATTAATTTATTTAATTTAAATGAGATGACCTTAGAGATTAATTAAATAAAATTGATTTATTTAATTAAGAGATGAAATGTGATGAATTTAATCAAATACAGATTATTTGATTAAATGATTAGCAAAGGAGATGATTCAGGACAAAACAGTGTTAGTAAAATCAGGATTAGGTGTATAGGATCAATCAGTATATTTTTTGTGTCTACATTTTTTCCCTCTTTGAAGCAATGTTCCTGCTGCATTAGTTCAAATAATAAATTGTTGCGATCAAAATTTAAAAATTTCTCAATTTTTTCAGATGCCCCATTGCTGCCCCAGCGAAAGAATTATGCTGGTATACTGCCCCCTCGAGAGATCAAACGAAAATTTGGATTTTTGGGTCATCTCACAAAAAAAGAGGACAAGCTACCCAATGGATCCAGAAATGGTCCAGAATGCCAAAAATGTGCCAAAACATGAAAAAACAATGTAAAACGAGCCTTGGTTGGGCGAAAACGGGATCAAGGATCCAAAACCCCAGTTAGACGGCTAAACAGGGTCAAAAAACCCTAACTTTCATGCTTAAAAAGGCCTCAAGGGGCCACTTCCAATTCATTTGCACATTCAATGTTTAGAGATTTCACTATTGTGAGCTCTGACCACTATTCAAGATGGCGCAACGTGTGCTTCCATGACACATTTCGGAGTGAGTGCGAGTGTACTAGCAATTCCCAAGCGTAGGACCACTGGTATGAGATGCTTACCTAACTTGTGTTTTCATTTTTTGTGCACATTTATTAGAGTCCAAAGTCAAATTGAGTCAAGTGGCACTGTTTGGCGCCGCTGAAAGCATTAAATCAGCATCACACGGCTTTAAAGTGCACCGCTATTGATTTTGGCAATGTGGCATCATAGTTTAGGGATTAGGGTTAAAGGTTCAAAATGTGCCACATTTGAAAATAGCAGCATGGCAGTCTAGCTTGCAATTTAGGTTTTTGGGTTAAAATTGAACACGGTCAAACTGCACCACAACGGAAGAGTTTGGAACTTTTAGGTCTCCAATGGCATAGTTTGAAGCTTTCAAACAACGATGCCATTGCAAATAGCGACGCATTTGTTGTTTCAATCGTGAAAACTTCAAACAAGATCATATTTTTTTACGAAACTTGACGCTGTGACTTTATTGGTGTAGGAGGACATGGAGCTAGTACATTCACGAGAGCACAAATCCTCAATTTTGAGCAGACTAACTGGATTGCATGAGTTTCTCTAGGAGCACTTGCCAGGGATTGGGCTTTGGTATGTCGCATATGCCCCAGCCATCCAAACACACCTAGGGATGATGAAAGCATTAGCAAAGAGATGGGGATCTACAAAGAGATGCCCCAAGGGACCATCAACAACAATCCCCACCATTGCCACCACCTCAGTCAGACCAGAGAGATGCTCTCATTCAGCAGTTGTAGGCATAGGTTGCCACATTTATGACCGAGCGAGATCAGGCCCGCACAGAATGGGACTAGGCCATACAATAGAGACAGGCCACTGAGCTTTAGTTGGAATAAGATATTGGGAGATGCCATCAGCTAGAGGCTACACAGGGCAGAACAGTCCCCATGAGGATGTATCATGATGCAGTGAGAGAGGCAGAGTATTACAGGGTTCACTATCATCAAGCAATGCCCAAAGCGGCTTGGGCACCAGATTTTTCACAACAAACAGGGCAAAGGCAGGATCTGTCAGGTGAGGGGAGCAACCATCAGGGCTAGCCTCATATTTTTTTATCAAAGACAACATTCTTTTTGAGGTCCACGGGCTCTATTTTTTATAGCTCCATGGGTGATTGTATATATTGATTGACGACATACACATTTGATCCTGATTCTTTGTACTATGATAGTATTTTGATGATATATGATATGATATGGTTGATTCAAGATGTAATGTGTCCTATTCTATTTATGCATGATGGATGAATGTATTTAATTTTTTATATGCAATGTTTTATATGTGATGTGATGACTCTATCTTATGTGATGCATGTATGATTCTATATTATGCGATGTTATTATGTGATGCAGTGATTATGCAGATGTTTATGGATGGATGGATGCATTTCTTTTTCAATATCTTTCTATGTACTTTTTATGATTATGATGTATGGAGAATATGGATGCACATGTTATGATACGCAAATGGTTTAAAATGCTTAGACTAATAGATCTATATTATGCACCTAATGAATGATGATGATAAAATGTATGAGATGCAATGACATATTATTTTTTCAGTTCAATACTTTTTTCAACATGTATGGATGACATGATGATGCCCATGATATGATGTGATGATGCTTTTATTTGATGATGCAAAAAATGAATGATATGATGATGCATATGCAATGGATGTTTTGATAATGCATATGATATGATTTAATAATGCCTATGTCATGATACTTTTATGTCTATGCAATTAATGTAAATGTATGGTTTATGAGATGCTTAGAATAACCAATCTATATTATGCAATGATGAAATGGAATGCATGTGATATGATTAGTGTTTCCTAGATGTTATGTCATGGTATGCATTATGCTAACGATTTGTGGATGCATGATGGATGCATTAGCGATGATTTTGATTAATTGTCATGGTACCATGTTAGCGCAGAGAGAAAGAAGAAGAAATAAGAGAATCCAACAAGACCACTTTATTAGAGATTATGACGATGATGATAATGCTTTGGTTACCAGGAATTGGAACTTTAAAAGGGCTATTTACCTTATGTTTGATAATACACATAGGCACGATGCATCAAGGTATAAAGAACCAAGATGGCATTGCACCTAGTGTGATGGACTTTGACTCAACAATCAGATAGGAGTACTCCTGTTCACACCTGACATAGGGAACCTTATCTAAAATGTAGTTCAGATATTCCAAACATCTCAGACCAAAACATAGAAAGGCGAGCCTTCCTATGTGGTCAACAAGACACCTAAAATATCCTCCCTACACCCAAACAAAGCATTCATGACCAAGGTTATATTACAAGAATATCCCACAAGCACAGTAGATAAAAAGATAATGATCGTTGCCCCATTCCTTTCTCTCTAAATCCTTTTGTTTGGACATCATTGAGAGGTCATTGGAATGAGTGCAAATAAGATAAGTCAAAAGACAAAGATAAAGTAAACAAACAAGCTAATGTTCTTCATACCACTAGCCAAGACTAAACTACAGTGATGCCTAATGTTGATGTTCATTGTAGGAAGGATGCATCCTAGGACATGATGTTATCAGATGATTTGGGATTGATTGGATGATAGGCTATTATTACCAAGAGTTGACCAACTTGTTTACTTACTAACCTAGACTTGAGACCTTGACGTTTTGAGTTTTCACTTGTAACATTCTAGACTTGTTTCCAACCGTTTCACCAAAGGTTGAGGATGATGACTGTTTATTATGAGTGATGTTTATTGTGGGTGAAAGTGAGATGGGATGGATGGATTTTTTCAAATATTTGGATTTTTTTGATGTTTTGAAATGTTTTGAGGCTATTTTTTGGTATTTTCAAGATTTTACAAATGTTATTATTTTCAATTTGTCAATTTTTTAGGGTTTTATGAGATTTTGACCAAGAGACTAACCTAAAGACCTATCCTAGGAGCCTGGGGCTGATCAAAAGATTATCCTTGCCTACATTATACATGCAAAGACCACGTAGTTCGATTGACATAGACTCAATTATTGATGAGATATGAACAAATGGATTGCTAGTTTATTATGACGAACTCCTAAAGGACTAACCTAAGTGTCTCGGGGGATGATCAAAGATCAACCTTGCCTACATTTAGACCTCAGAGACCCGTAGTTTGACAAGACGAGTCTGTTTTTGAATTTATGACTAACTTTTTGACCTATTTTTGGATTTTGAATGTTTTGAATATTTTTGGATTTTCTAATTTTATGAATGTTTTTGGGATTTTTTAGATTTTTTGAATGTTTTTGGATTTTTCTATTTTTAGGAAAGACTTCGAGAATATACACGAATCTGATCCGATGAGAACATGCCCCCATGATGCAATAGACTACTCTGATACAAGCAGGACAAACTGACCTTAAGAATGGGCCAAGTACTACTAGGAGGGATCATGACACAAACATAGGACCAGGCTATGATGCGAATGTGGATGGATGATAGATTAAGATATGCAGTGTGATAGATGATAGAAACATGATGGATGGATGATGCAGAACAAGACATGAAGATCCTGGTGGATGGAAAGTGCTTATTTACACAAGGTGCCTATTTTACAAGTTTTCACCAAGGTACTTTCCCAAAGCGCCACCAAAGTGGTTTTCACTAGAGGACGATTTTTCTCTTTACTGTTTTTAATCCTTTTTTCTAATTTTTTTGGATTTTTATGTTTTTTTATTTTTTTGTTGTCACCAAGTTGCCTATTTTCCATGTTTTCATTAGGGTGAACATTTTTTCAAGACATTTTCTCATTTTTTTATATTTTTGGTTTTACACCCTACAAGATTAGGCATAATTTTTTTTGAGATGGGAGCTATTCATGGGATCCTATAGAGGTTCACCTTCAGGCATTGATAGTTGGTATGCCCTTGACTTGTAGCTTGTTGTGATGACAAAGGGCTCCAACCAATTGGGTTCAAACTTTCCCTTGCTATCTAGATTTGGAACATTCTTCTGATTCTCCTTCAGCACAAGCTCTCCTACTTGGAAAGTCTGAATCTTGATCTTCTTTTTGTAATTTCACTTGAGTTGGTTCTGGTACACTTGCAAATGGTTTAAGGCATCCATGTGCTACTATCTAACAATTCCAACTCATTTAATCTTGATACCTGATATTCTTCATCTGTGATGAGATTATGCAACGATATTCTCAGTGACAGGAGCTCGATCTCAATATGGAGAATGAATTCTAATCCGTAGACCAAGGAGAAAGGGGTGGCACCTGTTGGTGTACAGATGCTTGTTTGATAGGCCCATAGGGTGGGATTCAATTGGAGATTCCAATCATGACCAGCTTCATTGACCATCTTCTTGAGGATTTTTAAGATAGTTTTATTTGTAGCCTCAGCTTGGTCGTTTCCTTGGGGATAGTACAGAGTGGAAAGCAATGTTGGATTTTGAACTTTTGACATAGGTCACAAACATCCTAGTTTTTGAAAGGTGTCCTGTTATCTAAGATAATGACTTGAGGGACACCGTAGTGGAAAATTAGGTAGTTCAGGATGAACTTGGATATCTTCTTTCCAGTGATATAGGTCATGGGGATGGCTTCCACCCACTTTGTGAAGTACTCAGTGGTGGTGATGATGAACTTATGTCAACTAGATGAAGTGGGGGTAATTTTTCCAATGAGATCGAGCCCCCCACTATGAAAAGGGTGAAGGTGTAACAATTGGGTGGAGCTCCTGAGCTGGTGCATGGATGAGATCCCCATGCTGCTAACACTACACACACCTTTTGACATAATCATGTGCTTCTCTTTCCATTGGAGGCCAATAGTACCCGTCCTCAGTAGTTTCTTAGCCAAGGTCATACCACTTGAATGTGAACCACAAATTTTTTTGTGCACCTTATTTAAGGCATTCAAAGCTTCCTTAGCATTTAGGAAATGCAAAAGGGTCCCTTCAATGCTTCTACAGTATAGGGTATCTCCTAGGATGAAAAAATGGGACGACTTCTTGACAAAGGCTCTTTTAAGGTTTGAGGTTATGTCGGCAGGGAGGACCCCTATTCTTAGGTAAGTGTATATATCATGGTACTAGGGATCACTGGGACCAACGATTTCAAAAAGAAATTCAAAATTCAGTACCTCAAATGCTAGCACAAGAAGTTGCTCTATGAGGAATTCTTGCTTTGGAATGTTGCGTGGGATTTCTAGGAGTGATCTGATCGTAGCCATGGCATCTGTCACTCTATTATTTTATCTTGGTAGTTGCTCAAATGTGATATCAATGAAGAACTCCTTGAGGCTTTCCAATAGTTTCTTGTAGGGAGTCAACTTGTCATCCTTTTTTTGATATTCATCATTCACCTGGTTGATTATAAGATGTGAATCTTCGTAGACCTTAAGTGTCATGATTTTCCATTGCACTACAATTCTTAACCCTATGACAAGAGCCTCATATTTTGTGATGTTATTTGTGCAAGGGAATGGAAACTTGTATGATTTTGGAATGCAATCCTCTTGCAAGGTGATAAAGAAGATCCCTGCTCTAGACCCATGTTGCGTGTAGGATACATCAAAGTACATTTTCCAGTGATTCGCTACATTTAGGTTGAAGATTGATTCATCTGGGAACTCTAATACAAGTGGGTTCTCTGAGTATATCGGTGCCTCTGCCAGTTGATCTACAACTACTTGTCCCTTAATGGACTTGCATTCCACATACTCAATGTCATGCTCTGTGAGGATCATAATCCATTTAGTTTTTTTCCCTATGAGAGTTGCTTTGGAAAGCAGGTACTTGAGTGGATCTATCTTTATGATGAGCTTTATCTAATGGGCTAGCATATAATGTCTAAAATTTTGAGCTACGAACATGACTACTAAGCAAGATTTCTCGATGGATGTGTAGTTCAGCTCATGTCCCACCATAGTTCTACAAATATAGTGGATAGCTCTCTCTTTCCCATTTTCATCATGTTGTGCTAAGAGAGTGCTGAGAGATGCTATTGTTGTTGATATGTATAAGATCAAGCATTTTCCTAGAATTGGTGGCATGAGGACAAGCCGCATGAGTAAATATTCCTTGATCTTGTTGAAGGCCTGATCACACTTCTACTCCCACTTTTATGTTATCCCATTGTGGAGTAGATTAGAATAGGGGACAACCTTGTCTTTTAGTTGTGCTATGAATCAACGGATGGACTAGAGTCTTCCTTGCAGGCATCTTAGTTGTCTCAATGTTTTTGGAGCCTCCATTTCAAGAATTTCCTTGACCTTAGTAGGATCTATTTCAATCCATCTCATAGACATGATATACCCGAGGAGCTTCCCTGACTGTACTCCGAAGACACACTTCTTTGGATTGAGTTTGATTTTGTATTCCTCTAACCTATCAAAGATGGATCCCAATGCGGCTATATGATCTTGTCATTTCTTTGATTTGGCCAATATATCATCCACATAATCTTCCATAGTTTTGTGGATCATGTCATGAAAGATTAGTGTCATGGCCCTTTGATAGGTTGCTCCTATATTTTTCAACCCAAACAACATCATATTCCAACAATATGGGCCCCATGGGCAAGTGAAGGCCATTTTGTGTTGTTCATCCTTTTCTATCATGATCTAGTTGTATCCTGAGAATCTGTCCATCAATGATAGCATCTCATATCCTACTATCATATCCACAATCATCTCAGTGTTCGGAAGTGGAAATTCATCCTTGGGACATGCTTTATTTAAATCTCTGAAGTTCGTACAGATATGGATGCCCCTAGTGGGATTTGAAATAGGTACAAGGTTTAAGACCCATTCTGGATAATCAATCAGTCATATGAACCCTGCATCTAGGAGCTTTTGTAATTCTAGTTTGACCAACAATTCTATCTAGGGATGCATCTTTCTTAGCTTTTGTCTCATAGGCTTTGCTTCAAGATATACAACTAGGTGATGAACCACAACCTCTAGATCAAGCCCAGGCATGTCAGCATAGGTCCATGCAAATTTTATCTTTCTTTCTATTAGGAATGCAGCCAGGAGTTCTTGCTCTTTTGTAAGAAGGGATTCTGCATAGAATGTTATGTGTGGCAATTCCTTTATTCCCAGGTTGACTAGATTGCACTTCTCTTCTAGGACCGCTGACTTCTCCTGATGTATTGCATTGAGAGGAAGATTGAATCCTCCATCCTCTAGTGCCTCAGAGAGGTTTTCACCATTGGATACATCCTTTATTTTTACTGTTTTTGGTTCAGAGAGTGCCATAGTGTGGTTTTCACTCAAAGACCTAGAGATTATTCTCAAATTTCCACTTTTACGACTGAAGGATTCAATCGTTTCCTTGTAATAAGCATGTGTGTCCAGTATGATGTCAAACCAAGCCTTGTGATCTTTGTATGGTATCATATCCCACAATCCCATGAATTCTAAGAGTGCTTCATCATTTTTGAATGTGTCTAGAATTGGTGGTCCTTGTTGGTTGTAATCGATGAGTTGGGGATAGACTAGGTTTATTTCATGGGTTTGATGGTCTAACTCAAAAGACAAGGTGCTAATCATGAGTAGGGAGGAATCTTCAAAAATCATAGGCAAGTTAGTTATGGGATCCTCATCACTACTACACACATCAGTTATGTCAAAGGTAAAGTTGTCTATGAATCGGCCTGTGGATACTAGTAATTGAAGGGTGAATGTTGATAGCTGAGGGGGAGTTTTCAACTTTCTAACTGAGGCATCTTTTCCAAGTATGGTCACCTTCAGAGGGGTACATCCAAGGCCAAGATTTCTCATATACTTCTTCAAAATGAGAGGTACTAGAAGCCCATTGTCATTCTTTCCAAGCTTTTTGTTGCTATTATAGCCCATACCAAGCATCATTTGTAATCCTTTGTTGCTCTCATCCATGGGAAGATCAAGTGTGGGCCTTTCATCTTGGTACAACAAGCTTGATATGTCTTTTTCATCCACCACTTCCTAACTTAGATCTCCCCAAAATCTAAATCTAGAGGGATCTGCTTTGAAATATTGGGATGATGTTTTAGCCAGTTGGGGTTGTCCATGAGACCTAGAAGATTGAGGTAACTCTCCTATGACGAAAGCACTTTTCTTCATTTTATAATCCCCACACCCATTATCTTGGATAATGACCTTGATTTCAGATATATTAGGAATGGCAGGTGTCTTTGTCTCAGAAGTGGAGGCCAAGGTATTTGGGTCTACATATGGAGTTGTGGGTCCTTCATCATTCTTCGAAACTTGGGGTATTTTATAGTATTTTTCTTTCAGATTCTTGCAGTAGGAAAAGGGTTTAGGATCATCATAGACTGTGACCTCTTTATTTTTATATGGTAATTTGATGCATTGATGGAAATTTGATGTGACAGCTTGCATCCCATGGATCCACAGACACCCCAAGAGAATGTTATAAGGAAAATCAAGGTCAAGGACCTGGCATGTGGTTTCCATAATGGCTATCCCTACTTGAATAGGGAGTTGAATAGTGCCTTGAGACACTCTTTCTTGACCATCATATGCTCTGATTGTGATGTACTTACCCTTTTCAATGACATCCTCTAAGAACCCTAGATTCTTTATTAGTTTGAGGGAACAGATGTTTAGACTCTTTAGTAGGTCGAGGGGAGGTAAAATTGATCTTCAATGATGGAATGGTTAAAACCCTTAAAGATGTAATTCACATCTTTAGTTTCTCTAGAAATATAATTTTGTATCTAAAATGAATGATTGAAGGGTGCATGTTACTTTTGCAAAGAGTGATTGCAAGTTAAGCAGAGGGAATTTGGTTTTAGCTAAGGGTAATAGGTGTGCACCCTATTTAGACTTGATGCTTCTAATTTTTGTAACTCTGTCAATGTAATTGATAACTCTATATCATTTAAGTTGTGTCACCACAAAATAGGTCAAATTGGTGTAAAGGGTCTCAAAACCCTCATAAATAAAAATATGGTTGATGGTTTGCTAGGTTACTCTGTTGATTTTTATTTTTGTGAACATTGTGTGTATGGAAAGCAACATAGAGTTTCATTTAAATCTAGAAATACTAGGGCTAAACAAGTTTTGGAGGTAATTCATAGTGATGTATTTGGTCCTACAGATATACCATCTATTGGGAAGTCTCGCTACTATTTTTCCTTTATTGATGTTTATTCTAGATATTCATGGAATTCCTTTTTGAAGGAGAAATTTGTTATTTTTTCTATATTTAAATAATTTAAAACACTCGTTGAGAAAATGATAGATAGAAAAGTAAAGGTTTTAAGAATGGATAATGGTGGTGAATTTTTCTCTAGGTTCTTTGATAATTATTGTAAGCATGTAGGAATTCTTAGGAAGAAAACAACTCCATATACCCCACAACAAAACGGAGTGGTAGAGAGGATGAATAGGACTTTAATGGATAGATCTAGAAGCATGTTGATTAGTGCAAAGATTGAGCAATACTTTTGGATTGAAGAAATTCACACTACTTGTTATCTGGTTAATAGATCACCTACTTCTACTCTTGTTGATAAAACTCCCTATGAGGTATGGATAGGTAAACAACCATCGGTTTCTCATTTTAGAGTTTTTGGCAGCAAGGCATATGTTCATGTTCCTAAAGAAAAATTCTCTAAACTTGATTTCAGAGCTAAAAAATGTGTTTTTGTGGGTTATGGTGAGAACATTAAGAGTTATAAGCTTTAGGATCCTGTACCAATGAAAATTATATATTCTATTGATGTAATTTTAAGGGAGCTTAAGGAATTTGAAAATTATGAAAAACCTCATGTAAAATCCACCTATGACCACCATTATATTTTTCAAAAGTTTCCCCAATAAAATTTATACCCCACTATTAAAAAGGGGTTTCCTTAGTCAATGTCCTTAATGGTAAGGCACCAAAATATTTCAGTTTACTTGAAAACTTTTGACATGCATCACATTTTCTTACCATTTTGTGTGTATCAAAAAGCAAAGTGGGCCACCAATAACTAGATCTTTAAATCTTATGTGTAGTTGTTTTAGCCATGAAATATCCTCCACAAACTCCATTGTGCAGCTCTTCAAGAAGTTTAGCAGCATGTTCTTCATTAACACATCTAAGTAACACACCATTTGTGTTTCTCCAATATAGATCCTCTTGGAATATGACATACTTAATAGATTTCAACTTAAGATATTTTTTTGATTGTCATTCATATGTTATGGATAAGACATATTATATAAATAGTACATAATATCTTTGTACCAAGAACAATACTGTAAATTGAACTCATTTAGAGTTGTATCATCTTGTATTTGATTTATTTGACTTGCATGAAGACTAGACTTGACCATTAGCTTAGCTAAACCTTGTCCTCTAATAAGCTTAGTTATTTGGATATCTATATTGGACTCCTAGATTTTGTTGATCCATTTTCATATTCTACATGTGACTTATTTTGAGTGAATATATCTTTGACTATAGCACTAGGTACATAGGCAACCACTTTGGCACCTACCAAATATGGCATGAAATTTTTTACAGCCTTAACTAAAGCATAGGCTTGTTTTTCCATGATTCATATTTCAATTCTACTAATTGGAGTGACTTGCTATAAAATGAAATTGATTGCTCATAACCTTCTTAAATTTTTTTAGTAACACAATAGCTATGGTATGAAAGGAAGCAAAATAAAATATTTGGAAAGTTTTTGAAAAATTAGGGGATTTATGTATTGGTGCTTGTTTTAATAGCCTCCTTGATACTATGGAAAGCTTGAATAGTGTCATCTCCTTGAATGATTGATTCCTTCTTCTTAAGAATTTTTGAAATTGCCTTAGTTATTTCTACAAAGTTGGTGACAAACCTTCTAAAAAAAATAATTAGTCCAAATAATGACTAGATTCCTTTCATAGTTTTGGGTATTGGAATCTTATCAATAGTTGCAACCCTACGGGTGTTGCCACAATAATGGGTTACACTTTTGGCGACATCCTCATTTTTGCTGAAATCAAATATTTTTAGAAAATATAATGATTTAAGCCTTAAAAGGTTCCATTTAAAGAATTTTAATTGAAGATGGTTTGATCAAACCCCCTTAGATCAAACCCCCTTGGATAAAAACCTGCTAGTTTTAAACCATACCTATAATGGAGTCTCCTCTACACCTATCAAAATGATGATAAAAAACCACTATTGATTTACCTTTTGGGGGATCAAATGAGTTCATTTAAAAAATATGTTTTGTAAGTATCTATTCCTTATTATAAGCTTCCCCAAAAGTATAATTTTAAATATTTTTAATTTGAATTTTATATTTATTTTTTATTTCTTGTGATTGTAGGTTTTTCACCAAAAATCAAGATCTATGTTCTACACATGTGGAAAATTAGTAGATTAGAAAAAAAATTATGAAAAATATCTATGCTCTCGGTGTTGATGTCCTTGATCCAACAAAAAAATTTGAATTTTGATACATATAAAAAAAAGTTGGGTTATATAGTAAACCTATGTCTAAATTGTAATTGGTTTGACTTCAAAACTTAAAACTAAGAAAAAAATTCAATAAAATGCTATTAAACCAAATGAAGGAGCTAGGTATTGTAGTTACAAATATAAATTCGAAAAAATTAGAATTTTATCCTTCATAGAAAAAAAGTATGTGTTATAAAGTAAACATCTCTTTAAAAATGTTGCTTATAGTTAGAAACTAGTTATCAAAGGAGATGGAAAAAGAAATGCAATTTGATTCCAATTTTTTTTTAAAATATTATTTAGAATCTATAGAAAAAATGTCACAAACCACTAGTTTGCATCATCTCCAAATTCCTCATGGTTTAGCAACTATAGGTGTCTGAGAGTGAAGATTTAGTTAAAAAAGTTTATTTCAATGTCAAGTTTGGCCAAAAAGTGTAACCCACTATTGTGGGATCACCCCTATTTGGATCAATTTTGATCCCATCCTTTGATAGAGTATGGCCTAGTAATTTTCCCTCTCTAACCCCAAATATTTTGTAGGGTTCAATAATATGCCATATTCAATAGCTTTTGAAAAAAAATCTAAAGATGTATACAATGGTCCTTTTCTTTTTTTCAAAAATTAGTTAAGTCATCTTGATAGACAATCATTATTATATCAATTAAATTAGAAAATGCAACATCCGTAGCCCTTTGAAAAGTTTTACCAACATTATTCAACCAAAATGATATCCTAAAATAAACATAGGTGTCCCATGGTGTAGTAAATGCAGTTATGTATATCTTTGATTCCCTTGCCACTACCTAGTTGTATCTGAAGAGTCAAAAAAAGTAATCCTTTTTCACACTTAATTTGGATTTAATTGACATGAATTTGAATTAATTATATCTTGGAATAGTGTTGTAATGTGTTGTACACATTCACATCATTCTAGGGTCCTTATTTAATTAAAATGTACCTTAGTGTGTCCTTTGCAAGAGTGTTGTAACATACTTTCACACTTTTCTAGGGTTTATTTAATGAATTAAGCCTAAAGGGCCCCTTTTAATGAAATGTGTTTGATGTGTACCTTATTTAAGTGTTGTAAGGTATTGTAACACACTTTCATATTTATCTAGGGTCCTCTTAATTAATTGTGGTTAATTGGAGTTAATTAGCCCCTTTTAATTCAAATTTAAACCTTATTTATGACACTTCCCAAAGATCTATCCTAACACCCACAATTCAAATTGCATAACAATTAATTGGGAAAATTTAGGTCCTGGAAAATGGTACCAGGACCCATTTTCCCTAGATGGAAAATGGGTCCTCCCTTTATAGGACCCCCTTTTATTATTTGATTCTAAATGGGTTTTTAGTGTTCTTTCCATCCCCCGGAGTTAGGTCTTGGAAAACTGAGCCAGGACCCATTCTCCCTAGGTGTCGAATGTGTCCTCCCTTAACGAGGACCCCATTTTTTAATTTCATTGTGGGGGTAATTTAATGATGTTTATCTCTAGATCTGGTGTCGGATTTGATTGTTTTAATTTTGGGGTTAATCTCTTAATTTAGTATAAGGGGTTAATTTGCATTGTTTCAGCTAGCAATTTTATGAAACATCCTATTACTTTGAAAGAGCACTATAGATAAATTCAATATCACTTTCAAAGGTATTTCAAGGAATATGATAAAGGTTTATTGTAGTAATTCAAGGTCATTCCATCATGTCAAGGGTTTGATGCATTCATACATATTTTTGAGCTAAGATTATGTGTAGCATTGAAGATCTACATTGCAAACATTGTTCATATCATATTCAAGGATCAAGATCTTCATTCTTCATGGCCACTACATGTTAGATTGCATATTTTCATTACAAGACAACATTCAAGGTATCTACATTTCATCATTTCACTTGTCATGCTTCAATTTCATTGTTTCATCAATTGGTTTAATTACTTACAAGAGGTTTAACTTAGGCAAACCCCTATTCACTAATAATCATCAAGTTTTTCTTCCCTTGAATGTGTGTTTGCATATTTAGGGGTTGAAGATCAGGTGGAGGAAAGATTTGGAGCAAAATTTTCAAATTTGTCAAGTTGCAAAGTTGTCATTTAAAATGCAAGAACAAAGAATTTAAGCTACAAAATTAAGTACAAATTTTCATGAGGTAACAACTAGGAATATGAAGGTGCAAACATCAAGGAAAATAACCTAGATATCAGTTTCAAAAACCATAACAGGGACCAATTCACCACTAAAGGCGAATGAGTCCTTTGTGCCCTAAAAATAGGCTTCTTGTAGCAAGGTACACACCTCTTTGAGCTCTAAAAACTTTCCTCATGGTTTCTATAATAGTTAGGTATCATTTTTTTTTATTTGCATCTTTTGACTCTCATAATTGCAAAGTGTTTAGTGTGGGAAAACTTAAGTGGGTCATCATCTTGTTGATTCATTTTGATGAGCCCTATTTTCCACCTAAACATTAAAGGTGAACCCGACCTATTGAACATTGCATTTTTTTGATTTTTGAAGTCTTTACATCTTAGATTAGATCTTTCATTCTCTTGCATTTAATTTGAATTGAATTAAGATCTCATTTAGGGTTTCTTGCATTGCATTTACAATTGAATCTCATGTAGGGTTTAGAATTGCAATGTTTTGCATCTTTTTAAATCTGAAAAATACAAAAATAAATCAATCATTGTGCATCTTAGTAAGAAATCATTTATCTACATTTGAAAATAAAAACAAAATTGGATTTCAACATAGGTCCTTGCATTCATCTTTTCATTGCAATTTTGGAAAATCTAAAACTAAAACTCACTTCCTCAGATCTAGAACTGAAAGATATCATTGAAAGCTTGAAAATTATTAAAAAAATAGTTTAAAAACACCTAAACAGAACCCATTCGATCTTACTAGTGAATGAGTCCCTGATCAAGTCAAACCTACATCTTCTAGCATCTGAAAAAGCATTAAAAATCACTTTGAAATCTATAGAAACATCTCAGAAAAATCTAACCAAGACTCATTTTCCCTTACTAGTGAATGAGTCCCTGTTAGCTACAGATCTACATTTTTTGGACATTAAAACCTCAATTTTTTTAGCTTTTTTTTGGTGTTGTTACTTTCCTATTTCAGTTTCCTAGTTTGCTATTTCATCAAATTTATTGCATTTAGCTTAAATTTCTTCATTTCAACGCATTTTCAAAAATCAAAATTTCATTCAAAACATTCCATTTCCAATCTATTGCATTGCTTAGAATTTAAAAATTGCATTTCATTCTAGGTTGTTACATTGCCTCTTTGCCATTTTAGGGTTTGCACACTAGGTTTGTAAAACTTGCATGAGATTAATTTACAACTTGGTGTCCTATTCAAAATACTATTATAAGATGTAGTTTAAGGCTCATGTCATCTTGCGATATCTCACTCATCGTGGATCTTAGGTTTTTTTACTCTCTTTCTGATAGTGTTGAGAATCAACCCTCCATGGCTCATAGTTTT
This sequence comes from Sequoia sempervirens, assembly GCA_007258455.2. Taxonomy (NCBI): domain Eukaryota; kingdom Viridiplantae; phylum Streptophyta; class Pinopsida; order Cupressales; family Cupressaceae; genus Sequoia; species Sequoia sempervirens. The sequence goes on along the minus strand of VDFB02252616.1, from coordinate 25,699,579 downwards.
CCTACCTCATTTCCAATTACTTCACTTCCTACAATCAATGTGCATGATGTTATTGACAAGCTAGATGAACAACTAGAAAACTTACAAGCCCATATCCTTAGTGAATGCAAAAAGAATTAGCATGGTTCCCATTATACAAAACCTAAGGAAAGTGCTTAAAATTCAAAATGAAATAAAAATCATCTATAGCCTGAGTTGCTTCTTTCATGACTACTTGAAAAAACAAGACAATAACATCATATATGCCATAGTCAATCCTCCTATTGAACCTAAGAACAATGTTAACATGGATGATGATCATATGAAATCACACCCCATAGAGAAAGTGGCAGCATTTATCGAAGCTAGACCTCATAAGGGCTCAACTAAAAAGCCTCTTGACATTTATTTCTCACAAAACAATATTCTTAAACATGCAATTTATGGTCCTCTTTACATAGCTAGTTGAATCAATGATAAGCCCACTAATGGGATATTGATTGATCTCATCTGTGGAGAGAATATGATCACAAAATAGTTCTTATATGTGCATGAACTATATCAAGATACATATGAAAAAACAAAAGCATGGATCAAGATGCATAATAGATTTTCTTTCCCTACAATAGGCTTGATAGATCTCCCTTTAAAATTGGAAAATATTAACTATCACATTTTCCATCATTCCGCAATCAGACCAATTTTGTGTGAAGCTAGGCTATCTATGGCTTCGCTCCATGAATTTCATCCCTTTAGTTGTGCATAAATGTCTAAAGTTTCCATTTTGCAATGATATCTTCACTACACATCATAGCGGATTTAATCCTACGTTGGCCCCAAGGGGATTTTTCACTAGATTTATTTTTGCCCGAACCTATGGAACCTATCAAGCCTTGTAAGGATTTATTTTTTAAATCATATAAAAAATTTAAGGCAAAGAAAATAGCAGAATTATCCCTTTGAAACATTCCTCAACCTATAAATGAAACACCCATCCTTGACGAAGCAATGATTGAACCAAAAGAACTTTTGAACATACAATAACAACCTATAGAAAAACCTCGTGCAATTTCCTACAAGAGACCATGAGATAACACAAAAAATCTCGTTGTCCCTCCTAGAATCAAATATGTTTACAAAGTAAAAGAGAAAGTGGTTGAACAACCTACTATTGTTCCTTATATTCCTCCCAAGGAAGAGAAGGAACCTATGATTGATAAACCTGCTCTTACACAAACACAAATTGATAACAGATTGAAAAGGAATCGAAGTGCTAGAGAGCATAGGCATAGGAGACATGCTATTGCTTATAGATTACAAACTCAAGATGCTAGGAACAACATAGAAAATCAGAATCCAAACTTACTTGAAGAAAAGCATGATGATCCTATACCTTTTCTGCAACATAAAAAGGAACATTGCATAGACATTGTTATTCGACCTCCTATTGTGATAAATCTAGATGATGACATTGACATAGAAAAAATTGATGAACAAGTGCATGGTGAGTTGAATACATTGTTATCTTCTTCTATGAGCTTAAATGACAAATATCCTAAAAATATTTTTGAATCTGGTGCTTCCCCTAGTTCGGAACTTTCTCTTTTCCCTTTGGCTAATTGTTTTCCTTCCATTTATACCGAACGGGATTGGGATGCAGATGACCTACTCTAGGTTGACTCACATGTTCCTTACTAGTCTTTTGCATTTTCATGTTTTTTGTGTGGTTGCATGTGTGTAATGTGATCCCCCGTGTTGTTTCATTTGGTGTACCTCTCTCTTTTTGTGCATTCTTCTATATGTATCTTTCATTCTTCTATATGGACCGTAATCATTTCATTTGTCTTGTGTTTTCCTTTTGGGGATGATGCAAGGCATCGAGACATTTATGTCTCTTCCGTGTTGACCCAAAATATTTTTCTTTATCTTTTTCATTTGTCTTGTGTTTTCCTTTTGGGGATGGCGCAAGGCGTTGAAACATTCATGTCTCTTCCATGTTGACAAAAAATATTTTTCTTTCTCTTTCATTTTTCTTGTGTTTTCCTTTTGGGGATGACACAAAGTGTCGAGACATTTAGGTATCTTCCATGTTGACCCAAAAGGATTTTTCTTTATTTTCACTCTTTGTGTCATTCTTCCAAATCTATGTGTATTTGGGGAATGATGACAGTGCCATGCTCTATGAAAACATTGTAGAAAAAACATATTGACCCCAAATCCATAGATCCCTTATGTGTTTGTGGGGGCAATCCTTCTTTCCTATTTCATGATGCAGCTTATCTCAGAAACATATGACTTGGCATAGGGTTTTACGAGGAAAGATCTCATGTCTTAGGAAAAACATTTGGCCACTTTAAAGCAATTTCTCATGGTAATGGTGTAACAACCACTTTAAAGTGGGGGCATACCTCGATGACATCTTTCGACAAAGTTTCATGGTGTTATTTTTTCTTTATTCTTGTGATGTGTCCTCTTCTTAGTGGTTTCATTGGGTTTGATGTCATCTAAGAGTGTACGATCTACCATCATGGCATGATGGTAATGAGGCATCCCATGAGTGATGATCTAACACCTTGACTTGTCCTCTCTTTGAGACATCAGGCACAATACTCCCTAATAAGAATACCTTTACATGAACAAAGAAAAATACCCTTTAACAAAATTTTACATTACAAATGCATTACATTGTGGTGCCTTATCAAAGTTGTCAGGAGGATAACTTCAGTATGGAATGAGAGGCTAATATCATTATCTCATTTGCCACTTCATTGGATAGACTGGGGTTCCACTACCCCAAAGTGAGTAGCATACGTTATGGACAAATAGCCTAGATGTGTTCCACCTCATGTTGGACCATCAAAGCTTAATCCTTTTTCTTGGACAAACAACCTCATTTCACATCACATTGGAATGGTTGTGCTTGATCCTTAGTTTTTCTTTATTTTTATTGGCCTTTGATAGGGTATGGCTATGTATATTTGTTATTTCTAAATACTTAATCATATTGAATGTCTACTTTAGTGCAAGTTTGACATGGGGTCATCCTCTCATTAAAGTGGCAAAAAAATGTAGTGTCAAAAAAAGTAATCTTTTTTCACACTTAATTTGGATAATTGACATAAATTTTAATTAATTGTATCTTGGAATAGTGTTGTAATGTGTTGTACACATTCACATCATTCTAGGGTCCTTATTTAATTAAAATTTACCTTAGTGTGTCCTTTGCAAGAGTGTTGTAACGTGTTGTAACACACTTTCACACTTTTCTAGGATTTATTTAATGAATTAAGCCTAAAGAGCCCCTTTTAACAAAATGTACTTATTGTGTACCTTATTTAAGTGCTTTAAGGTGTTGTAACACACATTCACATTTACCTAGGTTCCCCTTAATTAAATTTGGTTAATTGGAGTTAATTATCCCCTTTAGTTCAAATTCAAACCTTATATATGACACTTCATGAAGATCTATCCCGACACCCACAATTAAAATTGCATAACAATTAATTGGGAAAATGTAGGTCCTTGAAAATGGTGCAAGGACCCATGCGCCCTAGGTGGAAAATGGGTCCTCCCTCTATAGGACCCCCCTTTATTAGTTGATTCTAAATGGGTTTTTAGTGTTCTTTCTATCCCACGAGGTTAGGTCCTAGAAAACTGAGTCAGGACCCATTCGCCCTAGGTGGCGAATGGGTCCTCCCTTAATGAGGGCCCCCTTTTTTAATTTAATTGTGGAAGGAATTTAATGATGTTTATCTCCAGGTCTAGTGTTGACTTTGATTTTTTGAATTTTAGGGTTAATCTCCTAATTTGGTATAAATAAGGGGTTAATTCACATTGTTTCACCTAGCAATTTTATGAAACATCATAATAATTTACAAGGGAACTATTGATAAATTAAAGACCACTTTCAAAGGAATTTCAAGGTAGATTATCAAGGTTTATTGCAACAAATCAAGGTCATTCCATCATGTCAAGGGTTTGGTGCATTCATATATGTTGTTGAGCTAAGATTACGAGTGTAGCATTGAAAATCTACATTGCAAACATTGTTCACATCATATTCAAGGATCAAGATCTACATTCTCCATGGCCACTACATGTTAGATTGCATATTTGCATTACAAGACAACATCCAAGGTATCTACATTGCATCATTTCATGTTTCATGCTTCAATTTCATTGTTTCATCAATTGGTTTAATTACCTACAAGGGGTTTGACTTAGGAAAACCCCTATGCACTAGCAATCAACAAGTTTTTCTTCCCTTAAATGTGTGTTTGAAAATTTATGGGTTAAAGATCAAGTGAAGGAAAGATTTGGAGAAAAAATTTCAAAGTTATCAAGTTTCAAAGTTGTCATTTAAAGTACAAGAAAAAATAATTGAAGCTACAGAATTAAGTATAGGTTTTCGTGAGCTGACAACTAGGAATCTGAAGGTGCAAACATCAAGGAAAAAAACCCATATCTCAATTTCAAAAACCCTAACAGGGACCCATTCGCCACTAAAGGAGAATGGGTCCTTTGTACCCTGAAATAGGCTTCTTGCAGAAAGGTACACACCTCTTTGAGCTCTAAAAATTTCCCTCATTGTTGCTATAACAGTTAGGTATCATTTCTAATTGTTATTTGCATCTTTTGACTCTCATAATTGCATTTGATTGCAAAGTGTTTAGTGTGGGAAAAAATATGTGGTTCATCATCTTGTCGATTCATTTTAATGAGCCCTATTTTCCACCTAAACAATATCTATTGTGAGTATTTCACTAGTATTGTCATTGATGTCAAAAGTATGGAGATTGTTGGATATTTCTAGTGTTGGAGTTTTTGGCGGGAATGTCATTATATTTGTCAGTACTAGTGCTAGTATGAATGTGTTGTGGTTTTATAAGAAGGTGTTGTGGTGTTGTCATCACTTTTGTCAGTAATGTCTTATATGGTTGTGATGGATAAGTGTTGTAGTTGTAGTATGTGCACTTGGTTTGCAAGTGCTTTTGAGAAAATTTGAATAAAAGAGTGTGCAGTATGACAGAAGTGTGCTTAGTGTTGTGCTCTACATTTCTTCATGGATATGATGATCAGAGGTGTTTAGAGGTTTTATATCTAGAGTTTTAGATTCTAGATTGTGTGGCAGTAGAAGTTTTTTTTAACAAAGTGTTTTTCTGTACAGAAGGTTTTCGAGGAGAAATGAGATTACTTCGCATTTCTTTGCAGTAAGGTCTATTGTCTTGTGAATTTGGGAGCATGCTTATATTTTCTATATTTATCTTCCCTTGGTGTTTTTGGTTTTCATTTTCTCCGCAAGTTCAATTCTTGCATTGGAGTTCAGTGGTAGTGCACCTTGATGTGCAAGATGAAAGTAATATTTGTTCCAAGTGGTTGTGGTATTGTTGCAAAATATTTTGATGGAGCTAGAATATTTTAGATGTGTGAATGTTTTGGAGTGTTGCTATGTGGTTTGTATGATATTTTTGAACTTGGAGAGGTGTGTATGTTGTCACTTGTAGTGTTAGTTCAGGTTTGGATAACCTAGCATGCTAGCGCTATTTGCGGAGGTACCTCGTCGATTATGGATGTGTTGAGTAGCATGGTGATATAGATTTGGCTCCTAGTTAAGCCTTGGTGTGGTTTTGCTTCACTTCTTTCCACCACAGAAGTGTTTGGTGTTGACCTATTTTGGTGTTGCATGTTTGAGGTACATATGTTTCATTAAGGTCAGCCTAATTGATATTTTTTAGGTCATGGATGGCATAAATGCAAGGTGAGTTGTTGGAGATGTGGTGTGGCAAGTACGTTGATGTGAATGTGATCAAGTGTGGTAATATGAGTGTGAACTTAAATACCAATGACACTAGATGTAGTGAGTAGAAGATGTCTACATTTTTAGTGTGCTTGAAGAACTGCTAGAGGAAATGAGCCAAAGGTTGTGGATGGTACAAAGTTGTAGTAGTTAATTTTCCTATTGCTTACAGATAGTGAATCTCTTTGTAACACTTTCTTGTATTCTTCTTTCTTCTTGGTATTGAGCCACCCGATAGTGAGCCCTTGGCACTAAGCCTAATTGTATTCAGTGTTTTTATTCATATATATGTGATCCAATCCTCACCATGGTTTTTTCCTACTTAGGTTTTTCCACGTAAATATAGTGTTCTCTTGTGTATGGTTGTTTTTGCATTGTTGTTTCACATGTTTACATTCTACCAATGCTTAATGCGGGTTTAAAGTTTGATAAGGGTTTGAAAGTTAATGAGGGATTGAATTTTTTAATGTACAATTGATTCACCCCCCCACTCAGTTGTCCTATGCATCTAACAATTTGTATCATAGTTGTGGTTCCTTAAATAAATCTTAACCACTTGAGGTGGATTCAGATGGTGCAAAGGAAGGTGTCAAAGGTTCTATGTTTGATGGAATAAATTATGCTTACTAGAAAGCCAGGATGGAGTCCTTTTTGGTCTCTCTTGTATTTGGAGTCTAGTAGTCTATTGAAAAGAGATATAATAAGCCTACTTCTAGTCCAACAAGTGATGATGAGATCAAGGAATATGAGAACAATGGAAAAGAAAAGAATTTTATCCTAAGTGGTTTCTTTGATTCTAAACTTGGAAAGGTGATAAGTCTTAAAACTGCAAAAAATATCTAGACAAATTTGGAGAGTATTTATGAAGTATATGATAAGGTCAAGCAAGTGAAGATGCAAAACTAAAAATCCAAATTTGAAAGCCTCGGGATGTCTAAAGATGAAGAAATTATAACCTATATACTTAGAGTGGATGAAGTTTCCAATGCCATCAATGGTATTGATGGTAAGTTGGAAGAAAGTGAAGTTGTGCAAAAAGGTATTAAGAACTCTTCCAAAATCTTATAGTTCTAAATTTTCTACTATTGAGGAAGCTCAAAAGTTGGATAATTATTCTAGAGATTAGATGTTTGGTGCTTTAATTTCTTATGAACTAAGAGAATTAGGTTAAGATTCTACAAAGAAAGAAATTTCCTTGAAAGTTTGCAAGGTAGAGAAGGTTGATGAATCAGATTCAGACAATATTGATGAGGTGGAAGAAAATTTTGTAAGGAGATTGCAAAAGGGCACTAGCAAATATAAAGGTAAGTTACCCTTTAAGTGTTTCAATTGTGGAAAGATAGGTCATTATGCTTCTAAATTTCCAATCATAATTTCAAATGAAAACCACAATGATCATAAAGGAAAATTTGTCAAGAAGAGTTATTATGTTGAAAGATACAATGGTGTATTTGATAATGAGGAATCAGACTATCCTGATGATGACAATGATGAATGCTTGTCCATGGCTTTAAATGATGGAACTAATTCAACTAATGTTGAAAGATGTATGAAGGAAAGTGCTCTGGTAATGGGTCACAACATTGAAGGAACTATAGTGACTTCTTTTCATGCAAGAGAAGACAAGAATTACTGGATAATTGATAGTGGATGCTCAAATCACATGATAGGTGATAAGAATAAGTTTGTTAAATTTTAGAAGTATGATGGTTGTCTTGTTAAGTTTGGTGATGATACATCTGCTAAGATATATAGAATATTTTTAATTATTTTTTATGGAAATTAATAAAATGGATGATTTTCTTTATTTCAAGGGTCTCTGACATAATCTTCTTAGTGTAGGATAGATGTGTCTAGTAGAGGATAAAATATGGTGTTTCAGGATGATGGTTGTGAAATCAAAAAAGGAAGATTTAGAACTATGGTTTCTATAGGGATAAGGATAGAAGGTAATGTTTATTAAATCAAAGTTAGTGGTGCTAAGTGCTTTATGTGTCAAATCAATGAAAGTTGGCTATGACATAGAAGAATGTGTCACATCAATTTTGATAAACTAGTAAAGATTAGTTCTACTGATGCTACTAGAGATCTGCCAATGATTACAAAGCCTATCAATGCAATCTACAAGGAATGTCAGATTGGAAAGAAAACGAAGAAGAGGTTCAAGACTAAAGAATATTCTATTGTAGGACCTTTGGAGTCAGTGCATACAGAAATATTGGGACCTACCAGAATAAGAATCTCTCAAGGTGATAGGTATTTCATGTTATTGATTGATAATTATTCTAGAATGACTTGGGTGAAAAATTTTCAAACCAAAATTACAATCTCTAGATAAGTTTAAAGAATTCAAATCTATGGTCGAGAATGAAATAAATCTAAAAATTAAGTATGTAAGGTCTAAAAGAGGTGGCGAGTTCACCTCTAATGAGTTTAACAATTTTTGTAAAGATCATGAAATTAAGAGGCATTTGTCATCCCCTAGAACTCCTCAACAGAATGGAGTTGTGGAGAGAAAGAATAGAATAGTTCAAGAAGCAACAAGGACTATGATGAAAGAAGAAAATATACCAAATGTCTATTGGAGAGAAGTTATTCATACTACATTCTACATTCTTAATAGAGTTCAAGCAAGATTGAACAATTCAAAGACTCCCTATAAGCTATGGTATGAAAAACCTCCTATTGTGAAATACTTTAGAGTGTTTGGAAGTAAATGTTATATTAGAAGAGATGAAAAATTAGGAAATTTTAATGCAAGATCCAATAAAGGAATCTTCCTTGGATACTCTACAAAGAGAAAAACTTATAAGTGCTATAATAAAAGGTTGAAAAAGATTGTTGAAAGTGCAAGTGTCAAAGTGGATGAAGAATCACATAAGAATTATGTATTGATAGAAGGATAGGAATCTAATGAATCCTTTTGAAATGAAGAAGAAATGGATGAAGAGAAGAAGCTTTGAAAAAGATCCCTAAGACTCCTAAATATGTGGAGAAGAATTATTTTGAAGATAATATCATTGGAGATAAGAGAAAAAGTGTGTTGACAAGGAGAAAATATGCTATGACAAACGAATAGGCAAAATTTTGTTTACTTTTATAGGTGGAACCTAAAACAATTCAATTGAGGCATTCAAAGATTAGAATTGGATCAAGTCTATGAAAGAAGAATTGGAATAGATTGAGAAGAATCAGACTTCAAAATTGGTCCCAAAACCTGCAAACAAGAATGTGATATGAAGTAAATGGGTTTTCAGGAACAAACTAAATGAAGATGGAAAATTTGTCAAAAATAAGGATAGACTTGTGTGTAAGGGCTACTCGCAAGTGGAAGGAATAGATTTTGAAGAAACTTTTTCTCTAGTGGAAAGAATGAAATCCATTAGAATATTTCTAGATTTTGCAGTACATAAATACTTTGAGGTATATCAGATGGATGTGAAGTCTACATTCTTGAATGGTGAATTAGAAGAAGAGGTGTACAATGAACAACCAAAAAGTTTTTGAAGTTATTAGAAAATGTTGATATGGTCTACAAGTTGAAGAAAGCATTGTATGGACTCAAACAGGCTCCTAGAGCTTTGTATCCAAGGTTGGATAAATACTTGTAGCAAGGATTCAAAAAAGGTACTACAGATAGCAACCTTTACTTCAAGGTTGAAAGAGAACAAATCCTGATTATGGTAGTGTATGTGGATGACATTATCTTTTGAGGAAATGAAGGTATGTGTAAGAATTTTTTAGATGAAATGCAAAAATAGTTTGAGATGTCAATGTGTGGGGAGATGAATTTCTTCCCTGGATTATAAATCAATTAATCAGAAAAAGGTATTTTCATTTCTTAGAAAAATTATGTCAAGGAAATATTTGGAATGGAGGATTCTAAACTAGCGTGTACTCCTATGGTTACTAGTTGTAAGTTCAGAAAAAATGATGAATATCCTAAGGTTGATCAAAGAAAGTACAGATCAATAATTGGTGGATGACTATATCTAACTACTATTAGATTAGATATCATGCATGCAGTTTATCTTGTGGAAATATTTCAAGAAGATCCCAGAGAATCACATGTTATAATAGTTAAAAGGATATTTAGATACTTGAAGGGCACTCTGAACTTTGTTTTATGTTATTCTAGGGATATTGATTTCTCCTTGAGTGCATATACATATGCAGATTGGGAAATTTGTACAGATGATAGAAGAAGTAAAAGTGGAGGTGCTTTCTTTCTTGGAAGTAGATCGGTTTCATGGTTGAGTAAGAGGTAGGATTTAGTGTCATTATATACTGTAGAGGAAAAATATATTGCAGCAACATCATGTTGTACATAGGTGTTATAGATGAAGAAAATATTGAAGGATATTAGAATATCATATGATCAACCTATTTATATCTTATGTGATAACAAAAGTTCTATCAATACTTCAAAGAACTTGTTAATGCATTCAAGAACAAATCATATCTCTATCTGGTATCACTTTCTAAGAGAAAAATTTGTAGAGAATGATGTGAAGCTAAAGTATGTGCCTACAAAGGATCAACTTGTAGATATTTTCACCAAGGATCTTCCTAAAGATACCTTTGAGTATCTCTGGTAGAAGTTAAGGGTTATTTCCCCTCCTTCCTTCAACTAGAGTATAAGTCGATGCATCTGTTCAGGTGAGAATTCAAGCTACATTCTTGGTCCTATACTGATGATGAAGGCTACCTCTTAGGGGGAGTAGGTAGTAGTGTTTTCATTGATGCATTAAGGTGGAGCATATCTTGTGTCCCTAAGGGGAGTGTGCAAAAAAGAGAAAGCAATAGAGGAAGTAGTAAAGAATGAGTAGTGCAGAATGTACAGTTGAGAGAGTTGTATGGAAAAGAGAAGTGGAGAGAGAGTATTTTCTTGATGGTGTTTCCTAAAGAGAAGTGTGCAAGAAGTGTCAAAGTGATGTATGCATATGTCAAAGGGGGAGAGTAGAAAATAAAATTTATATGCAAGTGTTGTCAAGGGGAAAGATGTTTCCCTTTGGCATTGATGTCAAAGGGGGAGAGAATGAAGACTGAAAAACACAAGGAAAGAATTGATGTCAAAGGGGAGAGTAATGGTTGAATAACTCCTCAAATAGGGGGAGAGATTGTTGTAATTTCCCTTGCTAGAAAATTATATCAGATTTGAAATAATAACAATAACCCAACTCAAATTTGCAAGTTACATAAAATTAGTGAAATCGAGTATGAAATTAACTTCACCAAAATGAGCAATTCCAACACAAAAAGGCATGCCATTGAAATGTGATGATATTAAAATTAAAATACCATGAAAATTCATCATTTTACTATCATAAATAGTAGCTAAAAGAAAACTATAACTACAAAAAAATACATAAAGAAACCTCACAAATGCAAGCCAAAATATGCACCAAATGAATGCCAAACTCAACACAACTCATCAAACCAAACTCTAATAATATGATAAAAAATATTACATAAAGATATGTCATTGATAAAAATATATATTTTACAATCTATAACAATAAAAAACTGAAACAAACAACTCACTTATTCTCAAAACTACACCTAAAAACATTGAAAGAAATACTCTAATCTGAAATCAAATAAGCACAATGTCAGACTCTGTATGAATCTAATCCTAGAGACCATCAGAAAAACTACCTTCAAGCCTCTAAATCCTTTTTTATCAGCCTTGGATTTCTTCCTTCTTTGCTTTCCTAGCCTTAAAATAAAAATCATAAACCATGAGATTAGCATGCATAGAATGAATCCAAAAAGCAAGAAATTGCATTTTATCTGCGTTTCCTTCTTCATGAAGTTTGTTGGGCAACCAAAATCCATGCAAAGAATAGAATTAATCTTGAATTTATTTATTTTTTAACTCCTTTCCCATTTGGCCTCGATGAAATCGACCATTTCCCAAAAAGCTTTGCTTTTAAGACAACTATTGTCATAAGCAATTAAATTTTCCTTTCTATCCAAAACATGCTCCAAAATAACTCTTTCCAAATTCCAACACCCAAGTTGCACCCTTGATAATAAATTAAAAATAAATATTAATTTACCACCCAAAATTAATTTAATAATTTTTTCTTGAAAATCCAAATTATCCAATTTACTCGCAAGTCTTGATTGATGATTTTGAAAATTGAGTTTACTAAAAATAATAATTGTTATTTTTAGAAAATGGGACATTGCAAGTCATCCCTCCCAAAAATTTATTTTCCTCAAGCAATCACAAACATAATTCTCTAGGAACCCTTTTTGAAAATGATATATCATGCCAAATTGCATGTGAACCCCTTTTCTTGTACCTATGAAGAGTTGCACTCTTTGCGAAAGAATTTTATGCCAAAATGAGGACTCAAATTCCTTTGTTCCATTGTTATGAATCCAACAACAAAATTTATGCAATCTAAGCTCGTATATGTGTAGATAATTTATGCATTCATTCCCATACTCCATTTGAAACACATCTTCCCACAAAGGTTTAATATACTTACCAAATGCACTAGTGTGAGATGCGACAGACCTATAACTCTTGAGACTTTTCCAAATGATGCAAATCTATTTTTTTCTACTTTTTGAACTAATATAATATATAATACATTCCCCATTATAGAAAATATGAATTTTGGAAATAGTCACTTCTCGTACCTTCATAGTGCTAAAATATTCAGTACAGGAATGTGTAACTAAAAGCTCATACTTAACCTCATCTTGTGAAATATTTATTTTAGCTTCATGGACTAATCTATGGCTGAAAAAGTACAATAGAGGCATAGAAGTTAACATCATACAACATCAACATTCACAAAAAAATTATCATAAGCCTAAGCTTGCAAACAACAACGCATTCTTCATGAGTCTTCCTGCAAGCACAAACTGAACATCCCATTTTTGTCACTTATCACTCTGAATCTTTGGCCAACCTGAATATCATACATTTTTATGTACACCCAAGAAAGCAACATGTTATAATCCATAATACATAAGACCAACAAATCTTCACACAACTTCATCAGGAACGTGCAGATAACACCCACTAATTGCACAAGATATGTATCATCTCTAAATGATACCAAGTATTCCTAAAATTGTAGGACATAGTCACTTGTTGTAGAGGCTCTACTATTTGAAATTAATAACTTAACCAAAGAGAAAATTATTACTATAGAGAGCCAGAAGTGGAGACATACCAAAGGAAATATGATGACAATGCTCCCCTAGTCTAAACCATTTCTCCTGAGCACCATGTTAATAGTGTACCACTAAGAAATCATCATACTCAAAAAAAAATATTCTCTATTGGAATCCCAAAGGAAGACACCAACCAACCCATAACTAAATTTCTTGAGAGGGATGGAACCAATGCTATAGTACATACCCTTATCTCTAAAATCTTCCAACCAATACATTATTTTGTTGTCACCATCTGGAATCATGGTATTGACACTTAACTTCCAAGTGTCAAATAGAAGGCCCAGAGCACACCAAAGCACAAAAACCAAGGAAATAAATAAACCATCATATATAATCATGCATTCTATCTCTATGAAGTAACTGTAGTTACCATTTATCACCCAAGTGGAAGCAATAAAATAATGAATTGTGTCCAAGGAAATACTTACAACCAACAACCCAAAATTCTACCTATGATCAACAATAAGCTACTCATGAAATGATATCTCCATAATAAACCAAATGATATAAGGGTAGCAATAACCAAACTGAAATCCAACTAGAAACATACAAGAGATGTATATGGTAGTAACAACTAGATCATCCCCTATAATCATAATACCTTTACCAACCAACCTTACCCAAGAACTATCCTATTGCAAGGTTGAAGATTCCATCCAACTCATCTCACAATTAGGATTTGGAGTCACGTACAAACTAATTGGAAAGTGGGTAGCATTTCTAACTCTGAAGGTTGATCCAAGTACTCCAATCTTGAGACAAGACCTCATAGCAAGAAATTGCACCTGAATCTCAAGTCTTACAATCAACCCCAAACTAATCACTGAAATCCGTTAGATCTAACTCAAATAAGCTATTTTCATGGGTCAAATTAGCATCCATCATAAATATAGGATTATCAACAATCTAGAAAATTATCCTCGATTCCAAAATTAAATCCATCCTCATGTTAGTCGAAACTCTAATTATCTAAATGTGTCAAGTCATGCTCCTCCTAGATGCAATCTAACTCCATTTGTCCTCCTTGGTCCTTTCCCTAATCTATTGAGCCTCGTAGAATTGACCACTTTCTTCTACAAGTGCCTCTTGGGCACTTTCCAATATAAGTTTGGCATATTTAAGCTTACCAGTGAGCTCACCAACTTCTTCCCTTAATTTATTATTCATGAATAAGGTCTCATTTGCAAACTTATTTGACATATCTCTATCATGTAACATTTGCAAGTAAGCTATTCTAATTTCTTCCATTGTGTTTTTAATTACTTGAAAATAAATATAAGCAACATCAACCTCATTTTGACTTCTTAGTGAATTTTGAATGATGTTTTCTTGATGCATAAGTGCACTATCCAATCTAGATAAAATTTGCACTTCATTTTTAGAGGACTTCAAAAAATGGTTACTAAAACTTTCCTCATGCATGTCAAGTTTTTGCAAATTATGATGCATGCCAAAGTTAAAATCTTCCTCATACTTGTCACCAACTACACTATGGTTGTCCCAAACCCATTCTTTCCCAATTTGATAAAAATGTGCAAGATTGGGTTAAGGATCAAAATCATCAATGCTACTATGTCTCAACTCATAATCTAGGTTTCTCTTTTTTAGATCAAAATCAAGGTTACTATGTACCTTTGCTCAAAATCGACATCAAGAAATAATAAATTAGATGTGTATTCAATAACATCAACATACCTTTCAACCTTAGCTTCTTTAATGTCATCCTCCCTACATGACCCCTAAAATGAACCTAAAACAACATTGGAATGAAAGGGAAATTCATCCCAAGATAGATCCTCATCGTGCTTAGATGTTAGCACACCTAGATCCCAAGTGAAAGTGGGTTGATTTCCTTGATCAAAATATAACTAGTCATTATGCTTCCCATAAGTGGTAGCCTCTTTGGAAGTGTCATTCTCCATCTTCCTAGGACTGAAATATTCATCAACTTCTTTCTCCATAGGCTTGGTTTGGAATCCAAACTCAAAGCTCCACCTGTAAACTCATCAATGGAATGATATGAGTGAACATCAAAAACTAATTTAGATATATCTTCACCTTTGCCTCTTTTGTGTCCAACTTCTGAAAGCTCCTTAGAGAACCCACCATTGGCTTCTACTCCACAAAATACATCAAGGTATATATCTATCTTTGATTTTTTTTTCAACTCTATTTTTTCTTTATGCTGCAACATCACCATCTCTTCTAGAATTTATGTCCCTAGTTTTTCTATCACTATCTCTAGTTCTTCATGCACCACATTATCCGTATTAATTTCATTGATGTCCAAATAATCATCTTGAGACTTTATCACATATTCATCATTCATCGAATCACTCACTACATTATACTCCTTTTCTATGAATTCCTCAACAACTAATTGCTCCTTTTCAGCCTTTTGTTAAAATCTATCAATCAAAATTTGACAAAATTCTCCAAAAGAATCTACTCAAATGTGGACTTAGGTATTCATACCTTGGTACCACCAATCAAGAAAAACTCGTTCAAGGTGTAGGATTGCATACTAAATGGAAAATTGCTCCTCCATGGAAGTAGAATAGTAATAGTCTTGCATCTCAAAGAACCAAGCTTTGACTGAAATCTTGTTTGACCCATCAAAAGTTGGAGTTGAAGATTTTGTGATTTCCCTTCTACTATGTCCTAGGTGATGTTTGTATCCCTTCGCAACTAACATTGCATCAGAGTGACATAATCATTTTATGGTACTGAATTTCTAAATCATTCATCTTGATTGGCATAAGTTCCTCTAATGATTGCTAGTTCTCTTGCCAAATCTTCCATAGGATCACCAATATCAGCCATCTTTAAAATCCTCTTTTCATTTTTGTAAGAAAATGATAAAACCCTTAGGCTGGCAAGATGATGGATCTAATATCACTGCAATATCCCTTGTTGGAAAATTATATCAGATTTTAAATAATAACAATAAACCAACTTAGATTGGAAAATTACATAAAATCAATGAAATCAGGTATGAAATTAACTTCACCAAAATGAGAAATTCCAACCCAAAAATGCATGCAACTGAAATGTGATGATATATAAATGAAAATACCATGGAAATACATCATATTTACTATCATAAACAACAGCTAACAACAAACTACAACTTCAAAAAAATACATAGAGAAACCTCACAAATGCAAGCCAAAATATGCACCAAACGAATTTCAAACTCAACACAACTCATCAAAAAAAACTTTGATAATTTGAGCAGAAATATTACATAAATATATTCCACTAATACAAATATATATTTTGCAACCTACAACAATAACAAGCTGAAACACACAACTCACTTATTCTCAAAACTACACCTACAAATATTGAAAGAAATACTCTAAACTGAAATCGATGAAGAACAATGTCAGACTCTATATGAATCTGATCTAGAGACCATCAGAACCATTTCCTTAAAGCCAATAAATCCTTGGATTTCTTCCTTCTTCGGTTTCTCAGCCTTAGAAGAAAAATCACAAATTGTTCGAATAACATGCATATAATGAACCCAAAAAGCAAGAAATTGCATTTTATATGTGTTGCCTTCTTCATGAAGCTTCTTGGGAACCCAAAATACATGCCAAGAATGGAAGTAATCTTGCATTTATTTATTTTTTAACTCCTTTCCCAATGGGCCTCCATGAAATCAGCCATTTCCCAAAAAGATTTGTCTTTATTACAACTATTATCATAAGCAATTAAATCTACCTTTTTATCAAAAAAATGCTCCAAAATAACTCTTTCTGAATTCCAACACCCAAGTTGGAACCTTGATAATAAATTAAAATAAATATTAATTTATTACCCAAAATAAATTTAATAATTTTTTCTTGAAAATCCAAATTACCCGATTTACCTGAAGGTCCTAATTGACAATTTTGAAAACCAGGTTTACTAAAAATAGTAATTGTTATTTTTATAAAAGGGGACATTACAATTGTAGATAGAATGGGATCTAAAGAACAGAGGTAAATGGACAGAGTGAATTTTAGCCTAGTAAGGGGGAGTGTTACTTAATGCATGAGTTTCTTTTTTTGTTGATGGTTTTTAGAGCAGGTGTTGCCATCAATGACAAAGGGGGAGATTGTTGCAAGTATGCTATTGGTGTTGTCATTGATGTCAAAAGTTGGTCGTTGAAGTCAACAATATGGATATTGTTGGAGATTGCTAGTGTTTGAGTTGTTGGTGGTGATGTGATTAGTGTTGTTAGTACTAGTGCTAGTATGGATGTGTTGTGGTTTGATAAGAAGGTTTTGTGTTGTCGTCATTAGTGTTGTCATTGATGTATTGTATGGTTGTGATGGATAAGTGTTGTAGTTGTAATAAGTTCAATTTGTTTCCAAGTTATTTTGAAAAAATTGAATAAAAGAGTGTGTAGTGTGATAGAGGTGTGCTTAGTGTTGTGCTTTGAATTTCTTCATGGTTGAAGATATGCTTGTGCAATTTGGATATGATGATTAGAGGTGTTCAGAGGTTTAATATCTAGAGCTTCAAATTTTGGATCATGCAGAAGTAGAAGTTGTGTTTGACTGAGTGTCTGTCTATACAAAAGGTTATTTGGGATAAATGAGATTGCTCCACATTTCTCCGCATAAGGTCTTTTTTCTTGTCGATTTGGAAACACGCTTATATTTTTTGTTTTTATCTTTCCTTGGAATTTTCAGTGATGATTTTCTCCGCAAGTTCAGTTCTTGTATTAGAGTTCATTGGTAGTGCATCTTGATGCATAGGATGAAATTAGTTTGTTTCAAGTGGTTGTGGTAGTGTTACAAAATATTCTAATTATGTTGGAATATTTTGCAATGTTGTGTGAATGTTGTGGAGTGTTGCTATGTGGTTTACATGATGTTTTTGAACCTAGAGAGGCATGTATGTGGTCTCTTGTAGTGTTATTTTATGTTTGGCTGACCTATAATGCTAACATTGTTTGCAACGGTACCTCGCGGATTATGGATGTGTTGAGTAGCATGGTTATGTAGATTTGGCTCCTAGTTAACCCTAGGCATGGTCTGCCTTCACTTCTTTACACAATGAAATTTTTTGGTGCCGACATATTTTGGTGTTACAAATTTGAGGTGCATACATTTCATTAAGGCCTACCTAATTAAGATTGTTTAGGTCATGGATGGTATAAATAGAAGGTGAGTTGTTGGAGATGTGGTGTGGCAAGTTTGTTGATGTGAATGTGATCAAGTGTGGTGATCTAAGTGTGACCTTAAATACTTATGATTCTGAATGTAGTGAACAAAAGATGTCTACATTTTCAATGTGCTTGAACTTGCTAGAGGCAGTGAGCCCAAGGTTGTGGGTTGTGAAAAGTTGCAGTGGTGGATTTTCCTCTTGATCTGATCTTAGTGATCCCACAATAACCAGTTTACAATTTTTGGCCAAATTGGACACTGAACTGATTTTTTTAACTAAATCTTCACTTTCGGGCACCTATAGCGGCTAAACCATGAGGAATTTGAAGATGATGCAAACTAGTGATTTGTGACATTTTTTTTGTAGATTCTAAATATATTTTTTTCAAAAAATTTAGAATTAGATTGCACTTCTTTTTCCATCTCCTTTGAAAACTTTTTTTTTTAGTAAACACCATTTTTAAGGAGTGATGCTCACCGTATACAACATAACTTTTTTTCCATGAAGGATAAAATTCTTTTTTTTTTCAAATTTAGATTTGTAACTATGATATCTATCGCTTTCATTTTGTTTCATAGTCTTTTATTGAATATTTTTTTCTTAATCAAGTTTCGAAGTCAAACCAATTACAATTCAGACATAGGCGGACTGTATACAACATAACCTTTTTTGTATGTATCGAACTTCAATTTTTTTATTAGATCAAGGACTTCAATATCTAGTGCACTGATATTTTTCAAATTTTTTTTATAATCTGTTATTTTTCCACATGTGCAGAACAAAGAGCTTGATTTTCGGCGAAAAACTTACATTCATAAGAAATAAAAAATAAATATAATAATCAAATTAAATTTATTTAAATTTATACTTTTTGGGAAGCTTATAATAAGGACTACATACTCACAAAAATATAAATTTTAAATGAATTCATTTGATCCCCCAAAAGATAAATCAAAAGTGGTTTTTAATCAGCATTTTGATGGGTGTAAAGGAGACTCCGTTATAGGTATGGTTTAAAACTAGCGGGGTTCTATCCAAGGGGGTTTGATCTAAGGTGGTTTGATCAAATACTCTTCAATTGGAATCCTTTAAATGGGAATTTTCAAGGCTTAAATCATTATATTTTCTAAAAATATGTGATTTCAACAAAAATCAGGATCTCTGAGAAAGTGTAAACCAGTATTGTGGGATCGATTTCTTCTTAGCAATGAACCACCTGACAGTGAGCCTTTATTATTTTTCTTGGTAATAAGCCCTTGGAAGTGAGCCTAATTTTATTTGGTGTTGTTGTTCATACATATATGTGAGCTAATCCTCATTGTGGTTTTTCGCTACTTGGTTTTTTCCATGTAAATCTAGTGTTCTCTTTTGTATGGTTGTGTTTGTATTGTTGTTTCACATGTTTACGTTCTTCCAATGCTTAATGTAGTGCCCTCTGTATTGGCCCTTATGGGCGTTTAAGTAAGGAGTTGTTTGTGAGTTCATTGTTGGTTGTAGTAGTTTGAATGGTTTTGTTAATTGGGAAATTAATTTAAATCGGGTACTAAATAATTTAAATAATTTTTTTATTACCGCTGAGATGTTGATCAAATAAAATATCATTAAGGATTTGGTTGATTTAAATAAATTAAATTGATGATTTAAAAAAAATATATTTTATTGTAACTAAAGGAAAGATTAAATTATTAAATATTTAATAGTTGATCTACTTGGTTCATATATTAAAGAGTCAATTATAAATTAATGAATAGGGGTAGTTGGCGTA
Source organism: Sequoia sempervirens (assembly GCA_007258455.2). Taxonomy (NCBI): domain Eukaryota; kingdom Viridiplantae; phylum Streptophyta; class Pinopsida; order Cupressales; family Cupressaceae; genus Sequoia; species Sequoia sempervirens. Next base: position 25,679,675 of record VDFB02252616.1, on the reverse strand, counting down.
ATGGAGAAAATTGGTTAAAATAAGTAATTTTAGGAAGGTGTTGGCAGTTACGGATATGTATGTAATAGCAAATTAATTATTTGCTTTAAATAGAAGAAATGGAATGCTTTATGGGGATTCTTTTGGTAACTGAAATGAAACTAATTTGCATGTACTACATGAAAATATCTCTTCATGTCGCAAACATTAAAAAAAGTCTCAAGGGGAACTCATTGAGGGGTCAGTTACAACAAAATGGTAATGGCTCTTTGATGCGGGGAGGGGAGAAATTGTAACAGTGGCATTTTATTTAGTAATTAAGGTATTTGTGTGGGAAATGGGGGGGAAAGGCCAAGGAGCGGTTGTGAGAACCGGGAATACCCTGGGAGATGGGGGAGAGAAGAGGAGAGCAACTGGGGAGGTGGAATTTTGGAAGTGCTATTATGCGACCTGTTGATGGTGTTTTCTGCACAGCAACAACTCAGACAAAATAATATTCTATCTCTCTTGAAAGATAATCTTCAACAATAAATTGCTGAAAATCACCCCAAGGTCTCTCGGGTGTCAGGTCTTGACAATGCATAAACAACTCAGATAATATGTGAAAATGCTGGTAATCACAATCGGACCTTACTACAAACAAACTGTATCTTTCCAACTTATCAGATTTTGCAATATTTTGATCTTAAATCTTAAATCTAACCGAATAATAAAGAAACAGCAAAAGATGAGAGTGCAAGAGAAGTAATGAAACCTAAACTATTTCTAAGATGAACCATGCAAATGACAGATATCAGGAATGGACCAATCTCAAATAACCAATTCTTGCTTAACCCACAGTGCAATATCACAAGAATGGTGCAATCTTCTAAGGTATATAGATTTTCAAATCATAGACATTCATCCATAATCAAACTAAGCACAAAATAGATATATGATCCAGGTTGACTTCACCAGCCTACTACAATCAGATAGTTACTGGGAGTATAGACCAAAGATTGCTACAAACATTCCAAATATGAAATCATGAACATCATTCACCAAACTAATCCAGCTCTAAACACTAAATCCTAAATCTTTAAGCAATTTGAAAGATGAAACAATAGGAACCATGCAAGATAAACTAACACAAGAGATTTCACCAGGAAAACCACAATGCCTTCAATTGTATTAGATCAACATAATGCTGCAACAATTCCACTGTTCTGTTACAATATTTGCTTCAAGAACTAACTATTATCTCTATTACAAAATGCTCTAGCTCTTTTCTGATCTAGCTTATTCCTATTATCTTTCTAGCTCACCCTTACAATGAGACAATAATGCCCTTTATAGCAAATTCTCAAAATATGTCATCCCAGCCAATCATTTACAAAATAAAATAGCCAAAACAAGTCGGCCTTAGGAATTTCAAAATAAGGCACACATTAAATGCCGATTCATCATCAAGGTCGGCCCAAACACATTCCTCGATGCAGCCCAGATCAACACATGCCCTATAATAATAGGGAAGCACAAATTTCAAAATGGGCATTAACTACCACCTCCCTTATCCTTATTCTGATCCAAGGATCCATGAACCCTCAAAAATACTCTATCCAGCTTGGCGACAGGTGGCAAAGGCAAAATCTTGCGCTGACATTCGATGGAGCCAATCTCCCTTTTGACTATTTAATAATTTTATACCCATTACCCTTGTGTGCTTGGTACTTATCCATCACAGCCAAGTAAGTTGCCGCATCATCCAATTGGTGCCCTGTTATTACATTTTCACAATTCGGAGCATAAACATCATGCCACCATTCTCTCAATTGTTCTAGGCTCAGATACTTAGGAGCAATCTTCCTCCTGTCAGTCACTATTTCAAAGAATGCAATGCACCCATCATAGACTCCAGTTAGATCACCATCTATCTGCTTCTTTCATTTGTAGATCTTCTTGATGGCCTTTTGTCGAATTTGCAAAGCCTCAAACCATTCCCGAGGCTCATTAAGTCTGGATGAAGGAAGGATTCCATCTGCAGCCAATTGATCTTTACTATACTTCGTAATCACTTTAGATTTTTGCATTAGAAGGTCGATATCCTCCTTGTCTTGTGATAGAACATGTTCTAACAAGTCCTTGGCTCTTACTGCATCTTTTCCAATCGAAAGGATCTCCTTTATTGCATCATCTCCTTTCACTCGTACATCCTTCAACCAATCCATTGCAGTTTGGGTAGAAGTCTTCATCCTTTCAATTTCAGAAATAGTTTCCTTGGGCAAGAAACCTGGAGCAGCAGAGGAAGATGGGTGAAGAGATTGCAAAGGCTTCATCAAGTCTTCTAGGCACTTCTTAAGCCTCTCATTCTCTTTTTTAAGCTCATGTTTAGACTGTGTTTCTTTCCTTAATCTTCCAATTATTACTGCGTTGGACCCTTCATATTGTTCAATATCCTACTCCATAGAAGCTGGTCCAAGATTAATGGTCTGCACATTGTAATCTTTTCCAGTGACCTCTTCTTTGCTCTTATCAGTAGCAGGGGTGGCAATATGGATAACCCTGTTGTTTACTTCATCTCTTTCTATCCTTGAAACTACCTTAGCCATCTTTTTCTTCTTACCTTTACCAATCTTGGTCAGCATCTCATCCCAATCAAGAGGGGTGTCCTCAATGATGACTTGTTTCTTTCTTGTAATTTATTTTTCCAACCAATCCGGGACAGCAGGATCCACTCGGATTTCTTTTGTCTTGGACTCCTCATGTTGCTCTGATGTTTCATCTTTTCCTTTCTCCGGAGACTGATCACCCTGGTCACCCAATTCAGGCTCTTCTTCTTGCAAAGGTGATGGGGTTCTAACAGGGGCATCCTCCTTCTCAGGTGATCCGTTACCTTTGCTTCTTGTCAGAGAATCCTCATATTGCACTAATGGAGAAGGGTGCCTTTCTGCATCTTCAGCTTCAAGTTCAGCTATTGCACCAAAGAGTTCTCCTTCCTTGAATGGTTCTACCTCTCCACTGGTCTCATGCTTCTCAGGGGTCTCCTGCTCAGGTACACTTGGCGAAGGGGAAACAGTCTTTGGTTGTTCCATAGTGGAAGTTGCTGGGAGAGGACTTGCTTTTTGTTGGGTCTCCTTAGGAGATGGTGTCCTTGACTTCCTTGAATAAACCTTAGTTTTTTCTCCTGAACTCTCCACCTCAACAACTAGAGGGTTTGTCTCATTCTTGGTAGTCCCTTGATCTTTTCTCTTTGAAACTCTAGTTGTCCTTGCCCTTTTAGGCTTTGGAGGAATATCTTCTTTTTTTGCCTTCTCAAGTTCCTCCTCTTTTGCAGACTTACCAATTCTCAAAGTTCTGCTTCTTTTCTTCCCCTTTGGCTTCCATTTATGCTCAGGCTCATCTTCCTTTGGGCCTCTGACTTTAATTTTGAAGGGTGAACTCACTTTGGTTTTCCCTTTAAAATCATCTTCTCCGAATTCTTCTGAGGTGGACAGGGGATCCAAATTTCCCATTAAATTGAAGGTACAAGGTAACTTTTCACTTTCCAACTCCCAAACCTTATGCTTCAACCATGAAGTAGTAAATCTCATTACAAGGGCCATTAGGTCTTCCAACTCAGTTACCTCATCATCAACCCAGTTTATCTCTCCAATTGATCTGTCCTTGACAGACTCGTATGCATGATCTTGCACCAGATTCCCGTCATCCTCTAACTGGTCTGGGATCAACTTGACATTGTATTGCCTTATCACATCAACTGGAAGCCTAGAGTACCTTTTCTTCCTTGCCTCAAAATCATCTTTGATATTTGCCCAGTAATCCTCTAGGTCATCCTTGTGATGGTATTCTTTGGTGGCCTTCTTCTGTGCTTCCCCGGTGATATCAAAGTTTGTCCTTTTGGAGTGGAAGGAGAAACCATAAGCAGCCAATTCATCCCCTGCTACATGCGCCGATTGGATGGAAGGGCATACCTCAACTATACCAATCTTCAAAGGGAAGTCACCTCCAAACCCTATCTTATGCTTTTCCTTTTTAACAATTGCATCAAATTCACATACCTGTCTCACAACCTCCAATAGCACATTATGGTCAGTGGGATATCTAGGTAACCTGTATGGAGCAATTTGACATCCGTCAATTCTGATGTAGGAAAAGGTGGGAAACTGTATGAACCAAGCTCCATATTTATTTATTAGCTCCTTGGCTCCATCGGATATTCTTACATGTTCTGCATTTTGAAGCATCCTAGTAATATGCATTGTAAATGCATCATTTGCTCTTCTAAAATCCTGATGTCCTAGGTGCAATTCCAGGTATATGTCATAGACTATGTCTTGTCCAAATGTCCCCTTTGGATTCAAACCCCTATATGGGTAGAATCTAGCCAACACATACATCACATAGGAAGACATGGTAAACCACTTTGTTTCTAGGACATCTCTTAACTGCCTATCAATTGTTGCACTTATAAGTCCTACCCAATGGTAGTTAATACCTTGTTCAATTTTGTTGATCACATGGACCATCCAATTCTCCAACACTCCGACACTCTTCAAACCGGCCACTCTGCTCAATAGTGTGACCGCATCATATATGTCTAATCTAAATTTGACTCTGTGCAATTGCTTGGGCAGTTTGGAAAAGTGAGGTTTTGGTTTCTCCAACCAAGAATTAATCATCTGCTGGGCTTTGGTGGGCTCATTTTCATAGTAAGTTTTGGCTAAATCCATGTTCAAGGCACATACAGATGGCAACTCTGGCATGTCAAAAGCTTGGGCAATAGAAATGGGACTGAAGTTCACCAAGACTCTTCCTTCAGTGCCCACGACCCTCTGAGTGTCAAAATCATATTGTCAGGCACATTCTAATATCAACTCATAACACTGGACCGCAAGAGGGAATCCTGCCACATGAACCAGTCTGGACTTCATCATTCCTTTCCTTAGGATCGATAGATCCTTCTAAGCTATTCTCACCTTGAATTCCTCATATCTCCATGCCCCTACATTGGTGTCAGAGACCTCAGACCATACAAAAGATATCTTACTGTTAGGCAACTGACTCTTGGTATCCAATCTCAATCTTTCTGCCTCTGAAATGGAAGACCCCTCTGTATCGCCTTTAGACTTTCCTACAGCAGCATTGCTTGACTCAGCCTGCAATTACAAAATAACGTCATTAGCATCAAATTATCACACATATTCCAATCAAAGGGTTAGCATAAAACCACATGAAACAATTGAAATCCATCACAAATCATCAATCCTTGAAAATCTGGAAGAATGAAGCAATCCAAGAAAATGAGGTAAACTGGGAAAATCCAGTCAAGGCAGAATTCGGAGAAATCTGACCCAGACGGACTCCTGCTACCGAGACATCACTCACCAAATAAATCGCTAGTACAGACAAAAAGTTATGTGATTATTATGAAATTCATCCATTAGCAGCAAGAAATCATCATTTAGCACTTACTCCATTACCCCCTAACATCGAAAACCGAAAAGGAATGAAACCAGACAGGAAGTTGAAAAAATCCTGATAGGTCAGATTTATGTGGATAGCTCAAAACTCTGGAATTCATTATACTTCGCAGACAGCTCAAACCGGGAAAATCCGGGTGCACAGAATTTCTGCGGACACCTCGGAAACCCGACGAATGTTAACACGTGAACCATCGACCGAATAATCATGCAAACTTCCCTATTTGGATTCTAATGGTCTCAAAATTGATCCTAATAACAAAAACCTCAAACACACATGAATATGAATTTCCAAAACTCCCAAATGACTAATCTTCATGGCAAAACAATGATGCTCTAAATTTAATGACCCGACCTCCGCCATGAAAACCAGGGTAGGCTCGAAGTTTGAAACACTATCCTTCGAAATGATCAGACTAAAGCACACTGGGATTTCTCAAGGTATCAGCAGGTTTGAGCTGGGCACAAGATATGCAAATCATAGTAAATCCATCAAACTTAGCAAATTCGGGCAAATGCACTGAAACCCTAACCTCCATAAGATACAGCAAATTATGTGCCAAGAATGCAAAATCCTACCCAGAACGCCCATCCACAGTGATACACCCAACATTCAATTGGTAAACAAAAGCACACATAGTGCAGATGACAAACTCTTGTGAAGAGGTAGGTTAAACCCCAGTTTGATAAATACAAAATCGTAAAACAAGCAAAGGCCGACCCGAAATGACTACCACTCGACTCGAAAGATTCAATCAAAGTGCAGACAAAAGAGGGGCCATCGACGACTTACCATGGATCGGTCTGGATGAAGCTCGAACTCGAGGAAGTGATTGAGAAATAGTGTGCCCTAGCGACGAAAAACTCAACCAGCGCTCAAACAAATCACACACAAGCAGCTCGAGTTCAACAATCAAAACCTCCAATGAAGAATCTCAAATGCCAGAGCAAATAGCAAGTGAATAATGAAATCAAAATGATGCCCAAAAGGTCTTAAATCCATCTGCACCCATTCCTAAGCAAACGTACTTCGAGCATTAATGAGCGACAAGACACACCAAGGAAATCTAGAAACCTGAGCCTAAAACAGAATTCTAGAAAAAACCAAGGCAAGCGGATAATCCGGATGAACCCAAATTCCACGGATACAGTAGAAACTGAGGTTTGAATGAAGTTTGGGAACTTAACGCAGTTTGAGAAAATCCACCTGAGCCGGAAAATATCGAATTCGAGCAGAAACCCGGATTTTAGAGAATTAAGCAATAAATGGACAATGAACCAGGACCCAGGAAAATCCACCAGAGCTAGAAAATCTCAAATTCAGGTCAAAACCCGAATTCTCATTAAAACCTGAGTTTAACCAATTCAAGCCTCAAGGCAAGACCAAAGCTAGTGAGACCAACATCTCAAGACCTTAAAAAAAACAAATCTCATAAAACCCAAAGGTCAAAAGACATCATGAAAAGAGGGTCCCTACTCCAAGTGGGGCGTGTGTGCAAAACTGCACAACACGACCAGTACAGTTTTTTTTGAAGCGTGTAGGTCTTTTCTCTTCAAGGAGAAACAACCCAAGGTGAGTCTATAATGTCTCAAGAGGCCTGTAAGTTTTAGATAGTTTAATTCATATGCTTGTGTGTAAGCCTTACTTTTCTTCAGAGAAACATGTATAATGTAATTTCTTGAACATTTCTCCAGTACCTTGATATTCTGCTTGGTAGTAAATGGAATCATTGAATTCATTATCTTGTATCAGATCATGCATGCCAGTATGTGGTCATATCTTAGTCAAATAATTTTCTTTTATTGTTACATAAAATGAGAATAACTTCTGATGGCCATACCGAATAGAGGTTGTAATGGATATAGTTGCATCATAAAAGGGGTTCTTTGAAAACATTTAGCTGCTCTATTACACATAGGGAAATCCTTAGTTTCTTTAGGGGCTTCATATAGCAGATGAAAGAATGGTACTTTTTAAGTCTACCACTTCTTGAGGCATTATGCCAAACGGTATAAGCGTTATAACAGTGCCACCTCAATTAGCACGCATGTATAGCAAGGTATGCATGATTCCTTTAGTTATTATGGTATTGTATTGGAGGAAGTTTAAAGATTTAAATAACCTACCTGATTCTTCTGAAAATCTATCATAGTTGCGGCAGTTGAAAATAAGATATTGTCAATTACTAACAAAATAAAGAGCTTTTCATTGATCGTGGTGAAGTTTAATTTCCAAACTTCAACTTGAGCGCGTCTCTAGAAACTCGCTACCAAACAGAAATGCATTAAGTTCAAAAAAAAAAAAGTTGTACACTATTTCTCCTACTCTTATGTCATGTATTTGCAGCTCACCTTTCTCCTTCCCTTTAGTCTTGGGGATAACTTTTGGAATTTGATAATAATGCAATTAGATGGCAATATTTCCAAATTCCAATATTCACTTTCTAATATACTTGGCAACCTGTCACTATTACAGTGTATGGAGTTGAGGCATTGTACAAATTTAGTAGCCTCCCTGAAACCATTGGCAACCCGTCGCAGCTGCAACTTTTAGACTTACAAAGGTGTAGTAAATTAAATAGCCTCCCTGATTCTATTCGTATCCTGCCTCATCTATTGTACTTGAAAGTAGAATGTTGGAGAAATTTAAATAATCTCTCTGATTTCATTTACAATCCTGTAGAATTCGATTTCTTTCTAGATGACCCTCTCTACTTTTGAAATTCATTGTTTTTGAGTCTGATGGATAAATGATCCACTAGCGCATGCCTATTCAAAGTGACATGATTACCTTCAATAATTGATTTTACCTCAAGATAAAGTCTTGGCACTGTTTATACTATTAGATGTAATTATTGATGCCACCTATAAACGTCACTCATGTTTATAGTTTTTTGTTAACTTCACACATACGTAGTAGGGAGGTAGTTGTAGTATTTATTGTGAACATTAATGAGCTCGAACGATCCATCTCCTTGCTTTGTTTTACTCTGTATTTTTTAGATCTGTTCATGTTATGCAATCTGACTTTTGTGAACATTTTGCCTCTGCTAAAATACTGACATGGTATCAGAGCTCATAGTTGTGTTCCCAGGAAGATAGATTTGTTCCAGATGTGCAGCTTGTAGCACAGTCAGGTGTTGAGGAGAACCAGTCAAGTTTGACCTCTGCAGAGACAAAACCCACCACAGTGAAAGCATGCCAATGCAAGCAGTTTTTTCTTCAGTAGAAGAGCAAGCTAAGGTAATCATGTATCTCTGCACTTTTGAAACAAGATCTTGTTTATTAGCTTAAGAAAAGGATGAATAGATTTGAATAGTCATGGCATCCACTAGCAACCCTGGCACACAGGGACCAATACTAAATGATATGAATTATGCCATGTGGGCCATCAAAATGAAAAGTTATTTGAAAAACCTGGAATGTTGGGAGACCGTAGTCACCAAATATGAAGAACCCAGTGCAAATGACCTTGCTGCAATGACCAATGCACAGAGGAATGGGAATGCAGAGAACAAAAGGAAAGATTCTAGAGCCCTATGGAATCTACACAATGGAGTTGAAGACTCCATCTTTCCCAAAATAGCAGCAGGGACCAGTGCATATTAAGCCTGGGAGATACTTACGACTGCATATCAAGGAATTGATAAGGTAAAAAATGCTAAGTTGCAGATATTCAAGAAAAAGTTTGAAACTTTTCAAATGAAGGACACAGAAATTGTAGATCGGTTCATGTCTCAAGCCATGGATGTAGTAAATCAACTAAGAGCCTATGGTGAAGAAATTACAGACAGGAAAGTTGTGGAGAAGATTCTCAGAAGTCTTCCACACTCATATGATATGTTGGTGACTGCAATCAAAGAATGTAAGGATCTTTCTTAGTACTCCATAGAAGAGATGACTGGTTCAATGTTGAACCACAAGTCCAGAATGTAGAATAAAAATGAATCCTTGGAAACTGCCCTACAAACACAAGCCACAATTAGTAGAGGAAGAGGCAGAAGTGGTAGAGGCAGAGGAAGAAGAGGTCGAACCTCTTCCATTGTTGAGAATCAGCTAGAGCAGCCTTTTTCACATCCTCAAAACCAAAGAGGAAGAGGCAGGAGTAACAGAGGAAGAGGTAGATCTGATAAGTCAAATATACAATGCTATTACTATAAACGATATGGACACTATGAGAGTGAGTGCAGAAAAAAGCAATCAGATCAGAATAGGGGCAGAGTTTATGTGTCCAACACAAAAGAAGGAACCCCATCAATGTTTCTATCATGCTCAGTAGGAGAAGACAATAACAATGAAGACATGTGGCTATTGGATAGTGCCTGCAGCAATCACATGATAGGTAATAAAAAAAAATTCACTAGTTTTGATGACACAGTCAAGTCCAAGATCAAGTTAGGAGATGACCATTTGGTACATGCTCTAGGAAGAGGTACTGTTACAGTAGTAAACAAGTAGAATGAAAAGAGGGATATCCATAATTTCTATTATGTTCAAAACCTAAAACACAATCTGTTGAGTGTAGGTCAAATGAGTGAGAATGGGTTTGAAGTTAAATTTAAAGATTCCACATGTAATATCTTAGATAAACCCCCAAGTGAAATGGTCATAGCAAGAGTCCAAATGACTTGAAACAGATTCTATCCCCTAAACCTAAGAAGTGTCAAACAATCCACATCTTATGCTCATTATGTTACCAATTCTGATGAAACTTGGTTATGGCACCTCAGATATGGCCACCTAGCCTTTAACAGTCTAGATCAGTTGTAGAAAAAGTCAATGGTCCTAGGTTTACCAACAATTGATGTCCACCATAATCCTTGTGAAAACTGCATAATAGCCAAACACCAAAGGAGTGTCTTTCCAAATGCAGCAACCTACAGAGCCAATGATCTACTAGAGTTAGTGCATACTGATCTCTGTGGTCCCATGCAAACAGAGTCTATAGGAGGGAGTTATTATTTTTTAACCTTTATTGATGACTGCAGTAGGATGACCTGGGCATACTTCATTAAGAACAAATCAGACACCTTTGACAGATTCAAATAGTTAAATCAATGGTAGAGAAACAAAGTGATAGATAGATTAAATTTTTAAGGTCTGATGGAGGAGGTGAATATGACTCCAAAGCTTTTGCAGCATATTGTAGTGAACAGGGCATTCAAAGACAATTCACCACCAGGTACACTCCACAGCAAAATGGAGTGGCAGAGAGGAAGAATCAAACAATTATGAACATGGCAAGGAGTATGTTAAAAGCTAAAAACCTATCAAATGATTATTGGGTAGAGGCGGTTGCATGTTCAGTGTACATCCTGAACAGATCACCTACAAAAAGTGTAAAGGACAAGACACTTGTAGAAGCCTGGAGTGGAGTGAAACCAGATGTAACAAACTTGATAATTTTTGGAAGTGTAGCTTATGCTCACATGCCTGAGGAGTTAAGGAGAAAATTGGATGATAGAAGCCAGAAGTGTATACTCATAGGTTATAGCAATACATCAAAAGCCTACAAGCTATATAATCCAATTACCAAGAAAACAATAGTGTCTAGAGATGTGAAGATTTTTGAAGATAAGGCATGGCATGAACAAGATGGTGGAATAGTTGACAGTCAAATTGCTCCACACACATTTACACCAAAAGATATAGTAGATATTGAGCAGCCAAGACAGAGTCTACCCAGATTGTAAGTTCCAACAACAACAGAAGAAAATCAAGGACAGCAAGTGCACAGTCCTTCTAGCAGTGATTCAGACCCTACAATAGCAGAACTCAGAAACCAGAAGACCAAGACTATTAGAGAGATATATGAATAGCAAGACAATAATGAATAGGTAATGTTTGCCTTGATTTCTAGTCAGCCTATATTTTTTGAAGAAGCAATTAAAAAGAAAGAGTGGGTAGAAGCCATGAACAATGAAATAGCAGCCATAGAGAAAAATGACACATGGGACTTAGTAGAATTGCCACAAGAGAAAACAAGCATAGGAGTTAAGTGGGTCTACAAAAAAAAACTTAATGAGAAAGGACAAGTTGACAAGAACAAGGAAAGACTAGTAGCCAAAGGTTTTTCTCAGCAGCCTGGCATAGACTACAAAGAGACATTTGCACCAATGGCAAGATTGGACATAGTTAGAACAGTATTAGCAATAGCAGCAAAACACCATTGGTCGGTTTACCAACTAGATGTCAAGTCTGCATTTCTAAATGGAATTTTGAATGAAGAAGTATATGTTGAACAACCACCCAGATTTGAGATTGAAGGACAGGAACATAAGGTTTATAAACTAAAAAAGGCCCTATATGGATTGAAACAGGCACCAAGGGCATGGTATAGCAAAATAGATTGTTATCTACTTAACAAAGGGTTCAAGCGTAGCAACAATGAACCTACATTGTACACAAAGACAGACTTGTGAGGTAAAATTCTAATTGTATGCATCTATGTTGATGACTTGTTATACACTGGTAATTTGCATCTTGAGGAATTTAGGCTTGCTATGGAGAGAGAGAATTTGAAATGACCAATCTCGGTCACATGAAGTATTTTTTAGGCCTCGAAATTGAGCAATCTGAGCAGGGTATTTTCATCAGCCAAGAGAAGTATGCACGAGATGTGTTGACCAAATTTAGAATGAATAACTGCAAGACAATTAGTACTCCTATTGTTCCAGGTACCAAATTGAGCAAAAATGATGAAAGTGCAGTAGTAAACTCTACATCATACAAGTAGTTAGTAGGGAGCCTAATGTATTTGACAACAACAAGGCCAGACATTATGTTTGTAGTCAGCTTCTTTCTAGGTTCATGGAGTCACCAAAGGAATCCCATTGGAAGGCATGGAAGAGAATATTAAGATATATTGCAGGAACAACATAGCATGGTATTTTGTACACGGGTTCTAAAGACAACCAGCTCATTGGATTTACAAATAGTGACTTTGCAGGAAGTGTTGATGACAGAAAGAGCACCTCTGGTTATTCATTTTGTTTGGGCATGGGTATAATTTCATGGGCATCCAAGAAGCAGCCCATAGTCACCATTTCATCTGCAGAGGTAGAGTACGTAGCAGCTACATCAACAGCTTGTCAAGTTGTATGGATGAAGAGATTAATAAGTGATATTGAACCAGAAACAAAGAAGGAGCCAATTACTATCTTTTGTGATAACAACTCAGTGATAGCACTTTCCAGAAATCATGTTTTCCATCAAAAGAGCAAGCACATTGACACCCGTTACCACTTCATTAGAGAGCTGGTTAGCAATGGAGAAGTTAGTCTGCAGTTTTGCAACTCTAAAGATCAAGTGGCAGACATATTTACTAAGCCATTGGCAAAAGCAAACTTTGAATTTCAAAAACAACAATTAGGAATTGTCAGTGCTGAAAACATTGTAATGTAAGTGGAGTCAAAATTAAGGGGGAGTGTTAGATGTAATTATTGACGCCACCTATAAACATCACTCATGTTTATAGTTTTTTTGTTAACTTCACACATACGTAGTAGGGAGGTAGTTGTAGTAGTTATTGTGAACATTAATGAGCTCGAACGGTCAATCTCCTTGCTCTGTTTTACTCTGTATTTTCTAGATCTGTTCATGTTATGCAATCTGACTTTTGTGAATATTCTGCCTCTGCTAAAATACTAACATATACTTTCTGGACTTGTCTCTCCCTGTAAACGTTTTTTTTTTACTTCTAATATTTTTCTCCCATTCGAATCCTCATTTAACCAGTCATGTCTAGCTAGCATGTTCCTCAAGCTGCACCCTAGATTACTCTCTGCCTGTGAATCTTTATTATCTTTTTATCTGTTCTAAACAATCTGAGTTCATCCTTTCTTAATTAAATTTTGCATTTGGATTTCTAAAGTTGTGTGTTCATTATTGCCAAATTCTCTTATTGATATGGGCCTTTCTAATTTTGTAATCATAAGGGGGGGTGTGTATATGTTACATAATTAGCATCCACTGTCATAAATGTAACATGGTGTCGGTATGTATACCTATAGATATATATATATATATATATATATATATATATATATGTATATATATATATATATATATATATATATATATATATATATATATATATATATATATATATATATATATATATATCCTTGAGTGTAGGATAGTAATCATGTTTGCAATTTGGCTATCTGATTTATCATGAAGAAATAGATTGTAGTGAATGTTAATTATGTTGATATACACCCTAAATTGTGTTATATGTGTTTATCATTTAGAAAGACTTTTGTTGTATCCTAGATTAGATTAGGGAGTTATAGTTGAACAATTGGTGAATTTTAAATGAAAGGAGTTGAATTTGTCTTGCAAGTTAGCTAGTTGAAAGATTCATTTAATGAAAGGTTTAGAGGAACTTTAGGTATTACCTAGAAGATATTTTGAGGTTAATGTTAAACATCATTTTAGATCTTTGGATCTAGACATTAATAGTGGTTAATTGTATACACGAATGTATGTATTATATTGGCACGAAGTTATTAAAATGGATTGGTTTTGTGTGTTATGTTGCTTTTGAGACAAAGTTGTTTATAACTTGTATAGTAATTGTAGATATATATATTTATCGGCCATTGAAATTTACATTCTAATTTTTCCTTTATTTTGTATTAGCATATTCTCATATATTAGCTTGAAAACATGGAAAGTTGGGTAAGTATACATATTTATGAAATATGGATAAATTGTATTTGAATGTTTATTGTCCTTTAGTGATGGTTCTTACGTACGATGTGTTCTCCTTTGGGATTGCTTGGTTTGGGAGTGTTTTTACTATTTTTGGATCTGATCTTTCTCTTTTGAGTCATACTTCATTGATGAATCCTGATACTTACTTTTGCAGGAACCCTTTGTGTGGATTTGAGGTTATTTGGTCAATAGGCTTCTAGAGGGAAGGGAAAACATGTTCAATTGATCTTTCATTGATTTGACCTTGCCCAAAATTTTGATCAAAATTATGATTTTGAGCTTACATATGGGTTGTACCTGATTTCTTGAGCAATTATGTATATGACTTTTGGCGATATGGTATATGCCTCGCATGTTTCCAGTTGAGATTGGATGTTGTTTCTTTGTTGGTACAACCCTAGATTTTGGTTTAGATGTTTGTTGGGTCTCAAGGGAGAGTGGCTCTTCATGGGGGTCGGCGCCTCGGTTAAGAGGAAGATCACAGGATAACCCACGAATGAGTTTGTTAATAAAGTGAAAACATAATAAATGAATTTAGGAGGGATGGGTAGTAATCACATAACAAGATAATAAACATTGGATACCTCGTCTATGCATTAGGACTATCATAGACTAATGATAGACAGAGAAGGCTGTGGTCAGCAAAGTCATAATCTCGTCTTCATGAGAGATTATCGGCTCCGCATGAGCTACCCTATGGTGTCGGCACCTCAAGTAGGAGGAAGGGCCAGGAGATCCATAGATGGGTGTCAGCGCCTCAGTTGGAGGAAGGGCCAAGAGATCCCATGAGAGCTATGCGATGACACTCTCCACTAGACACCCATTTGCCTTGTTCCCTTATTGCCTCTGGAATTGTATTTTGTTTATTATTTCAGTTTGATTTGGAAATGTTTCATGATCATCCTTTGGTTACTTGTTTACTGGTTATTTCTTTGATTAATGTGATGAGGTTTATCACTTTAAGTTATTATGCTGACTCATGGATCTTGTTGATTATGTCATTGTAATCCTTGAGTTTTATGATACTTTTGTATGACGTTGAGTCTTGTGGTTCCTTGTTTGGATGTTCTTGGTTGAGGTCTCTTTCTTGTCAGCTCCTTAGCATGGGGGGTGGGTCTTCATACCCACGTGGTCTGGTGGAACATGCTAAGCACCCCATTGGGTCCCCAATCGAGGATCGAGAGGTGCAGATTGGTGTCATTTGCAGCGACTCTAGAGTTGTATCCGTCTTTGAGCCAGTTATGATACTTTGTATTTATCTGATTAGCTACATCATTCTTTATGGTTTCCCATTCATGTTGGGGAATGTTGTTGTATCATTGTTACTCTGGACATTGTATTGTAATGTAATGTTAAACCTTGTGTGGATATTGACCCATGGAAGTTGTTATTCAATGTGTTGAGTTAATCATGTTTATGTTATATTTATGTACACATATGGTTTCTTATCAATGATTTATCATGTACATGTTATATTTGTAAATTTTTTCTTTGTTACAGATTATATCTTTGGCTTTTATTCTTTATTGTTGTTGTATGGAATTAAGTTCGTAATGTCTCCTCGTATACCCCAAAGGACGTAAGTGTAAGCGAATTTTTTTAATTAAGTTTCATGACTCGTGACTTAATGTGTATTTTGTGTATGTTATGTTTTACTTTTTTAAAAAAAATTGTGTAGTAATTGTTGTTTAATTGTCCTTTTGGGTTCGCACGGCAAGGCGTTACACTTAATGAGGGTTTAAAATTTAATGAGGGATTGAATTTTTTAATGTACAATTGATTTACCCTCCTTCTCAATTGTCTAGTACATCTACCAGTATCTTGAAAAAACATCCATCATAGATAGTAATTCATAACCAATTACTTTCTATAGCATTGCCTCCATATTTGGAAATCAATAGTTGTATTTTAATTAAGATACATTTAAATTCCTAAAATAAAAACATAACCTTATATATCCATTCTTCTTTCTTACTAGCACCAAATTAGAGACTCGAGTAGAATGTCTAATTGGCTTTATAATTTCTCCTCTAGGTTTCATTAATTCTTGTTGCATCTTTGGTGTAATGTTGGATTAATTAGTCTTTACTTTTTCCTAAAAAGATTAGCATCATGTTTCAAAGCAATTTCATTCTAAAAATCCTTTCTATAATCTTTCAGGTCATCATAATACCATACAAAGACATGTTTTTATTTTCTTAATAAAGAAATAAGCATAATTATAATCTTGGGATCTAATTTCTTCCCAATGTAGACTTTTTAGGAAAATCTTGTATGCCCTAATTTATTTCTTACATGTCACTTTCATGGATAGGGTTTGATTTAGTAATATACCTATCTAAATTAGCAAATACTCATTCTAAGGCTACTAACCCCTTGGGGATTTTTTAGTTTTTAACTAAATAATTTCATTCCCAAATATAGTTTCTTTCCCATCAAGGATTTCCATAAGATTTTGGAAATCTATCTCCTAATTGTGATATTCCTCAATATAATGTAAAAATTTTAACAAATCTTGATCATCACTAAAAAATATTCCAATTACATACATTGTTAGGTACTAATGGCCTATTCAAGATCTCAATGGTCAATATACCAACATAAGTTATATCATTATTCCATACTGCAATATTAGCTAAGAAATCAACAATTGTATTTTTTTGATATTTCAATCCAATCTATAGAGAAAGCATCAAACATTTCTATAATATCTTATACTACATACTTGTATTGTTTTAGTCTTTTATTCTTCAAAAAAAATTCTCTTATTTGAGATACTACTAATTCTAAGTCTCCTAAGACTTTGAGCTTCTTAATTCCATGTTTGACTACCATATTGAGTCCTAGAAAAAGTGCTTCATATTCTACTACATTGTTTGTGCATTCAAATTTTAGTGAAAATGAATATGTGAAGGACTTGCCATTTGGTGATATTAGAATCATCCTAGCTCCTACTCCTTTTGAGCAAGCTTGACCAAAGAGAATCAACCAAAGCTATCATTTTATGTAGGTTCTTGAGTCTCTTCAACCAATGGTTCCTTTCTTTTTTTATCTATTTGAGAAATGACAACCTTAAAATTTTCAATGTCAATATCTACAAAATAGATCTCCTCATCTTATTGAATATCTTCAACTAAGTTTGGAGATCTTCTTTAACTATTCGATTTTATATTTTTACCATTGAAGGGAATCATGACATATGAAAAATATAACTACATGCTTTCACCTACTTTTGTAGCCTATTTTCTTGATAACAATAGGTATGTTGCTTTGAGATGAGAGGATGGATGATTAGAGTACCTAGATACTTGGTTGTTAGGACCTGTACAATGTGGTTTTATCATGATGTCATGATTGCTTGGTTGCATTTCATTAGTTACACATCTTAGTAGGAGCTTTTGAAAATGATGATTTGGTGGTGTAGGATTGATTCTTGATGTTTTCATGGTGATTGTATATTTTTGGCTTGGAGATATTGGTTCTACTTGTTCTCTACAGGTGATGAGATTGTAGTTGAGTGTGTGGACCATGGGTGATCTTCATTTAGGATATAGTTTTCATCATGCCATGTGTAGCTTGGTATCATGGTTCATTGGGAGTTGTTGGAAGTGATGTTATTCATCATTGCTTATGGATGATCTTCTTTAGTGTTTATGGATGTCTTGGAGGAGCTCTTAGATCCTATTGTTTCAAAAGAGTTATTTCACATTTATAGGTTCACTATTAGGAGATGGTTATCTTCATGTGATTGGAGATGTTGATTCTTGGTTTATATTGTGTTTAGTATTATGTTATGATGCACTCTTGATTCTAGATTATATTTTTGACATGATACGATTTCTCTTGAGACTGAGATGTATGCATTATTGCATGTGATCTCCTAGGAGGAGTGATGGTTAGATCATGATGTCATAATAGGTTCGTGATTTTTCAAAAGGAGCTTTAACATTGATCTTTTTGTTTCTCTTGGTATTGATTACAATGTTCATTTTCTTGGGAGCTTCATGATAGTGTAGTATTTCATTTGGATTTTAACATGAATTGATCAATTTCAAGTGCTCATGGATACTTTGAGACTTGGGTGAGGCTAGAGTTCTCTTGGGATTGAAGACATTTGCTTGAGATAGTTACTCTTTGGAGGTTTTAGCAGGAAGACCAAGGAGCCTTCACCTAGATATGGATATGAGCTCATGATGGGCCTATAAACGAAAGTATTCTTAGACCAATTCATGATGACTTGGTTATCCTAGAGGAGCATTCATTACCCACTCTTGGTCTACTCAATGATTTATCATCTTAAAGGTGTTTTTCCATTATTTTTCAAATATGTTATATTTTGTTCTTTATTTTCTCATGGTAATGTGTCTTGATCTATGGTGATTAATTTTGAGAGACTCATTTGAGATTCATTTAGCATGAGTGTTATTGCTTTATCTTTCATAGATATAGATCCTTAATAGCATGGATAGTTGGTTTTGGAGGATTTATTTTGAGGCATGTTTAGCATTGTTATCTCCTTGTGCATATGATTTTATTTGTGTTAATATACATTGATGACTTGAGTTTAGGAGATGTTTATTGGGCTGATTTCCTAATTTGGGAATGGATACTTTGATTTTTTTCCTTGATTAAAGATGTGTACATCCATATTTTATATTACATTATTCATATTTTGTTTGTTCTAAGAGATTGAAAATTTGGGTGTTGTTGAGGATTTTCATTTAGGGTTGTAAGAAGATCATATTTGACAAAGCGTAGCACTTTGAGGTGTTGGTAGAAGGACATGTTATGATTTACAAGTTTTCTTTGTTCATTCAATAGTTCCTTCCTAGAGGTTCATGTTCTTATGATTTGGGGGGATTATGGTGACATGTGAGAGATTATGTAGCTATTTGTGTTGCATGTATGGATCATTGTCATTATTCTTGGTAATTCATATTTTTATCATTTATCACACTTTGTTATAGTTTAGATTGGTAGACTTGATATTAATTGATCATTTTCATATTTGACATTACCCATATAGTGGGAGTTCTTGGATATGCATGTTCTTCATTAACAGGTTTGATACAGGGAGCTTGTGATTGTGATTTATTGGTTGAAAATGTTGTCATGATTTTATTGATGTTATTGATACCTAGGATGTATGGATGCTACTTTTAATATGTGGAGTTTTACCTTTGACAACAACTTGGAACCTTTGTTATCACTTGGATTTTATGTGCATTCTTGGATTGGTGCATCTTCACCTTGGCTTGTTAGTTTTCTTCTATAGGTGTCATGTCAGAGGATGAGAGGAGTTCTTTCTTGAGATGGTGGCCACTTTGGTATTATTTTAGGTATCTTGATTGAGCACAATAGCATGTTAGATATTCGTGCAGTTTCATGTATGGCTATAATGATATATTTCATTAATTGGCCCTTATGCAATGTATACAACAAGTGGGAGAATGTTAGTATTTTATGTTGTACCTATTGTGTAAATTTTTATATTATAATGTTGTAATTTAATAATTATTTAGCTTTGGTGCAATTAGGAGGTGTATTTAGCCACACTAGGTAATTATTTGATGCCACTTGCAATTTGTATTAAATTACATTAGGTTTATTATTTTATGTGTGGGATCAATATAGGATAATAATTTAATATTTTGGGAAAGTATTTAATAATGTGAAAACTTAGTACTCAATATTAAATAAGAGGTCAATGGTTTTGTGTGCACATGGTTTTGTGGCACATGGTTTATCTTACCACTTCGTTGTATTTTTGTGAGCTTGTTTCTATAAAAGCAAACACATTTTTAGTGGTTAAGGTTACTTGGGTGAGTGGTTGTCATTATTGAGTTTTTTTTAGGAGTGCATATGTGAATTATGTCATGGGATGTATGGATTCATGCTTGGACACATTGATGCAGAGCATGGAGGATATATTCAAAAAAATCACAATTCAATCAATCTCAAACAACTTTTTAACCTTGAAGACTCTAACTTGGCACTATCTCACAGTTTCTTCAATTTCCCTTGTAGCATTCCAAACAGTGACTTTTGACCATATCTTGCAAAAAAACTTCAAACCCACAAAATAAATATCATTTAAGATACCCTTTATCCTCTACTTTGACATATTAGATTTGTACATATGCTTGTTTCAGAACATACCCTCCTAAAATGGTCTGCTACGCTAGAATGAGGCTCAATTAGCCCTATTTTACAAAGCACCTTCAAGAAAAACCTTTCCCCGGACACAAAATTCCACTTCAGGACTTTAACCAGATTACAAAAGGTCTAAATCAATGGTTTTTATCCCCTGAGAAACCAATAAATTCACCAAACCACAAAACCCTTACTTAGGCCTATTTAGGCTTATCACATAGGGGTTTATTGAATCTTTGTATTCTAGGCCTCAAACCTCTTAAAAAGAACCTCAAACACATTATCTATGGTCTACACATGCTTCCTAAACTAACTCCCACACTTTATTAATTCTTTTTCATCAAGCCCTAACCCCTAGCCATCAATTTAAGCCAAAAAACCCATGAAACATCAACTAGGGAAACACCAAAATATCATCAAACCCTATTCCCTGCTCCTAAAACCTACATTAACATTAAGCCCTATCTAAATGCACCCATTCAACCAATTTTCAAGTAGTTCTACCCATGGAATGGGTCACCAACACATTTTAAACACTCTCAAACCCTCCAAATAGGGTTTTCAACCTGTTTTCTGTAAAAAGCCTCAAACTTGCTTCAGACTCAATAGAATTGACTCAAACCAAGGCCAAAATATTTCTAACACATTCCCCCATCAATTCCAATGGATATTAAAACATTTTCAGCCTGTACAAAATTGTATCACACGTAGCAATAGAATTAACTAAAAACACAAAGAAAATGAGGGTTTCCTATTGCTCTTTCAAAAAAATTCACTTCCAGAACCCTACCTCGAAGCTTGTGAGGCATATTTAAACCATACACACCAAAAATAAACCAGCCCAACTGACTCAAACCACTATTTAAACTTCTAGACCAGTGGACTTCCCATTTCTCGCATTTTTGCATTTTTGCACTATGACAACTTTTTCAAGATTTTACAACATTAGCAAGATTGACCCCATATGACTCTAATTACATTTAAAATGGTCTATTATGACCTTATTACATCACATTTGGACTCTAAACACCTAAAACCAAACATAAGACCCTATTTACAAAAATTGATATGGTGCCCCTGCACCATGCACCCGGACAGAAAAAGGACTCAAGTCCCTTGAGTACCTTGCTGCAATAGAAAATTATGTTTGACCACATCAATGGATTTGATCTCAAAATGTCCCTTCATCTAGTAATCCTTTCCATTGAACTGGGTATTGAAGATTTGCATTGTTCTTCGCATTAGGCAACTCTTTGCCACCTAGAAATTGCTCCAACTTGAACAACCTACTTGATGGATGTTGTCTGACCTTCTCTTCATCTAGAACTATTGTTAAACCTACTTGAGCACCTACAAACATACCTATTCCATATTTTCCATGAACTATATTCTTCTTTACTTTCACTGTGTGCTTGTCCTTATCCACCTGTCTTTGCAATTCACCTTTAGTCTCTTCATCTCTTCCTTTCACCTCTTCCTTTAGTTTCTCTTCCCCTAGGATATCTATTTTTCCAAGTTTACAAACCTTTGAATGACCATTAGCCTCTTTTGGACACAATGAAAAAAACATTATTTTCATCACCACCTCAACATGCTTCTTAACCCACTCTTGAATCTCCACAATCATTTCATCCTTGACTTTCTCATTATCATATTTTGTCCTTAATTCAATATCATTTCCTTCCAATTTCATTTCACCATTCAGTTCTACTCTTTTGATACCTTCAAGTGTAGGAGTGGATGCAAACTCCATAGGCTCCTCTTCCTTTATCTTTACAAACTCTTTCCTACCTAACATTATCACCTTGGTTGCCTTAGGTTATCCCTTATCATCTTCTACCAATGGATTCAATGTAAAAGATATTCCATCTTTCTTAATCTCATAATTATTGTTCCTACCATCATACATTGCATGCCTATCAAACTACCATGGTCTCCCTAGCAACGAATGACACGCATCCATAGGCAACACATCACATAGAATCATATCCTTGTAGCCACCTATATTAAACTCAACCCAAGCTTGCTCATTGACCAAAATAGATTGAATCTCATTCAGCCAAGACACTTTATAAGGTTTATCATGAGGTATCTTTTCCAACTTAAGCTTATCAACCATTTCAATAGACACCATGTTATATATGCTTCCTAAATCTATCACAACATTACATACCTTTCCTGGATGCACTTGCAAGTTGTCTTGAAAAGTGTTCTTTGTTGTGGCTCCTTCTCCTTGGATGCTTTGAGGAGTGTTCTTTTAACCATTAAGGATTCTCCAACTTCTAGAGTAGCATATTGCATTGGAGAGTTTTCACTCTCAGCATCATCTTCTTACACCAACTGAACCCTCTTTTCACCTCTCTTTTCACCACAATGTGAACTAGAAGCCTATTCTTCCTTTCACTTCCATGCTTGATGTCCAAATTGATTGCAATGATAAAATCTTGGACTAAAACGATGTTTGAACCTCTACCTTGTCCACCAAATCTTCCTCTAAAACCTCTAAATCCACCGAGCTTTCATCAACAATTCGGTCTTTTCTTTTAAGTTTGCATCTTGTTGGTCCTTGTAGGACTTCCTTGAACCTCTTCCTCTATTAGTGTTTCCTCTGCCTCTTCCTTGTCTTTATTTCCTTCTTTTTAACTTCTCTTCTACCCTAGCAGCCAACTAAAAACATTATTCAACTGTCCTAGGAGTAACAAGACTCAATTCATCCTGAATTTGAAATCTCAATCCATTCAAATACCTTGTTATATTTTTAGTTTCATCCTCAACATGACCTACTCTAATACTTAATTTGTGAAACTTATCTATGTAGGCCATGACATCCTTTTCCTTCTGCTTGAGGTTTTGCAACTTCCTAAAAGCTTGTAACCATGATCACCTGGAAAGAATTGACTCTTAATCTTTGACACCATCCTATCCCATAAACTTATTTTTTCTTTTCCTTTTTTCACTCTCTCCTCCTATACATAGTTCCACCAGGTTAGAGCAGGGCCTTTCAACTTATTCTTTGCAAACTCTACCTTTTGTTCTTCTGCAACCTACTTATACTCAAAGTAATTGTCCATTGCATCAATCCAATCTAGCACTTCTTTTGCATCCAACTTTCCACTATACATTAGTAAATTTATTTTCACCTCAAAATAATCTCCTATGATAGCCTTCAACATTTTCACCATCCTTCTTTCATCAGGGTCCAACTCATCATCACCTTAGACTCCTCTTGGAGGGTTTTCATTCTCACCCTCTTCCTCTCAATCACTTTCCTCTTCAGTGGCCTATCCTCTCCTTTGATTTATTTCCAATGTTGCAAGTCTGGATAACATGGCTTCTTGAGACTCTTTCACCAAACTTATTTCTCTAGCAATGACTCCACTTCCTTTAGGAGGCATCTTGTCTTTCAATCTACAACTTTTCCCTCTTCAAACTTCAACTTATCTCCTTCAAAAGATCAAAACCTATGCTCTGATACCAATTGATGTAGAGTAGGGAGGAGATATTCAAAAAAATCACAATTCAATCAATCTCAAACAACCTTTTCACCTTGAAGACTCTAACTTGGCACTATATCACAATATCTTCAATTTTCCTTGTAGCATTCCAAACAGTGACTTTTGACCATATCTTGCAAAAACAACTTCAAACTCATAGAAGAACTATCATTTTAGATACCCT
Source organism: Sequoia sempervirens (assembly GCA_007258455.2). NCBI lineage: Eukaryota > Viridiplantae > Streptophyta > Pinopsida > Cupressales > Cupressaceae > Sequoia > Sequoia sempervirens. The sequence continues at coordinate 25,655,688 of VDFB02252616.1, read as the reverse complement.
TTATCCTCTACTTTTACATATCATATTTTTACATATGCTTGTTTTAGAACATACCCTCCTAAAATGGACTACTATGCTGGAATGAGGCTTAATTAGCCTTGTTTTACAAAGCACCTTCAAGAAAAAACTTTCCCTAGACATAAAATTCCACTTCAAGACTTCAACCAGATTACAAAAGGTCCAAATCAATGGTTTTTATCCCCCAGGAGAAACCCATAAATTCACCAAACCACAAAACCCTTGCTTAGGCCTATTTAGGCTTGTCACACAAGGGTTTATTGAATCTATGTACTCCAAGCCTCAAACCTCTTCACAAAAATCTCAAACACATTATCTATGGTTTCCACATGCTTCCTAAACCAACTCCCACAGTTTATCAATGCTTTTTCATCAAGCCCTAACCCCTAGCCATCAATTTAAACCAAAAAACCCATGAAAAGTCAACAAGGGCAACACCAAAATGTCATCAAACCCTATTCCATGCTCCTAAAACCTACATTAGCATTAATCCCTATCTAAATTCACCCATTCCACCAATTTTCAATCATTTCTACTAGTGGAATGGGTCACCACCACATTTTAAACACTCTCAAACCCTCCAAACAGGGTTTTCAACCTGTTTTCTATAAAAAGCCTCAAACTTGCTTCAAAATCAATAGAATTGACTCAAACCAAAACCAAAATATTTATAACACATTTCCCTATCAATTCCAATGGATATTAAAACATTTGCAGCCTGTATGGAACTGTACCACATGCTATAGCAGCAGAATTAACTGAAAACACACAAAAAATGAGGGTTTCCTATTGCTCTTTCAACAAAATTCACTTCTAGAACCCTGCCTCGAAGCTTTTGAGGAATATTGAAACTATACACACCAAAAATTAGCCAACCCAACTGACTCAAACCACCATTTAAACTTCTAGACCATTCGACTTCCCATTTCTTGCATTTTTGCATTTTTTGCAATTTTGCACAATGACAACTTTTTCAAGATTTTACAACATTAGCAAGATTGACCCCATATGACTCTAATTACATTTAAAATGGTCTATTGTGACCTTATTAAATCACATTTATACTCTAAACACCTAAAACCAAACATAAGACCTTATTTACAAAAATTGACATGGTGCCCCTGCACCACGCATGGAGGATGCTTTGGAGAGGCTTGATGTTTCAGAATTATTCATTTTAACTTTGTAAGTGCATCTATTATTTTCTTGTTGAATAATATATGGAGTATGGATGCTTTTGGAGGTTCGGTTTTTTTCTATCTTGAGGGTTTTCCCAAGTTATATATTGTGGTATCTTTTGGCTTGTCTAATTTATACATGCATTATGGCTATTTTGTAAGATTGTATGCATTCTTTTCTCTCATGGGGTTTTGTAGAAAATGGATTAAATGGACTAAGTATTGATTCATTAATTTCAAAAAAAATTGATCTTGTGTGACTTTAATAGAATAATTCTCTTACTCACAACAACTTAACCAAAGAAAAACTTCTAATTTATAAATGCATGCTTACTCATACATGCTTTACCTTGTGTGACTTTCAAAAAAAAATTCCCCTACTCATAGTATCTTAACTAAAGAATTATTTTTAATTTATAAATGTATTCTTGGGCCAAGTTTGACCCTATGTGATTTTGATAGATTGGTTTCCCTACTCATGGTAATTTATATTAAGAAAAAAAAAATGATTTATAATTGTATTTTTACTCATCAAATTTTATTCCTAGATTAAGAGTTTAAGTATATCTAAAAAAATCTCTTAGTGACAAAAAATAATCCATGATAGATACAATATCCTCAAAGAGGTGTTACTATTCCTTATCTATCTATATTTCATTTTATATGTAGAATACATAAATTTAATATCCACAAATTCAAAGGATAAGAGTTACTATGATTTTAAATCTTATTCTATTGGTTTTTTTAGAAATAAATAATTTCTTACATTGATAGAGACTTTTTTTTTTTGATAAATTAAGGCCTGTAAATACTAACCAAGAAATATTAGTAAAATTTACTAGTGAACAAAAATCAAGACACATTAATATTTGACTAAATTTAACAACCACTTAGATTATGCATTCATAAAGATAAAAAATAATAATTGTCTTCTAACAAATATGTCATTTTTAGTTTACATTATTGGTTGTATATAAATATAATGTTATTCTTAAATATTCCAAGACACCTCATCATTGAATTTATTGGAAGAGAAATTAACTAAAAATATATATATTTATTCACAAGGCACCTCCTTATTTTCATAAATATTTATTTGTTACTCCATACAACTAAAATTTAATACCAAATTTATAGTTAATTTCTCCCACCATTTCTTATTTACCTCGTTACCCTTTATCAACTACCCAATTTCCATTTCCACTACACCACAATATAGATAAATCATATTATACAATATATATATATATATATATATATCATATTCTACAAAGATATTTAGGAGGAACAATTCAAAAGTCTACTAAGTTCGTTCAATTATGAATCCATATCTTTTTGTTAGTATGTTTGGTTTTCATCAATGTTTTATTTAATTATTGGGTTGACACATTTTGTTTGAATTTTCCATCTAAATACTCCCAAGATGTGTTTCCAAACTTAGGACATTAATCATTATAGTGGCCCAATAGATATTTGTTTTTAGACATTAAATTATGGATCATCTCAACCTCCCTCTAGGATGTAAAATTTATAATATTTTCACAATACCATTTCACAATAATCATTTATAATCATAAGGTATCTTATTTTACATGTTTTAAATTTTCATGGGTATATAGCTCTCTATTTACTTGGATGTTCATCATTAGATCTTCTTTCTTTCTAACTATCTTTAATTTTTCTATAGCTAATTATTTTCAAGTAGGAAAGGAGGGATCTCAAACCATGGACTAAAAAACCTTAAATCTACTTGAGGTAGGTTGGATATTTAGTATAATAATAGTATTAGAAGGAATCAATGCTCATGATCTAGGATTAATTTTTGAATGGGTTGATTTAGGAAGTGAATTTTATCAAGAGTTCAAAGTGAGGGTTGAAAATAGTGGAATTAATTACTTTTGTTTGAATTCTAGTAGATGAGCAAAGGATAACTCTTTGCATAGGTTTCAAGGGGTGATATAATAAGAATTCATAAGATATGCTACACCTCCATGATATAGTATATTTTTGGTAATTTATGGTTATTAAAAAGATAAGAAGAAAATTAATAGATAAAAAGTAAATCTAGTGATATTGAAGTTAAAAAATATTATTGAATAAGAAAAGAATATCTCTTTGAGACAAAAAAAAAAAACACCTAAACCTTAATCTCATCATGCTTTCTTCACACCAAACCTAAAATAGAGGGATTTATTTTTTTAATCATAATACGAGCACATTACATAGCATGCATGTGTCACACAAAAGCATGCTACCCATGATTTGGTCACACAATATAGGTCGTGAATGGTTTCTTCATTATTTTTATTTTATTTTATGAGACTTTTACTTTTATGTTATTACAAGTTGTTCATTTGTATTGGAAATTAATAATTGTTCAATCACTATATAGTTTTTATTTGTTTAGGAGTTTTAGTTATAAATTTTATTTACTACTAAAATAAGTTTTGTAATTTATTAGTTTTTGTGACTAATGATCATTTATTTTTATTTAAGAGCTTTCTTGTAATAATTATGTTTAATATGAGAGAATGTTATATTATTTTTATTTAATTAAATTTTCAATTAATAAATGTTGATAATTCTATGTTAAAATAAGGAATTGGCAACTATCATGGGAATGAACTACTAAGGAACACCTCAGCAAATGAAAGTGAAAGAAAAATATAGGGAACACATGAAAATACCTTGTCAAATGAGAAATTTTGAAGGTGAAAGTACATCATAATTACTATTGGAGTTGATTCCACAACTCTACAACTCCCAATGATCACGTACAATCAAACACCTTCCATGCAAAGAGAGAAAAAGAAAATTTGTGGAGGTCAAGAGTTCATTTATCTAAATAATCAATAAATAATTATATTCTTTCCTCATTGACTGAGAATAATACAATGAAGAATCCTTATAAAATGAAGAAGAAAAAGGAAACCCTAGAGAAACCCTAAGGATAAAATAAGATCATGACATATGTCCTCATCCCATGACTTGAGACATGTAAAAAAACACATTGGCTAAGTAAGCTTAAGTAGCTAGAGTAAAAATATGAAATTTGTTAGTCCACAATCATCTCTCTTATAAGAATCCATAACCATCCCATTGCATTGATACATAGTTTTTTCCCATTGATATCTCCAAGTTATTTGAATCAATGGTATTTTGTGGAAACTTTTGATAAAAAACCATCAAAAACAAAACATCATTAAATGAATGTCCATATTTCTCCTAACTCTTGTTGTCTTCTTATTTTTGTAGTTTTGGTCAAAACACTTCACTTAATTTTTGTTTTCATATCAAATTATTTTGGAGTTTTATCATTCCTATAGAAATAGTAGTAGATTATTCAAAAAAATTGACAAGTGATGATTGATTGGTTTGCAATAATACAGTAACATGGTGTGTTAATCAAATTGAAAACCAACTTGAATTCATTGATAATTTTATACAAGATTAAAATTTTGTTAGAGGTGGATATTTTTTCTATAGTCAATTTTAATTATATGATAAATAGTACAAAATATAAATTTATTAATAAATTATTTGTAAGATATAAAATTAATATAATAATTATTATTTATTTGTAAGATGAAAATTAATGTAATTTGTATAGTCAAATAGCAAAAAAATTATTAGAATTAAACTTTATGTATAATAACTAAACTTCTATTTTGTTTGAAATTAATTAGAATTCAGTTTTACCCCATTTAAAATTTTGAATATGATAATAGTTGATCTTATGAATGTACCTTACAATTGTGTTGGAATTGAAATGCACTTCTTGATAGAATTTAAACTTCCACCATAAAAGGGCAAGTGACTTAGTACTAGAATAGCTAAATGGCCACAAGTAGTTTCTAAGTTTGTATCCTGTCTTATCTAATATTCTCATTAATGAAACTACGGTTCTTTATAGAAGAAAATGCAATCTTTATTGTAAAGTAGCATAAAACAATTAAAATTAAAATCCATTTAAAAATGTATAAAATGTCTCAAATAACTCTTGTATATATTGGTGTAAATGCACTCCAAATTCTTGGGACTAAATCTACACCTTACACCATTTAATAATTCTATTTTCTTTAGTGAAAGTTAGTCCATTCAATATTTAGGAAAGAAATGGATTTCATTAATTTTCATAACATGTAAGAAATAGATGGAATAATTTGTACACAAATCCTAGCTATATAATCTAATTGGCACAATCAATATGAAATGGTTATATGAAATAAATATATTAAAAAAATAGGAAAGTAGTACTTTAATTGAATCCAAGGTCATAAATTGAGAACAAAATTAGAACAATCTCATTCAATATTTTTAAACAATATTAAAGTTGAGAATGAAAATACCCCATTAAAGAATATTAAAGTTGTAAATTGTATTAGAAAGCTATTAAAATTATAGAAGGATGTATTTTTATCATTTGAACTCATTTGGTGAGGATGATGGTATGTTCCTTGATTACGACATCCACAAAATTTTAAATCTCCTGGAGATGCAATTTGACCAAGTTTGATCTCATGTGACTTTAATAGAATAATTCCCAAGTACACATAGTAGCTTAACTAAACAATATCTTCTAATTTATAAATGTATGCTTACTCATCCAAGTTTGACCTTGTGTGACTTTGAAAAACTAATTCCCCACTCAAAGTAACTTAACTAAAGAATGACTTTTAATTGATAAATGTATGATTGTGCCAAGTTTGACCCCACACAACTTTACAGATTGGTTTCCCTACTCATAGTAGTTTAATTGAGGAATAAGTTTTGATTTATAATTATATGCTTACTCATCCAAGTTCATCCCTAGATTAATATTGAAGTGTATCTAAAAATTCTATTAATAACAAAAAATAAAGCCAAAATTGATATAATATCTTCAAAAATGTGTTACTTGTCCTTATCTATCAAGATTTCATTTTATATTTCTAAATGCGTATATTTAATATACACCAATTCAAAGTTTAAGAATTATTATGACTTCAAAATTTATTCTATTGGTTTTTTTCTTTTGAAAAAATAACTCCTTGCATTGATATAGACTTATTTCTTTTGATTATTTTTGTAAAGAAATTAAGGCCTATAAAGACTAACCAAGAAATCTTACTAAAATTTACTAGTGAACAATACTCAAGACACATTCATATTTGACTATTAAATTTAAAAACCACTTTTAAATTATAGATCCATAAAGATAAAAGCATTTAATCTTTTAACAAATATGTCATTTTTCAATTTACATAAAGTAAATTATGGATATTATTCTTATCGTAGAGTATATTAACAAGTATCTGGCTAAATTTAAATACCACTTAAATTATGGATATTGTTCTTATCTTAGAGGATAGGCTCTAGAATCAGCTACTCAATTATAAGGGTCTTCTCTTCTAATGAAAATTTCCACAAGGCACCATGCTTCTAATTACCCCACTATCATCTTAGGTTGGTGGGTTTAGCTACATGGTAGCAGAATTCTCATACCAAACACTTGATTGTTAGAGATTTTTTAGATTATAAGGATTGTGGGTCTCCTATGGATTCCCTGGATCTTGATAGGATTGTTCAGGAAGTGGTTCCTTCTATGTCTGATACAACTCCAATGCCTTCTCCTAGCTCTATGTGGTTTGATGTTCCTTCTTTGAGTTTGATTCTCTCGAGGAGTGCGCTGGAATCTTTGTCCTTTGTGTGCCTCTAGATTTTGTGTAGCTTATGTCTTCTTTAATAAGGCGCTCTTCTTCTCCACATGTAGTGGAGTAGGATGAGGTGACAAGAGAGGATTCTTCTATCATCCCCCCTCAATATGAGGATGTAGAAAATGGTGTGTCCTAAACTATCATCCAGAGGAGTAATAGAGGTCTTCTTAAACATGTATATAATTCTAATACACATGTTTTAAATGTGCAGTCTACTAGGCAGGGGTTTGGTGGTGTAGGTCACTAATCATTTGTTTTTGGATTGACAATTTTGTAGAGTTGTTGTAGTGTGACAACTTAATTGCAATTGTGTTGTTATCTGACTTTAGTGTGAACTATTGATTGTTATAAAGAATGCTTGAAACTCTTCAAAACTTATTTTATCTATACAATCAAAAATATAATTATTTATTAAAATTATAAAGAAATATATATTGTATTTTTAAAATCATGAGATTTTTTAATACAGTATTTTCAACTTAGCAAATTCGGATTAAAATGTGAATGTGGTCATGGAATATTAACGGACTTAGTTCACAGAATTTTAAATTTTGGACTTAAAAGATATCAAAAACTGGCTGATCAATAGCAAATTTTAAAAGAAATCAATGTTCCCATACACAAAAAAAATTGACAAAATAAACAGAAGAAAGGAGATGCAGTTGACAGGGATTTGTTTTTCTGGTCGCCTATTCTGCTGCAAAATTTGTCGTGGGGTGGTGACAAGATTGAAACCAGGCGAACACTCTTCCTTTTTCCCCAGAAGATTTCTTAACAAGTTTATTCTCCCAATCAGGCAGTCTTGTTGCATGTGGGGGATTCAAATTCCCAATTGAAATGCACAGGGCTCTGCATATCCGTTGTGAATAATAAAAATGTATGAAAATATACAAGGAAGATGATTCCGGCAGCACCGTCCACTCGCAGAATATGACATACCATTTCTGCAAATAGTTTTAAACTATCCAAATTTCCACACTGTGCCAACGTTACCATACTTTACAACATAAAATAATTTCATCTGGGGACTCATGGATCCAGTGAGAGGCCTGATACACATTAGATGAGGAGAAATACAACTAGTTTCATCTGCTGGTATGATGAGACGTAGGTTAGAATTAGGTTTAGTGTAAGGGTAAATAACTCTTTTTGGTTTGTTTGTATTATTTATTTGAAATCACATTTATTTTTTTAATAGAATTCTTCTATTAGTTTGATTTCAAATAAATCATTTAGGGAAGAGATCTCAGTTGCCGCTCATGTTCTAATAAATCTTCACTCTTTGTCTATTTAACTCCCTATATTTAAAAAATTTAATATATGATAATTAAAAGCTCACTACCATATTTCACATGTACTTATAGCCAGTCTTTTTATATACATAGTTAAAATTTGAATATTTAATTGGAGTTGTGAAACTTTATTGGTATCCATAGGGTATGGAGCATTTGTAGGTAGATATCGGTAAAAACATTTCTTAGATGAATATGTATTGGATCAGTTGTGCAAATTTGTTTGGTGGTTTTAGTGCACAGTTATTGGAACGTCTATGAATAGGTATTTGGCATCACCTTTAAATGAACATTTTTTTATCTTTCTAGACATAACGAATCCTCCCATTTTGTCATAACTACGTAGAAACTACTGTTACAATAGCTTTAAACTCTTCACTTGCATAAAAAGAAATCCAATTAAAATCATCAAAATTTGATATATCGATTAAAAACTTAGCATGAACATAAGATGATGGACGGCTATAAAACCTCTCCCCTAAACATGTATTATTTAAATGGAAGTCTTGGATTTAGAATTTGTATGGTAAGTACAACGTATCGACAGAGTCTGAACGTGCACAGCGCTCAAAATTACCATTGTAGGAGAGTGGAGAGTGGTGGTGTTAGACACAGACACGCTTCACTATGTTAGTGTAGGCTTTGATACAATCATCCCAGAGTCTGACCGGCCTTCCCTTTCCTTGGGGTGGCCATCGTCATGTGAAAAACTGTGTCTAACATGGGCCGGGGCCGTAATTTTATGCATTGTTGTAGTTTTGGTAGTTGCAGGGGGTGATCCTTCTGTCGCGGAGGGAGACTGTAAATGGATTAGGGCTTATTACTTGGGATGCCCGAGAGCTTTATTTAAATTCTGAGCTTTCTGATAGCCTATGGGCAGATGTGAAACATCGTTGATAAGTATAAACGACTTCAGAGTTATGTGAAAATTCTAATGCGTACAAAATGGATATGCAGTTTTAGCCGATGGGCTAAATATAGTGTGAGATTTGGACTTTTAAATAAGTCTCATGTTTGTAAATCACTGTTAAGTGAAAATAAGTTTCACTGTCCTGATAAATCAGCTATGGTTTAATTGTAAAAGCCTCCAAAATCTCACTTATAGCATAAAAGCCACATAAATATTGATTTGAGATGGGAACATTCTATTTCTATTTGCAGTATTTTTTGTCAATTTCACTTTCTTTTTTCATTTGCATTGCTTTATGTTTTAAATCTCTATGCAAATATTTCATAATCAGAAAATACTTAATTTATTTAACGAAAAATTCTAGATTTGTCTAAGTTTATTTCATTCTATTATTTAGAACTATTATTAATTGTTTAATCCAACCATATACACATACTTTCTAACATATTATCATACATATAGTTTTCTATCAACATAATCCTTGAAACTCCTTTAGGTGCAAGTGCCAGTTAAATAGATATTCTTATATTTTGTTTTGGTCTTACCAAATCAAAATTGGAGTTGCTATCGAAATCAATATAAATGAAAAATTGTTTCATGGTTCTGGCTAAGTTTATAACAATTTTTTTCCCTTTTGTTACTATTTGGTTTATTAGTACTGGCCATTAGATAGTAAATGAGTTTTTTTTTTTTTTTTTTAATTAGTAATTAAAAGTTGTATTTGACAACGAATTAGAATGAAGTATTTTTGGTCTTGAAGAAAATAAAAATTCTAAAGTAAAATGCAAGATTTATAAGTTTTCAAATTTTCAAAATTATATTTCTTCAATCTCATTGGCTAAAAACTTTAGGTGTTATAAGCAAATTTTTCAAAATAGTGCACTAACCCATTTTTTTTTTTTTGGTAGTTTTGCCAATTTTTTTGTTATTTTCAATGGCAATTTTATGCCACAAGCGGATGTTAGAGCAAATATTATGAAAAGCGTTTGTAACATGTACTTGAAATGGTGACTTCCTTTCCCGCTCACCACATATTTTGAGTGAGTTGGAATCTTATATGCACAACGAACAAAATAAAACTACGGAAGAACATAGTAGAATTTTTGGAATGGAGGGCGATTAAAAATATCATGGCAGTTTTTGGTGGATTTTTCAAAATAGTGGGCACTTGCATATTAAAATTGGACAAGTTTGTTCATATCGACCCATGTCGTTGAGTCTGGTTTGCATTATTTTTCAAAAGTTGTGCTTTCTTTCTTCACCGATCTCAACTCTCCTTGGGCATAATCACTCTTCATTGCCATTATTGCCACCTCTTTTGTCTTTTGTTTCACTACCCAAGTCACCCAATGCCTTCCTAAATTCTTTTAATGAGCTTCGCCATCAATTTTCATTTTGTTAAAGGATTTTAGAAATCCATTCTCTCATCTTCTCTAGCCTACCTCAAGGCATGCCACAAGAGGACTAGGAAAGTTCTTATCCAAATGGATGAGAGAAAACTAGTTAGATCTTTCCAGGTAAATATTGTGGAAATTGGATTAAACTACTTCTTGGTCATCTTTTTAAATTAATTATTGTTAGTTTTTGGATGAGATATATATGTGGCACTCCTTTTTAAATTAATTATTGTTAGTTTTTGGATGAGATATATATGTGGCACTCCTGGTGATCAACATGTTTTGTTCTCGACTATAAGATCTCTAAAATTTTAAAAGAATTTCAGTCATTGAATAAATGTTTTCTCAAGGGTCCAAATTTTGTGCCATGGTTCCAAAGAAGACAGTTAGTTGTTGAACAAGAGCAATATAGGATATGGAGGCAAGCTCGAGGTAAGGATAGTGTTCGACAATTCCTCTCAAATATATTTGAGATGGAGGTTATTGATTCATTCAATGCTATGGAGTGGCATCTTATGGAAAGAATACAAGTATTTAAATGTTTTAGTATAATACTGAAACATTTTAGTGTATTCAAATATACTTTGTTACTTCTTTTAGCCATGATGTTGTGCATATGTTGTACCTTTCATAAACAACATATGTTTTTTGTACAATATAATGCTATAGGTGAAATTTTTCGTTCATTTAGATGGTGTGCTATTGCATTGGTATGTAAAAAATTTCTTTGTTGTAAATTTATAAAATATAAGTGATGTCATTAAGAATCGACTTGTATTAGGTGTTTAAGTAATGGCATGACTTTGCAATACAAAGATTTATATTATGATGTGTAGAGGAGGGGGATCAACTGCTTCGAGACCCTAGGTCATAGCAAGGTCCTAAGCAATAGGTTTCCCTTCTACCTCAAGCTTCCTAAGTGATTCAAAAAGGTTAAGTGGTTAAGGTTGAAAAGGAAGAGCAATCTGGTTGCTACTGTCCTTCTGTGGTGCAGGGCACCTAGGTCTTCATGTTAAAAATTGCAAAGTGTTAGTATTTTGGTGTGGTTAAGTCATTTTGTTTGTAATAAGGTCTTTTAAGACCATGTTTTATGTCTTTTTGTATCGGTTGAGTCATTTGGGGTTAGTTTGTTAAAAGTTGTCCATTTTGCAAAATGTTGTCATTGTTGTAAAAGTGCAAAAACAGGGAATATGAAGAGTCACCGGTTGTAATTGAATGAAGTTGGATAGTTGTTATTTGAAAAATGGTTGGGAACCATTGGAACATGTTAAATAAAGCTTGGGAAGGTCGAAGCCAGGTTTGGAAGTTGTAAAATTAAAGAAACTCAATAAAATTTTCTCTATTCCTGCAATTCTGAACTTGATTTTACTGTTCCAAGACTGTGTACGGTTTTGTATGGATTTTTCATGATTTGAATCCTATTGGAATTGATGAATCATTGATTCTAATCTCTATTGGCTTTTGTTTCATTTGATTTCATCAAGTGTTGAACATTTCATAGCAGATTTTCTTAGACTAGTTAGAAACTCTAGGTTTATTGCTTTGAAGGGAAGAAAAATGCAAATTCCACCATTCCATTAGTGAAACCTCATGAAACCTGGTGGAATGGATGGAATAAAGGTTTTTTTATTTCCAAAAGATTGTAGGTGCAGGGGAGGAGTGCAACACGTGCTAGAGTGATGCCCTAGCTTATATTTTTCATGTTTTAGGCCTTGAAATTACATAGGACTTAGGGTTTGGTGAAAAGCTCTTGAGAAATTATTTAAAGTGATTGTAAATGTTGGGGCAGACCCTATTTGACATGTTTAGAGCTTTGGTATGAAGATTGGAAGCCTAGAGTGCAATAACCATAGTGCTAGCTAGCATATCCGGTCAATTTAGGCCTAATTGAGACTAGGACAATTAGATTTTGAAGCATCCTTTGCAAAGAAACCCTGACCCATTTTGAGGTATGCTTTAAAGGAGCCAAAAGGGTATTTGAATATGTGTTTGAAATTGGATTATCAATTCTTCCCCACCTGAGTTATACACTGTCAGACCGTTTTGGAAACCTACAAGGCCTAGTGGTAATTTGTGAAGGAAGTCACCTTGTTTGATGTGTTAAGACTTTGGTCAATATTTTTTTGATTGATTTTTGACCTTTGATAGCCCTACTCTACATCAAATTGGTATCAGATCATAGGTTGGTCTGTAAGAGAGAGAAACTATGAAGCAAAAGAGAACAAGATGCCTCCAAAAGGTAACACAATGGCTAGATAAATGAATGAAATGAAAGAGAAGACTGCAAGGGAGATTAGGAAATTGAAGGAGCTACAAGACATGTTGGTAGCTAGACTTGAGGCTATTGAAATAAGTCAGAAGAGGGGTATGATCACAAGTGATATGAGTGACCATGAAGAGGAAGGGGAAGAGGAAAATCCTCAAGAAGAGTTGGATCTTGATGAGCAAAGGATACCCAACCTACTGAAGGTAGTCAAGGGAGATAGTCACAAGGTAAAGATTGATTTACCTATGGATTGAGGGAACTTGAATGATGAAGAGATTTTGGATTGGATTGCAGCACTTGATAATCATTTTGAATGTGAAGATATCCTAGAGGAATAGAGGGTAAAATTGGGGGGGGGGGAATGAAGGGCCATGCCCTACTTTGGTGGGATTATGAGCAAATAGAAAGGAGGAAGAAAGGTAAGTAAAAAAATGTCTCTTGAGACAGAATGGTGGCTAAACTCAAGGGAAAGTTTCTATCAAGTGATTATGTAATTCAACTATTCAAGAAACTTCAAAATCTTAAACAAAGAGATATGGATGTCAAAGCCTCTACTGATGAGTTTTATAAGCTGAGTATAAGGGTGGATCACATGGAGGATGATGTAGAGAAAGTGGCTAGATATCTCAATGGGTTAAGATTTAACCTCTAAGATGAGTTAAGTTTGACAAACCCAAGGACAGTAAAGGAATGCTACCAATTGGGAATCAAGGCCGAAGAAAACCTAGAGAGAAGGAAAGACAAACAAAATAGGGGTAGGGGAAGAAATTCTAGAGGAAGAGGGTAATTTTTAATCCAAGGTCGTCATATGAGAGCCAAGAAGATACAAGCAAATCCCAAGAATAAGTTGCAGATTCAAGAGGTGGATTTAGAGGAGGTAGATCAGGCTTTAGAGGCATATTTGGAGGTCAGGGAAGAGGATCTAGTGGGTTCACATGAAGGTGTTACCAATGCAAAAAGTTTAGAAATAAAGCATGGAAATGCAATGAAATTTAGGCCACTACTTCAGTTGGAGGAGAAAGGAGAACTCAGATTGTTCAAGAAGATGATTGTGAAAGTGCGAACTCCCCCTCACAACATGTTGAGCCAAAAGTTGGTGAATCACTCATGGTAAGGAGAACCCATGTACCAGTAGAGAGAGAGCCACCACAAAGGAATACTCTCTTCAGGACAACTTGTAAGTGCTTGGGTAAGGTTTGTAAAGTTGTAATTGATTCAGGTAGTACAAATAATATGGTTTCAATTGAGATGGTTAAAAAATTTAAGTTTCCAAGAATACCACATACTACCCCTTACAAAGTCTCTTGGTTAAATGAGGGTCAACATGATTTGGTGATTGAAAAAAGTTGGGTGGAGTTTCATATAGGAGGGTACAAAGAAAATTTTATGTGACATAATACCCATAGATGTGTGTCATTTTTTGCTAGGGAGGTCTTGGAAATTTGATAGGAATGCTAAGTATGATGGCAGGAGGAATACTTATGAGATAGAAAAAGATGTCCAGAGTCTCCTATACCTTGACACCATTGAAAGAGGAGGATAAAGGAAAAACCATGGGATCTAATGTGATGATGGCAGGTAGGAAGGAGTTCATAAAGGTAGAAGAAGAGGAGGACATGGACCTTGCAACCACTCCTAAACCTAGAGATACTATGATAGCAAAAATGAAGAATGACTTGATTTTGGGGATTCAAGATTGTCTTAAGAAGTATAAACCTATGATGATAGGAGGGGTGTTCCATTCATTTCCTTCAAAGGGGGATATTGGTCATTCCATTTCTTTCAAACTAGAGGTTAGTATGTATGATCAAGCAGTAGTTGCAAGGACACAACAACAGATGGAAGGGATGAGAAGGAAATGTGAAGAGGTCAAGGATACACTGCAAAGGAATGTGGACAAGTCCAAGCACACAATTGAAGTGAAGAGGAAGGAATTTCATTACAAGCAAGGAGGATATGTGGTTATAGGTGATGATGCAGGTTTAAAAACATTCTCAAATGAGGAAGGATTCAAAGATCATTCAGCAAGTACGCCTCTGAAGTTGGAGTATTTCCTAGGTGCCAAGGAGCTCACAAAGGCAAGGTACAATGCCTATTTCCAATATTTATTCCATTGGAAGGGTGTACTCTATGAAGAAGCTAATGGTATGAGTGTGGATTATATTCTCAGGAATGGATACATGATTGCAAATTCAAATGGGACTTCAGTTCATTTTTCCCGGGGAGTATGGTGCAGGGCACCTAGGTCTTCATGTTAAAAGTTGCAAAGTGTTAGTATTTTGGTGTGGTTAATTCATCTTGTTTGTAATAAGGTCTTTTAAGACCATGTTTTATGTCTTTGTGTTTTAGTTGAGTCATTTGGGGTTAGTTTGTTAAAAGTTGTCAATTTTACAAAATGTTGTCATTGTTGTAAAAGTGCAAAAACAAGGAATATGAAGAGTCACCGGTTGTAATTGAATGAAGTTGGAGAGTTGCAATTTTAAAAAATGGTTGGGAACCATTGGTAAATGTTAAATAAAGCTTGGGAAGGTTGAAGCTAGGTTTGGAAGTTGTAAAATTGAAGAAACTCAATAAAATTATCTTTGTTCTTGCAATTATGAACATGATTTTACTGTTCTAGGACTGTGTACGCTTGTGTATGGATTTTCCATGATTTGAATCCTATTTAAATTGATGAAGTGTTGAGTATACTTTCTATTGGCTTTTATTTCATTGGATTTCATCAAGTGTTGAGCATTTTATAGTAGATTTTCTCATACTGGTCAAAAACCCTAGTTTTACTTCTTTGAAGGGAAGAAAAATGAAAAATCCACCATTCCACCAATGAAACCTCATGAAACTTGGTGGAATGGATCGAATAAAGGATTTTTTTATTTCCACAAGCTTGTAGGTGGAGGGGAGGAGTGTAGCACGTGCTAGAGTGATGCCCTAAATATTTTTCATGTTTTAGGCCTTGAAATTACATAGGACTTAGGGTTTGGTGAAAAGCTCTTGAGAAATTGTTTAAAGTGATTGGAAATATTGGGGAAAATCCTATTTGACATGTTTAGAGATTTGGTATGAATATTGGAAGCCTGGAGTGCAAGAACCATATTGCTAGCTAGCCTAACCAGTTAATTAAGGCCTAATTGAGATTAGGATAGTTAGATTTTGAAACATCCTTTCCAAAGAAACCCCAACCCATTTTTAGGTATGTTTTAAAAGAGCCAAAAGGGTATTTGAATATGTGTTTGAAATTAGATTATCAAGTGTTCCCTAGGAGTTATGCTCTGTCAAAACATTTTGGAAAGCTACAAGGCCTAGTGGTAATTTGTGAAGGAAGTCACCTTGTTTGATGTGTTAAGACTTTGGTCAGTAGTTTTTTGAGTGAGTTTTGACCTTTAATACCCCTTCTCTATATCATTCTACTAACCCAAATGTTTTATGGAGTCAAGCGAGTTGATTCCCAGAGTTTTATCTATGGCCCAGACAGCTCACTCCTTGAGGACGGCAGAGCACAACACGAACTCCAATGCAGTGTGTTGGCATCTCAATGGGGTGTTGGAATCCATATAGATAGAAGACTTCTAAGAGAAATAAAAACACCAGGAACCAAACTAACAGCTTAATTGATAAGATTTTATGCAATGACAAAATGTAAAGAAAGCAAGAAAATGAGTACAACAAGAACAATATTTTAACTAGATATGCTTAAATTGACAAGAGAAGTGAGAAGATAGTACCAAACTCCTCACAATATGATTCTTCGAATAAATCCAACTAAGTTCAGCACCTACACACACAAGACCAAGGAAAATTTTGGTGCTATTTTTAGAGGATTGCCTCAATCCATCCCCCACTTTGGTGTTTCCACCTCCATGGTCAACCAAATAGGAAAGATATAGAAAATGACAAACAAAGTGTATGAAAATAGAGATTCCAAGAAATACAAAAAACACAATATGCTACTACGTAACACAATGATGCAAAACTAAGTGGCAATGGTGGATATCACCTTCATAGCCACATGCTCTCAAGGCAAGTAGAAAAACCTATGCAAGCTTGCAAGTTCTCCAATACCAATGTTGTCATAACAACGAAGAGGAGGAGCCAAGAAAGCAATAGCCTACAATTATAATGGAGCTTGGGAGTTTGAATATGAGTGTGTAGAAGTTGAATGGAATGGAGGAATAGGAAATTTGAAAGGGAAAATGGAGGAAAAGGAGTTGTTCTACATCTATCAAGGGAGCAAGAGGCGTTACAATTTGTTTCCAATGAAGAAACATAATGCCTCTATAGATTCCAGAGGAAGGAATCCTGTCAGGATGAAAGAATAGTGTGCAGACGTTAACGTGGCGTATGTGCATCCCTAACAAAATTCCTCCACCGACACTAAAATAGGCTATCAGGTGGACAGGGAAGTGTGGTGGATGTGAATATATTGCATCATCAAAATTACATTTTCTAAGTTGAAGGGAATGAAAATGGGGAATTTGCAAGGGGCACAAATTCATGCCATTACATTTTTCCCCTAGTTTAGTGAGCATATGTACTAGTGAATGCAAGGTAAAGTAGAGAAAAAAATTTAAAACATATAAATGAACCGTCGAGGAAGCAGACTGCAATCTAACATGCTTAGATGCTCAAGAGAGAGAGATGGCTCCAAAGGTACTCAGTCCTTTGGAAGGTGAAAAAAGCTCTGTAGGTGCTCGGTCCTATAGAATTGGCTCCACAGGTGCTTGGTCCTACGAAAGGTTAACAAAGGTTCTATAGATGCTTGATCCTATAAAAGGTGAACAAAGGTTCTACAGGTGCTCAGCCTTGTAGAATCAAAGTGCTTTACAGGTGCTCATCGATCCCTACAAAGGAGGATCCAAAAGTGTTCAGTCCTAGGGGCAGAAAAGAAAGGCTTTGCAGAGTCTGATTGACCCCTTATAGGTGCACAGTCCTACAAGGAAAGCTTGACAAGGTACTCAGTCCTCCAAGATTGATTATAAAAGAAGCTTCATAGGTGCTTGATCTTACAAAGCAACATGTTAATCCATAGACAAACATGTCATGCAAGAAAAATTCACATAGACAAATAGTCATATCTCAAAACAAACAATTGAAGGAGAAGCTTTTAAAGGGGTCCCTTAGGAACCCTTCAAGATTGCAAAAATGAAATGTTTGCAACCGATCTTGTCATCAAGGAATCCTTTTGAAAGATCTCTTTCAGCAAGGAATCTGATAAAAAGAATGGCCTTCTCAAAGGCAAGTTTTCTAATTATTTTTCCTACAAATTTGATTTTGAAAGAAAATATTGCTAAGGGGATCCTTATCGAAGGATGTGATTTTTCAAAACTACAAGAATTTTTAGTAAGGGATTCATTGGCCACTAAATACACCTTATTGAAAATTAGAGAAGTAGGGGCCCTCCTTACGATGGTGTGTGTGAACTGAAGGAGCACATGACATCCTAAGGAGAGAGAGGAGATGTAGAGATGTCATGGCCCACGATACATGATGGCATATAGATGTGTAAATATTTTAATGCATGTGAGGGACAACACATAGGAACCACAACATCAAGAAGCAAGAAAAGAAGAGAGAAAGATAAACAAAGAAAAATAAGAAAAGATAGAGACAAGGTGGATCTGGGAGTTTGGGGTAAAATTAGTTCTTATAGGTAACCTCTGATATGTGTGAACAAAAGATCATCAGTACCCAAAGTTCTCAGATCTGAAGAAGATCACGTGAAAACAAAATAAAAATAAAAAATTGGCTCAACATGGAAGGGAGGCCTAAATGCCCCCAACACTTTGCATCATCCCTAATTATCAAAAAATAAGTTACAACATATAGAAGAATGATGAAACATATATAGGAATTTTATGACACAATCTCATTCCTATATCTAAGAACCTACAAGGGCGACAAGGGTCCTCTAGGAACACACAAAAATAAGCATGGGGGAAACACAACACACACACACAAATCTAATCTATAGATAAAGAATAGGAATTCTCCTAGGCCTCATCAACCAGGAGGTCATCGTTCTCGCAATCTAGATCATCATAAGGGGAGGGTGGACAAGCCTACAAGGGCGGGATAGCAAGGGGAGCACCCTCTAACTCTCCTATGACAAGAGCTAAGAAGACCCCTCAAAGTCTCCTTCACTCAACTCTTGTGAAATAAGAGTCATCAATTTTGCAAAGAACACTAACAGGGTCGGTACATCATCAACTAAGTTAAACATGCACTTGATAGGAAGGTCATGTGTTAGCTGAGTAGGAGATGAAAGAGGCACCCAAGATCCACCATCAATCTCATCAAAAGAGATAGTGACAAACACAAGAGATGTCGAGGCTACATCCATCACCAAGATGGTGAAAGCCAAAGTAGAACCCTCTCTTGAAGAAGGTGATCCCTTCTTCCAACCTCCATTGGAAGTGAGGTCATCCTCAAAATTATGCTTCAATAAAGGATGCAAAATCCCCACAAAATAAGTGAAAGGTGAGGAGGAAGAGAACAAGGCCACAACGGACACCACCATGGTGTTCAGCATGTCCACAGGCCAAGAAAATGGAGGGATGTCTGGAAGGGACATTAGAAGAGGAGGTTCCACTAAGGGAGTGATGAACACCTACACTGTTTTGGGGTGAGGGTCACCAACATTCATGGGAGGATTCGGAAGCAAAACTGAGGTGACGGGAACTAAAGCAGAAGGAATAGAAGAGGGAGGCACAGCACGAGATGGTGAAAAAAGAGTTTTTGGCTCCCCTTCTACCTTCTATGAGGTAGCTTGTTCAGTAGCCAGAGCCTTCCTTTGGTGCTTATGCTCACACGCAAGCTAGTTTCATCAACTTCAGGAACTAGAACTTGCTACTTGAGAAGGAACAAGAGGTTTCTATTACACCATAGGTATGTCCTCCACAACCATTGTCTGTGGAAGGCCAGCCTCCTAGATGGGAGCAGGAGTAGGAGTAAGAATTGAAGGGTTGGAAACAATGATAGGTGGAAAAGAAAACATAGGCACCTCAGCAGATGGCCTCTTCCCATTCACTGCCTAAGGGGCAAGAGTGATACGTGGCTGTGGAGGCTAAAATGCAGGGGAAACTCCATGAGGGCCCTTCCCCTTACCATATACAATGGGCCTCAACACTATGGGTAAGATGAAAAGTTTGGATACTTGATGCTTGGCATTTCTCCAAGCAAGAACCATCAGACTCCCCATGCGAGGCATGGGAGCAAAGGTCATAGGTGCCACAATAGGGGGAGAGGCAGAAGCTAATGGAACAATAGTAAAAGAAGAGGAAGGCTACTAGGTTTGAGTAGGCTTCCCCTTCCCCTTTTTCTGGGAGGACAAGGAACCTACTATTGCATTATCATAGAACCTTTGACTGAAATGGTGTAAGGGGAGATAGTGTATGTCACCTTCAACACCATGCCCTGTTATTATATTTTACTTAGGTGTGGTATAGCAATTCTACCCTTGGAGGAAGCAAACACCAGAGGTTTATACCTAGTGTCATGCACAGCATGCATATATCCCACATGAGAAAACTTTAAACACTTATGAATTACCAAAGTGATTAAATTCATGGAAACTAGTCATGGGATGCCTAGTTTCACTCTAAACAAGTCCAAATCTAGGATGATATCTAAAGGAGCACTTATAGTCCTAGGTCCAACCAAGACTAAGAGAGTGATGGAACCAAATAGAGGGACTGGGATTTTTTTGTGCATACATTTGCTCTTTGATTCATCATATCGATCCTTATGCAAGAAATTTATCAATAGAGTCTCATTTGCTATAACATTCATAAGGCACATGGGATCAACCAGAACACCAATCATGATGTTCTCATTGATGTGAGCGAGAATGTATAGAGGAGAAGGCCCTCTATTCATGTTCATAGGCAAGTCCTACAATGTAAAATTTATAGCAGGTGATCCATTCACAAGCTGAGTGGGAGGAATAGGTAGATGTATAAAAGAGGCCATGTTTATGTACTTCAAGAGGACTTCATTAGGATACCCCAAACGCTCAGGATTCAAATAGTGACCTATCTAGATTTCACTTCCTAATGCTTAGGGATCCATCTAACTACACCGCTAGGGGTTGTAGGTTGGGTTGCAAGGTTGCACACCCTACAATGTGCAAACCTACAATGTGCCTAGAACACATGAGAAAACTCCTTCAACACTACAAAATGGAAGCAACATAGTTCACGTCAGGTTCACGAAAATGTAGAGGGGGACTGACTTCTCTAAGACCCTAGGTTGCAGGAGGGTCCTAATCAACAAGATGCCCTGATCTACCTCAAATGATGCAAGAGCATCTAGCTGTGTAGGGTAATCTTCCATCACCCAAAAAAATATTTTTCCTTAGTTTCTTTAGTTATTTTGAGTTCCATGATGGAACTAAAGGGGTGTAAGACAGTCAAGAGCCAAAAAAGGTGAAAAATGGACACTTACTATTTTTAGTAAGTCATCCTAAATTATTTTGTATGGACCTAAAAATTTACCCCAAGGAGCATAACTAAAAAACATTTTTTATCATGAAAGAATTGTCTCAATACCCTGCACGGTTTGGGAAATATTAAATTTTCTATCCCAGGAAATTTCTCTAATTCACCTTCAAATTTAGATATGAAAACCTTAAAAGCCCAAAAACAGCTTGAAAAGTTGAAGAACTAACCTTCGGTGGGTTTAGCATTGTAGATATCTTTGAGAGCTTTCCAACGATATGTTATAATGGCCAATCAGACACACAGATCAAAATTTATGGCCCTGCAAAGCTGCCCCTCTAAAAAGTTAATTTCATTAAGATTTCTTCTTAGGCCAGAAATCAAATGGCAAGACTTTTGGCACCAAAACAAAAGGGAAAGTTGAACTTTCTAGAACATTCTAGGGTTTTTTTTGGGTAAAACAAAAGGGTTAAGTGAGGGTTGTAGAAGGTGGCTCCAATAGTGTAGATTGTGGCTTTGATTAATACATTTTGTTTTTAGAGTTTATTTTGGTGTAATGAATCAAGCCCATGAGGTTGTAGCATGTAAGTTTTGACTCTATAATTTCATTTTCTAGAAAACAATTGAAAGTGATTTATTTTTTATCTCACATCTTCTATGTTGGTATCTATTATGGTGATTTGTGTGGGTTTTGAGAGGTGTGGCCCTCATCAAGTGGTATCAAAGCAGTAGTTCCTGAGTCTATAACAAAGCTTCGAACGTGAGGTAGTTGCAGTAGAACTTGTGAGTGTGGTTTTGAGTTCAAGATGCCTCCAAGACTTTTCCAACATGGCAGAGGTAGAGGCCAAGGTTGTGGAGGAAGAGATCCACCAAGAGATGAAATCAGAGCCCTTAGAAGGCAATTAGAGACCTTGCAACAAGAGGTTCAAAGAAGAGATGTGCATTGAGAAAGAGATGATAGTGAAAATGAAATAGAAGAGGAAATGGAAGAGGAAGAGGAGGATCCAATGGATCCTGGAGAAAGAATATTTCTATGAGCAATCTCAAGCATTGGTAAGAGACCTAAAATGGAGGTTTCAACTTTTAGTGGAAATTTGAATCCTGAAGAATTGTTCAATTGGATCAATGACATGGAGGAATTTTTTGAGTTTGAGGAGATCGAAGATCCTCACAAAGTGAGGTTTGTAAAGACAAAATTGAAACGTCATGCCAATATATGGTGGAAAGAGGTCCAATTAGAAAGAGGAAGACAAGGGAAAGATAAAATTTCCATATGCGACATAATGGTGTCAAAATTGAAAAAACAATTTATTGTAGTCAATTACGAATTGGATTTTCTCAAGAAGATGTAGAGCTTGAGGCAAGGAACAAGGATGGTTAAAGAATACACAAAGGAATTTCACAAGGTCTTGATTTGAACAAGACATTCTAAGGTGAATAAAGAGAAAGTTTCTCGTTATATTAATAGGTTGAATCCAAGCATACCGGAAGAATTGGAACTAGTAAGAATGACCACCATTGTGGATGCTTATCAGTTTTCTCTAAAGGTTAAAGAAGGATTGAACAAGAGGTTTGAGAAAAAACAACGAGGTGGAGGCCGTGGAGTTAAGACCGGTGGATGATCATGTGGAGGTTGAAATGAAGATCAAAAAAAGGGTGAAGGCTCCAGTAGCAGCCAGAACCAGAAAGGAGATAACACCTACCATCCTCGTGATCAAAATAATGGAGACCAAAGAGTAAGAGGAAGATCTGGATGAGGACCAAGAAGAGGAGGCTTTTGTGGAACTTGTTTCTAGTGTAGAGAAGAAAGACATAGAGCCTATGATTTTCCTCAACATCAAGGAAGGACAAATAGAATAACTAAGGGTAAAGCATGAGTTGCACATGTAGATGAAGATGTTGAGTCTTCACATTCTAAGGATGCAAAAAGAGGATAGGTTCTTGTCATTAGAAGAGCCTTGCTAAATGAAGAGAAGGAACCAACTCAAAGGAAGAATTTGTTTCACACTAGATGTAAGTGTGAAGGTAAATTTTGCAATGTTATTATTGATGAAGGTAGTACTAATAACCTTGTTTCAGAAGAGATGGTTAGTAAGTTACAACTGAAGAGAAGAAGGCATTCGAATCCATACCAGATTGCTTGGTTGCAAAAGGACGATAAGGCTTTGGTAAATGAACAATGTCTGGTAAAGTTCAAGATTGGAAATTACCATGATGAGGTATTGTGTGATACTATGCCTATGGATGTTTGGAATATGTTGTTAGGAAAATTGTGGCAATTTGATCAGTGAGCAGTATATGATGGACATGCCAACACCTATTCTTTGACAAAGGATGGAGTTCGTCATAAGTTGAAGACCTTGAAAGAGGTAGATGAAAAGGTATGTAGTAATGCAAGAATTTTTTTGGTTGATGGAAGTTCTTAGAAGGTATGAGGCATGAGCATATGTGCTTTGCATTGATCCCTAAAGCTGATAAAGAGGATACTAATGAGGTAACTATAGAGGTTTCAAATTTGTTGAATGAGTTTCAAGATATTTTTTCTGATAACATACCTGAAGGTTTTCCTCCAATAAGAAATGTTAGTCATTAGATGGACCTGATTCTTGGAGCCAGTTTGTTGAATAAGGGAGCTCATTGGATGACTCCAGCAGAGAGTGAAGAGTTGAAAAGACAAGTGTAGTATTTGTTGTGAAAGGGATTGATCAGAGATAGTTTGAGTCCATGTGCAGTACCTTCATTACTAGTACCAAAGAAGGATGGGGAATGGCGGATGTGTACAAATTCTAGAGCCATCAACAAGATCACCATCAAGTATAGATTTCCCTTGCTAAGAATGGATGACATTATCAATTTTTTGAGCGGAGTTGTGTACATCACAAAGATAGATTTGAAGAGTGGATATTACCAGATCCAGATTAGAGAAGGAGATGAATGGAAGATATCCTTCAAAACCAAGGAGGGATTGTACGAGTGGTTATTCATGCCTTTTGGGATAACCAATGCACTGCAAGCACATTTATGTAGCTTATGAAAAAGAATTATTTGTTTATTTGGATGATATTTTGATTTTCAGTAAGACATTGGAGGAGCACTTGATGCATATTTGAAGATTTTTTGGAAAGCTAAGGGAGGAGAAGTTGATTAATTTGAAGAAATGTAATTTTTTGAAGAGAGAGTTCATGTGTCTGGGATTTTTTTCTTGACAGAGGGTCTTAAAATGGATCCAAAGAAAGTGAGAGTTATCGTTGAACTGTCTACCCTGAGGAATGTTACAAAGGTAAGATCATTTCATGGTCTACCAAGTTTTTACATAAATTTTATTAAGAATTTCAGTAGTATTTGTGCACCTCTAACAGAATTGATGAGAGGGGATAGAAAAGAGTTTAAGTGGACTATAGGAGCAGCCAAAAATTTTGATATGTTGAAGAAGAAAGTTACAGAGCAACCTATTTTGGAACTTCCAGATTTCAATAAGGTCTTTCAGGTAGATTTTGATGCTAGTGGCACTACCATAGGAGCTATTTTGAGTCAATAAGGTAAACCTGTTGCTTATTTTAGTGAAAAGTTAAATGATGATAAGAAGAAATATTCTTTCTATGATAAGGAGTTTTATGCTATAGTTTAGGATTTGAAGAAATAGAGACACTATTTACTACAAAAAGAATTTATTTTATATGTTGATCACTAGGATTTGTAGTATCTCAATAGTCAAGGAAAGTTAAATCAAAGGCACTTAAAATGGGTTGAGTTTTTGCAGAGTTATACCTTTGTTTTGAAGCACAAGAGTGGAAGGTCAAACAGAGTTGCAGATTCCTTGAGTAGAAGGCAAAATTTGTTGATAGAAATGAACATAGAGGTTTTCAATTATTCTTTGAGAGATTCTAGTGGGTTCGGAATTGTAGATCTATTTGAGAGCTTTCCAATGATATGTTATAATAGCCAATCAGATGCCCGGATCAAAAGTTATGGACCCATGAAGTTGCCTCTCTAAAAAGTGAATTTTATTAAGATTTCTTCCTAGGCCAAAAATCAAACGGCAAGACTTTTGGTGCCAAAACAAAAGCAAAAGTTGAACTTTCTAGAACATTCTAGGGTGGTTATTGGGTAAAATAGAAGGGTTAAGTGGGGGTTGTAGAAGGTGGCTCCAATAGTGCAAATTGTGGCTCCAAATAATAGATTTTGTTTTCAGAGTTGATTTTGGTGTAATGAATCAATCCCATGAGGCTGTAGCATGTAAGTTTTGAATCTGTAATTTCATTTTCTAGAAAAATAATTGAAAGTGATTTATTTTTCTGTCTTGCATCTTCTATGTGGGTTTCGGATAATGTGGCCCTCATCATCAAGCTTCCTAAGTGATTCGTAAAGGATAAGTGGTTAAGGTTGAAAAGGAAGAGAAATCTAGTTATTATTTTCCTTTTGCTAACCTAAATGTTTCAAGGAGTAAAACAAGCCAATTCCTAGAGTTTAATCCATAGTCTAGATAGCCCATTTCCTAAGGACGATAGTGCGGGACACAAACTCCGACTCGACATGTTGGCATCTCAGTGGGGTACTAGCGTCTGTACAGAGAGAGGACTTTTAAGACAAATAAAAAAACTAGGAACCAAACTAACAGTTTGACTAATAATATTTTATGCTATGACAGAATGTAAAGAAAGTATGAAATTGAAGTACAACAAGAACAATACTTTAACTAGATATGCTTAAATTGACAAGGGAAGTGAGAAGATAGTATTGAACTCCTCACAACATGATTCTTCAAATAACTATAACCAAGAAGTGCCTACACACACAAGAGGAAGGAAAATGTTGGGGCTATTTTTAGGGGATTGCCTCAGTTAGTCCCCCACTTTTGTGTTTCCACCTCCATGATCAACCAAATAGCAATGATATGGAAAATGATAAAGAAAGTGTATGAAAATAGAGATGCCAAGCAATACACAAAACACAATATGCTACTATGTAACACAATGATTGTAAAAGTAAATGGAAATGGTGGATATCACCTTCACAACCATATTCTCTCAAGGAAAGTAGAGGAATGTGCAAGCTTGCAAGTTCTCCAACACCAACCCTATCACAACAATAGAGAGGAGAAGCCAAGAAAGCAGCAGCTTGCAACTACAATGGAGCTTGGAAGTGTGAAGATGAGTGCATAGAAGTTGAATGGAATGGAGGAATACATAATTTGAAATGAAAAATGAAGGTAAAGGAGTTGTTCTATGTTGGTCAAGGGAGTAGGAGGTGTTACAGTTTGCATCTAATGGAGAAATGTAACACCTCTACAAATTCTAGAGGAAAGAATCCTGTCAGGATGGAAGCATGACGTGCAGAGGTTTGTGTAGCGCATGCACGTCCCTGAAAAAATTCCTCCACTGACACAAAAATAGGCTATTGTGTGGATAGGGGAAGGTGGTGGATGTTAGGATTGCATCATAAAAATTACATTTTCTAAGGTGAAGGGAATGAAAATTGGGAATTTGCAAGGGGCACAAATTCATGCCATTACATGATGCAATCATTTCAATATAAGAGGGAAATATAGAAGTCATATTTTATAGCTATTAATGAGAAATAACTTGAGTTCTAATCAAGATGCTCTCTTAATTCACACAATTCTGAACTTCTATCTAGTTCTAAGGGAAACATTGAAAAAATGTATTGAATAAAAGTGTGAGTTCTAATTTATGGTTTAAGCTTTTAATTAAGATATATATTACTAATTCATTCATCCATTTAATGATCTCTCTAAAGTGATAGTATGAAGGTATAAAAAATACTTCAGCAATCAGACAAGGTAAATCTTGATTGAACTTATATGAACTAGTATACATGTATAAATTGTGTTAGCTTGATTGTAGCATAAGGATGTGAGGGAACTCTTAGGAGTAGCATAGGTCATATGTTGGGCTCATTGCTTTAACTTTTTGTGGCCTAGGTGATTTTTTATTTTCCATGGACTTAGCTACCAAGCTTCTATGTGACTAGGCCTTTTGGGAGGCTGCTTACTAAGCTTTAGGTGTGGCTTATTTATGCAAATAACATGGAATATGTTATTGAGGGTAACTTCAATTTTATAATATTTAAAAATGGTTTAAATACTTTTTTCAAGGCATAAAATATGCATTCCAAGTTCCTTGGACTAATTATTTATCCTCTAGTCTAACTATATTCTTTTAATATGAACATATTCAATTCTCAAGTAAATCAAGTGAAAGGTTCTCAAGTTGTACATATGGTAAAGTTCATAGAATTGCATAGATTTGATGTTTAAATCATTTTATTTTTCAAAAATGTGGATTTATTTTATATGGTGGGAAATAAAGTTAATGTGTATGGTGGGGCTCCTATTATGTGTATGACTTGTTTTTTATTTGTGAATAGTTAGATGGTATGGTTCGGTGTGGTGGATCATGAGATTATTTTAGGTTGCAATTTATTCATTTCATTGATCTTCCACAATTTATAACTTGATGTCAAAAATAGTCTTAGAGGAAGAATATTGTATGATGTATGTGCTCATTTGAAGTAGTCATATCAAAAGCAATGGCTTTGAAGCAATTATTTCTCTTAACACGTCTCTTAGATAGACTTATTCAAGATATATGTAGATTTTGAAAAAATATACTAGATGATACTTCAAATAATACAAGAAACATGGTAATCAAGTGAAAAGAAAAAAAAAATAGAGAATCTTATGTATCTTTCATCAGACCATCCATCTTGATCTAAAAATTGTAGTGCATTATAAGTTGACCAAACAGCATGATATTATCATATCCTTGTTGTGACTTCCTTGATGGCATTGTTCTATATCCTTACCACTAGAATTTTACATTTATGTGGTCTCTAAAACTTGCATCACAGTTAGCTATTCTATTAATTATGCATTTAGAAGGTGGAGATATGACAACATTAGTGGATAATTTTAAAAAAATAACCAATATGACTAGCCTAGGTGGCCTCATATTTGTTAAAGTAATAATGCATTAGCTAATAACTACTTAATCTTTAATTAATTATTAGTCTAATTTATTCTCATGCACTTAAGCTAAACTTAGGAATTCTTTATTCAATTAACTAAGTGATTTTGTATGTTAACTGAAGTGAACTATTATTAGATCATTTTGTCTCATTGCATGTGATGTTGACACTTCTCCTGATCTAATCCCTTTACCATTTAGGGTTGCTCCTATATAGCACTTAACCCTCATTGTATTATCTCTCTAAGATTTTCTCTTCTATTCTCTTGAACTCTCAACATTTGAGGAATCTTGTTTTTCCTTGAAGTTTCTTGAGGTTCTTTTGTAGCTTTTTATTGTTGAGGAATATTGCACATATTGTTTGCAGATCTCTTGTGTGGAAGGTGTCTATGTTCATTGTTTGATCTTGTGGCTCGTGTTTTTTCATAATTCTAACATGGTATTAGAGTATGGATTCAACAAACCTCTCCTCAATTTATGAGATTTTTTTCTTCAACAAGGGTTACAGGCTTCAGATCTGAATCCGCTTTGATTTTTTTGTAAATTTTGGAGGTGGACGTTTTGAGGTACCTTTTGGCACAAAAAGGACCTCACTGTTAGATTCAGATATGTTGAGAAAGTTAGATTTGGATTTTATTTGGCCTGATTTGGACTCCTAAGGTTAGATATGCAAGGGTTTGAAGTGGTTTTTTTTTCTGAATTTGTCGGGTAGCTGCATTTTCAGTGCACTTTGGCAAAAAGAACCTCACCATTGGATTCAAGAGGTTGATTCAAAAAAATTTGACAATAAATTTTCCCCATTGCAGGGTCAGGAGCTTCTGAGGAAAAAAAATTTACAAGGGCCCATACAGCCCCTGTACAAATTCATGTGCATGAATATAAAATTGCAGTTTGAGAAAAAAAATTCAAAAGGTCGATGTTACTTTTAATTTTCTAGTTTTTATTTTAAATCCAAAAATTTAAAAATAAAAAAAGCAATTATTAAAATTTGCAAATTGAATTTTTTTAGGGTGGCATATTTTTTTTGGCAAAGGCCAATTTAATGTTTGTAGGTTTTTTGGGGGGTACCCACCTGCGAGCCCTACCCCTAGTCCTCCATGCACTGATGGGGTTGTACACTAGCTGACTAATGGATTTTAAAGCCACCAACAACAGCCCTTTTTTGTCAACTATGTGCTTCCTTAGCAATTAGCTATCATTTTTACTAGTAGAAGAAAACTTTTTTCAACTGTGTGGAGATTTTTTAGTAGACAAACAAGATTTTTCGGCCTGCATTTTTTGTTAAATTTTTTGACATATTTTTTCTCATTTATCGACAAATTTTACTAGCCACTACACAACATATTCCGTCAATTTTTTGGAATATGTCATTCCTAATTTTTTACATAGGGCACCAAAAAAAAATTCATCTAATAGGAATATTCCCAAAATATTCTGCTAATGTTAGCATGACATCAGTAGTACAAACATTGCAAATGGCCCCTTTAAGACCCCTTTGTGCCCTAAAGGGTTTTTGTCATAACTTAGGCATATGATATCAAATTTTGGCAACCAAGATATTGTCAGAAAGCTAGTTTTACTAACTTTCCAGTGGTGTGGATCTCATCACCCATTTTTTTGCTAGTGAATTCTATAGCCTATTAAAGTAAAAGGTGTTGTTTTAGTCTCGAGTTCATAACATTTCACTAGTTTCTTCATTTTTCATGATTCCAATGATGTTGGAATTGTCTTTCAAAGCTCTTCATAGTAATCCATGTGTTTTTTATAGATTTTTCTTCAAGTACATTTTATTTTGGTTTGGATTTCACATTCTGGTGAATTACTTGGATGTCTTTAATCCTAGAAACTTTATTTGTGTGGGATGAAAAAAAATTGGTTGTTCTATATGTATTTCTAATATTTTGTCCTATTTGGGCATTGTATACATCTTTTTTATGCATATTCTCTTTTGTAGATGCACTGACACAAAGTACCATTCTAGTGTATATTGTTTAGGGATTTTGCACATCTTGTTGTGCCTTTTGTATTCACATTATGATATAAAGTGTCATGGTGGGTTGGTTTTTTCCTTTGGTTTACCTTAACACCTTTGTCAAGTGAGTTCCCCTTCCATCACAATAGTGAATCCCAATGATTCTTGCCTCATGCGTGTGTGCCTTAGTTTGTGCAACCTTTTATTTACAAGTTGTTTCTCCTACATACACTTCTTGGTCTCACACAGTTTCAATGTACATTTCTTTGCTATCCCTTTTCAACATTATGGGGGGTTTCTACTATTGGTGCTAATGCTTCCTTGGTTTCATGGTTTGAGTGATATATGTATCTTGTTCGTGTTCCTATGTACTTTCAAATGCAATTTACATCAACAGTTGGTTACACATATTTCATGGAGATGGATCATTTACCATATGGACACTCTTACATTATTTTTTTTGGAGGTAACCTTTCATTTTCATTTGATCAGAGACTACCGTCACTATGGTTTCCTCCTTTTCTCCAATTTTGAGAGATATTTTATTTCTACATGGGTACCTCACTAGGCCTTGTTTGTTGGGACCCATCATGTATTCTTTATTTTTAGGGTTTCTAGCTACTTCCTAAGTTCATCTTAAGGGAGGTGTTAGAGTAATCATGTATTAGCTAATAATTAATTAATCTAATTAATTATTAGTCTATTTTATTCTCGAACACTTAAGCTAAACTTGGTCTAAGTTCTTTATTTAGTTAACTAAGTGCCTTTGTATGTTAACTAAAGTGATCTATTATTAGATCATTCTATCTCATCACATGCGATGTTGAAATTTGTCCTGATCTAATCCCTTTACCATTTAGGGTTTCTCTTAAATAGGACTCAATCCTCATTATATTATCTCTCTGAGTTTTTCTCTTTTGTTCTCTCAAACTCTCAACCTTTAAGGACTCTTGTTTTTCCTTGAATTTTCTTGAGTTTCTTCTGTAACTTTTTCTTGTTGAGGAATATTGCACATATTGTTTGCAAATTTCTTGCGTGGAAGGTGTCTTTGTTCATTGTTTGATCCTTTGGGCTTCCATCCAACTCTTGCTTTCAAGTGAAGTTCAAGCATTGTAGTTCTTAATAGGAGCAAAAATTTGGTGATCATCAATTTCTTATTTTATTTAGTAGTTTCTCATTGCCTACCCTAAAGGCTAATGTATAACACCATTTCATTAAAGAAAATAATTCCACTAACTACACTTTAGCAGAGTTGAGAGTATTTTGTTGCATAGTTTTGGGGGCATAAGTTTAGCCTATGCATCAGAAGCTTTCCCAGAAAAGATAATAGTGGCAATGTATTTGATCATTGTGATGATTCATGGTGGATATCATCTTCAATAGGAGCTAAAACATGTAATATCTTAGTATTTTTTTATTTTATTTGTTATAAAAGATATTAATCAATGTAACTATGACTTTCAAAGATTCTGGTGTTGCTATGCAAATTCAACTCAATCAAGAAATAATCAAAGATATCACATACAAGTTTGGAGATGGCCTTGAACAGCCTCCTACCTGAGCATCATTTCCCACAACATTACTATTTGTATCTCTTCTATGGAATAATCCCCTCTTCTTTGAGTGCAGGTGTGTGCTATCTTCTAATGTTTTAGCATATCTAGGCTTATCTTTTGTATCAACTAAGCATGAAGGTTTCAACATATCATACTCTCTAAACTTCCAATTTAATAGGGCCTCTATTAATGCAGTTATTATCTTTTGAGAATTGATCTAAATGTAACACACCCTCATCATCATTTTCAAACTCCTTATCTAGATCTCTAGTGAACTAGAGTTCTCTACTCCAATTATTCTTTTAATAGTTTTTGAGACTATGTTTGAGCTAATTGTATTTTTTTATGACTTCCATCCTTTGGCACCTTCTTATATTTTCTTTTCTCTTCAATCCCCAGCAACATCCCACCAACTAGAGGAGCATGACAAGCTTCTTCCTTTGTGAAAAGTTTATTCCAACTTCAGGGAAAAAATTCAAGGAATTTTTCATCATACTTGTGCCAAATGTAATGCACTTCTTGAATTCCATCAAATTCCTCATTCATTAGAGTTGGTGATCTCTTTTGGATTTACACTCAAAAACACAAGTTGAAACTTTGTTATCTACAAACCTCACACAATTCTTAAAGTTATAGGTTCCAATGCTTTTTACTATAGGTTCCAATGCTTTTTACTTGGATCCCTTAGCTCAAGTTGGAATCTATAATATATTGTCAATGTGATTCAACTCACTATATAAACCATCTAACTTGTAGGAGGATATTTCCATCACACTTTTATAAGATCCAATCTATGAGTTTTAGGAACCATTTTTTGATGAAATATTGTTACATGTTTAGACTATGACCAATTGTAAGAATAAAAACATTATTTATTTGGTTTGTCAAAGAGGCACTCTCCTTAACACAAACAAAGCAATGTTTAAAAATCTTCCTCAATTAACATTGAAGGCAGAGATAAAATATATAAAAAAGGGAGTAAATAATTAGAACATATCATGATCCATTTCTCCTTGAAAATATCTACACATTTTAATTCCACCTTTTATAGTTATCCTAGTAAACTACATAATATCAGTTTGCATGCATAATTCACTAATTTTGTCTCTCAACTAGACCAATCATGACATCTATACAAATGTCCAGTTTACTAATTACATATAAATTAGACTATTGAGGCACCTACATTCTCAATTCAAGGTACGTTAACATCCACTTAACCTCATAATGTAGCTCAAGGATGGGGTGCCTTACTAGGCAGCTCACCCTTGCTTCCAAACAATTAGAAATTCAAATTCATACATTTTCTACCAAACAAGTGCACTCACACTCAATTTATTTAATTCCAAACATTAAATGGATAACTTCAAGTTAACATAAACCAATAATCATTTTATTTATTTCTCTTCCAAGCATCCACAGGCCAAACCAATACAACACCAAAACCACAAATTTAAACTATGTCCATACCATACATTTGTTGTAGCCAGCTAAGGAATATGAATTTTATTTTATTTTAAACTACAACTCAGTCTTCCCTTATTTAGGAATTACTCTCAAACCAATTTAGATGAATACAATCAATATATGTATTATTTTACTCAATCACTCAATTAAAATATACACTTTCTCTATTCTTCACCAAATGTTATGCCCTCCTTCAACTCTTTATTCTCATTAATAGCAATTTTTTGGTCTTACTTATCTTATCTATTCCAACATCCCCTATGGAATCCCAGCATCTGTCAAAAAAAATGCTTCTATACTCCTTCCTAGTGGCTCACACCCCTCCAACTCCTCCCTTCCTTTCAAAAACATCTAGCACTTTCCTTCTCTGAAAAATCTGTGATAATCATCCAAAGAGACTTTTTTTTGTTGTTGTTTCTTTCTCCTTCCTGTTTCCCACCCTAGTTCCCTTCAAATCCCAGCCAAGAAAAATTAAATTCACAAGGTAATATGAATTATTTTATTTTATTCTAAGTTTATTGTCAGCCCTTTCAATTCCAACACCCATATGTTGGGAAAATAAAAAATAAAGGAATTGCAATTACATTAAATTCCTTTGTCTTCATTGCCTAGCAAGAAATTGAAATTAAAATATTTATTACTTAGAAGGGGGTATTGAAATGAAATTTCTTCAAATTTTGTTAGCTCTCCGGTCACCTGCAACACAAAATTTGCATGAGCAAATTGAGATAAAATTAAAAAAATTATTTTTATTTGGTGATGAGGATTGCTCTACACTCAAGATGCTCATGCATTAGACACACCAGGTAAAAATTTTGTGGGCATAGGCTGAAAAAAATGGAGCTGAGTAGTAGGACTACTCTTTGAAGTTGCAAGCAACTTGTAGCATGCTCCCATACTAAATTGGTACCTTGCAAAAAAAAAATCTTCCTTGTCTTCTTCCAACACCTTGCTGGAATGTTTTCCATATTTCTTCATCCAATCTTCTCCTCACTTTCACCTCCTTGTGGGTAACTTCTTCCACCATGAGCTAACCTCTCTCTCTCTCATGCCATCTTCCTCTCATTCTTCCTCTTATGGGATTCAACCCACCACCATCAACCATCCACCTCCACCTAATTCTTTCTTCATGCTCTCTATTTGTGGGATCTTTCCCATCATAATCTGACCACCTCCACCAAACTCCACTTTCATCTTCTATAATTGTGGGAATTAACCCACCACAATTCATCCTCCTTCAAGAACTTTCTCCCCAATGATCACTCTTCACTTTACCCATACCAATAATGATACTTGATTCATGGAAATTAAAGATTTTCATCATCCCTATTTTTGCAACTACATATTCTTCTTCAACCTTTCTTTGTTCCATACCAACATGATGGTTTTATCTAGGTTGCAACTCAATCCTCAACACCTCCATTCTTTCATTCCCCTCATTTTCAAACTCACACAAATGCAAATTAGTATACACCTTAGAATTTAAAAAAATGAAATATACCTATACTGCTACTATATTTTCTCTTCCATTATGTTCAACTACAACACTTCCATCTTCATCACTCATTGTCATCTCCATCTTTGTGCCCTCCAAAGGACCCACTATTGTTGTAGCCAGTTCCTTTTCTTCAAGGTCTACAACTTCACTTGGCTCCTCAATCACTACTATAAATTTTATTGTTCTCTCTTTTTAAATTCTCTTAACAAAGCATGTTCTTCTTGCTTTACTCTTCTCTTCCTCATCCTTTTGCATAAGGATTTCTTCAAGCCTCCCTGTTGCTATGCTTTCTCCAGCACCATCAACCTTCATCAACATGTCCTCCAAAGGAAAAGTTTTCCCTACACTTCTTGCTTCCTCTACCACAGTTACAACTTGCATTCTTGTGTGGGATGCTCCCACATGTTCACCTCTCCATGAAACCTCTGTCAAAGGGTTGAAACACCATTCATTATTTTCAACTTTTCCATCCTTTTCCCAAAATATTTCCTCATCACCAGGTTCTCTCAATTCTTCACACCCACTCCAATTCTCATCTTTTTCTTCAGAATAGTAATCTATCTTCTTCATGTTCCTTTCAACTTTACTTATTTTATCCTCCATTAAACCACTTGTGTGTGGTTATTTCTCATACTTTCATTCATCCCTTTCAACTCCTTTTTCTTTCCCGCCTTCAAGGGCATCCAACCTTTCCTAGAGTTTCATCACCTCTTCATAAATAAAATCTAAAAATCCTCTTTCTTGCTGCTCCATAAACAAAATTATTATAGGTATCTTCATGGCCCATCTCATCCTCTTCTTTGAAGACATCATTTCAATATCTCAATTTGCAACTTTTGCAACATGCATACACACAATTTATAGAGCCAATGCTCTCTACAATTGTAGGTACTCCCTAAAACAAAAAATTCACACTTATCATCCTCTACCCAGTCAAGAATCTAGAAGATGCTTCTCTCAAGACTTCCTCTACCCACTTTCCTTTAGTGGAGGAATTTTATGTACCTTCTAGCTAGCTTTATCTCTCTAGAGGACAACCAACTATTTCACAAAATATTCAAATTTGCAGTTGTAAAATCAAACATACACACACTCTATCATCTTCAAATTTTCTTCAATTTCTTTAATTTTATAACCTTTTGTAGTGAGATTCACCTTCTTTTTATCTCCTCAATGAACCTTTTACCAAGCCCTGATACCACTTAATGCAGCTACCAGGAAGCCCACCCTTGCAACCAAATAATTAGAAATTCAAATTCACACATTTTCTACCAAGCAAATGCACTTACACTCAATTTATTTAATTTCAAACATTAAATGGAAACCTTCAAGTTAACATAGACCAATAATCATTTATTTTATTTCTCTTCCAAGCATCCAAATTCCAAACCAATACAACACCAAAATCACAAATTTTCACTAAAAGAGGGGTAAAATTTTATTCAAACCAAAATAAAGCAGTACAAAGCAAGGGCATTACACACCCCTGTCAATATTCACTAAGTGGTCCAACTTTTGTGATAAATATGGGGATAATTGACCCCTATCTACAATGTTCCAATTCTATAGATGATCGAAATCCCATTTGGCCAAACAATCCACAACCCCATTCCATTCTATAAGAATGTGACAAAAAGTAACAAATTCCAAGGAAGCACACAGATTAAGAATATGTTTTATAATTATAGCCAAATGCCAACTGACATCTTCTAATTGTTTCCTCTTCAGCAAAGTCACCACCACCTAAGAATCAAATTCACAAATGATCTATCTCCACCCAAGAGCACAACTGTGCTCCACAGCATATAAAATAGAAAGAGCCTCCATCACATTGTTCATATGTAGACCCTTATAAACAAAAATATAAACTCAACAGTCCCAGAACTATTCCACCCAACACCCCCAATACTAGCATGACTAGAATTTCCTCGAGAAGTACCATCTGTGTTGATTTTCAACACACCCTGAGGAGGAGGACACCAACGCCCCTCCCTATTTATCTTTTGAAGAGGATGTCAACATCTATTTCTCATGATCTAGCCAACACACTACATAGCACCACTCTAAAGAGGAAGATTGAGATGATTGCAACAAGAAACATCTCTCAGATCCGCACTCTCAGCCAAGTCACACTTAGCTTAAATAGTTTCTCCCAAAGAATGAAGAATTTTCCACCACAAATGTTGGACAACCAACTTCACATCTTGAAAAATCCTATGATTCCTCTCTAGCTAGATATTCCAAATAATAAAGGTCAGTCCAAGAGCCCAAGTAACTTGAAGAAAATAAGTCTTAACAGGTGCCTTCCCCCACCAAGCAAAGAACTCAACCAAAGAAGAGACATGCCAGCAAACCTAGTTCCACACACCCCACCATAAGTTTCATAGCTCCCTAGAGAAGGAACATTGGAAGAAGAGATGAGAGACACACATCGAGGGACCTTGGAACCCTCGCTTGAAAAAGTTATCCCAAGACACCAGTTTTGGAAGACCAGCCACATAAAAAATTGCACTTGGGCCAAGAAAATTTGTTCCACACTAAACCAACAATTTTGATGTTTTTCTATAGATTTTTCTTACACTCTTAAGATCTTTCACCTAAAAGGAGAGAGATAGAACCCCAAAATTGTGGTGGTTCACTCAAATAGAGGATTGTATGATGTTATTAAGACTAAATACAATGATGTAAATGCAACTAAATGATGTAATTGACTAATTATGAATGAAAAACTAATGTAATATGCAATTTTTGAAAACATAATGTGATATGTAGAAAATGAAATAGAGATGAAAACTAATGCAAACAGAATTGAACAAGGTCAAACAGAGT
Source organism: Sequoia sempervirens (assembly GCA_007258455.2). NCBI lineage: Eukaryota > Viridiplantae > Streptophyta > Pinopsida > Cupressales > Cupressaceae > Sequoia > Sequoia sempervirens. The sequence goes on along the minus strand of VDFB02252616.1, from coordinate 25,618,191 downwards.
GCACCTAGGAACTGGATGATGAGTCTGGAATGTTCTAAAATTTGGAAAAGGTCAATGTAAAACACCAGTGGGACTCATTCACCAATGATGCTGAATCAGTCCTGCTACTGACAAAAACACCTAAAAACTGCTTTTTGATAGTCAAGAACTCGAATCTAACAAAATCACCTTTTTCAGCCTTAAGGTGGGACTCATTTGCCACTGATGGAAAATTAGTACTCCAAAATTCTATGAAATCAAAGGTCAATTATGTAGCTCCAGATCTACACTTGTCTTCTTGTCAGGTTGACGGAGTCAAATCTGTAGAAAATGGATTGTAGGTTGTCTCCAAGCTTGAAATAGGGTTTAGTTGACTTGAAACACTTTTTTGACTTGTTGACCACCTTTCAACACCTAATTGCTTGAAAAATTTGCATACAAAAGTCTGCAAACACACATGCAAAAGGGGGGAAATGGTTAAGGGTTAGAGAATAGGGATTTCCCTTGGTCAAATCCCACTTTGGTAATCAAACCCTTAATGAAGAAATGAAATGAAATGAACAAGGAATGATGAATAAACAACATGCAAATGTTCTAAACTCACAACAACCTTGTTGAATAAATCTAAAGATATGTCAATGGTTGCTCCAAGATTCTTGATGAATGCTTGATTGAATGATGCAAAGTGCTTGAATGCTAATTGATGTTGAATGAGTGAGTGCAAGTGAATTCTTGAATGAATTAGGTGTAAAATGAGAATAAAAACACTTATTTATATACACTTATGCCCTAATAACCTAATAATACCTCAACACAGACTGACATAAGGTCTTTTTGGATAAAAACCCAAAAGAAAATTTGAATTATTTTGAATCTGGAGCCAAGAGGGACTCATTTGCCACCCATGGAAAATGGGTCCCACCTTGGGCTTGTATGTGGGTGTCAGGAATTAAATCATGTTTAATGTTATTTGTCAGGTTTACATTCAAAAATATGTTGGTATGTGGCGACTGATCATGCTATACTGTATAGCCCATGGTATACTGTACACCCTAGCCCCCCGTCCTCGCCAGGTTTAGCAGGGGATATAGATACCAGACGGAGTACCACAGGTTATGTATTTACAGTTGGTGGGACAGCAGTGAGTTGGATTTCTCGCTTGCAGAAGGTGGTTGCTTTATCCACCACAGAGGTAGAGTATGTTGCTGCAACAGAGGCGGCAAAGGAGATGATATGGCTGCAACTTTTCATGGAGGAGTTGGGAAAATTGCTGAAAATTACTTGTTTACAGACAGCCAGAGTGCTATACAGCAAAATAGACCAAGCATCATGACAAAAAGACCTAAAAGACCATGAAAATGTCAATGATCCACTTTTCTATGGTACATTTATCCCCCACTTTAGTGAGAGGATGAACTTGCTTCAAACTCACACTAAAGTAGCCATGCACATCGAGAAGGATCCAAATGCACATGCTAGCAAGATGGAATGACAACAATCAAGAGGGATGATCAAGACCCTAGGATGAAGATCCCATGGAAAACTAAACATAAGAACAAAGGAACACAAGTGTTAAAGAGAAAAAGAGAGGGAAGATGGAAAAGGAAAAGTTGGATCAAGCTTCGATCATTTGTTCAGCTAGTTGTGAATCAGATCTAGGTTGTTTGTCTGAAAAAGAGAATGCATACTCACTTTGGGGCCATAGAACTCATGGCATTCTACTAGGTGGGAAGACCCAAAAGGGTGAAGTACATATGCTAGTTGGTATGTACTCACAAACACATAGGTGGCTATGGGGAAATTCATGTCATGGAATGGGCTTCCTGCTCAACCATATCAAAGTTATACCTCCTGATAACTTTAACAAGGTACCTCAAAGGAAAATGTAGGTTTGTGCTTCATGAGACAAGCAAAGCTTTGTATTCTTAGAAATCATGAACAAATGCAAAGGTACCACAGGAATGCAAGTTGCGTTATGCAAGGTGGCAAAGATGTAAAATGTAAAATGAAAAAATGAAAAAGATGTTCAAAGGAGTCTTGTTAAGTTCATGCAAGGTTTATTACTTAGGGAACATTGTGTCCAATTCTCCAAGAGAAGACCAATCAAAGAATAGAATATTCACAACTTAGGGGATGCAGTGCATCGCATCAGGCCACTAAGAGGAATGTAATATGCTAAGAGAGATCATGCTTATGAAGGACATCACACCCAATGTCATCAAAAAAGTGGCAAACACATTGTATGAAGTGACAAGGATGTACTAAGAACTAAGAATACAAATGAAATGATGCCAATGTATGCCCCCCACTTTAAAGGAATTGCTACACACCGTTCTGTGAGCAATTACTTTAAAGTAGTGAAGGAAAAAAGAAAAAAGAAAAAAAGACATGAGAGCCAACTTGGAAAGCACCTATGCCAAGTCATATGTTTCTAAGGAAGGCTACATCATGTAAAAGAAAAAGAAAACAAAAGAAAAGGAAGGGTTTCCCCCCATAAAGGAACATGCCAAACACATAAGGGATCTATGGTTTTGGGGTCAGTATGTTTGTTGTGGAATTTTTTTTTAAAGAGCTCGGAACTGTCATCATTCCCCAAAGACATAGAACTAGAAGAATGACACAAAAAGAGCGAAAACAAATGAAAAATAAAGTCCGTTTTGGGTCAACATGGAAGAGACATTGTGGTCTCAACGCTTTGCGTCATCCCTAAAAGGAATTTACACAAGCGAAAAGAAAACAAGGAAAATATTTTGGGTCAACATGAAGGAGAAATTTTAGTCTCAATGCCTTGCATCATCCCCAAAAGGAAACACAAGAAAAAGACAAAGTAAAAAGGAAAAGGGAGCATTTGGGTCAACATGGAAGAGACATAGGGCATCTCAACACTTTCCATCATCTCCAAAAGGAGAACACAACAAAAGAAAAAAAGAAAATGTACGACATATAGAAGAATAGAGGTACAAATAGAGGAAGTGTACAAAGAGAGAAAGAACATCAAATGCACATTACAGGGGAACACGATACACACATACAAACACACCAAAAGGAAAAGAAAAAGAAAAAGGAAAATTATGTAATAGGCTAGCAAGGCGAATGAAAGTTAGCCATCTAACAAGTCATCCACCTCCCAATCATGTTCAATATATTGTGAGGGTGGTTGACTATCCAAAGGAAGAATTGCAAGTGCCAAACTAGGGGGAGTGCCAGGTTCTTCACTTGGTGTAGCAGATTTATCATTTAAGCTCATAGATGATGAAAATAAAGAATTTAAATCATAATGCACTTCTTCATCAATTTTAGTGATCTCCTCATCATCATCATCATCCAAGTTAATCACAATGGGAGAACGAAGAGCAATTTCCAATGAAGGGTGTATTAGGAGTTGTGGTTGTTGGATCAGATCATTTTTTTGTGAGGGTTGTACCATACTATCTTGTGGTGGGTCAAGAGGAGGAGGGTGATTAGGTATTTCTTTTTTCAAAGTTGGAGGTTGATTTTCTTTGGCATTTTTGGTTTACATTTGACGATCAAGGAGACGATAACAACTCCTATGCTCCCTAGCATCGCAGTTTCTTTTAATTTTATTTTGAAGTTGTTGATGTGTAAGAGTGGGTTGATCCACCATAGGTTCCTTTTCTTCTGGGGGAGAAGAATGGAAGAAACTGAAGAAGATGGGGCAATCACTTTCTCTTTGGCTTTATAAACTTGTTTAAAGAGAAGAGGCATGATGAGAGTGGTTTCATTATCTCTTGGGAATTTAAATGATGAAGGGGAAGTGTCTATGGTTGGGTGCTCATGAGGTTGTATTGTTTATTTAGTTTCAGACTCGGGCTGAAGCATGGTCTCATCAAGGATAGGAGTAGTGGAAGTGGATGGGGACATGTTACGAAGAGACAATTCGGCTATTCATTTGGCCTTGAACTTTTGATAGGTTATGAAAAAGAAGTCCTTTCGAGGGGTGATGGGTTCCATAGGTCCAAGCCAAAAGTATTCTAATGAAAAATTACCTTTAGAGGACAATGGGTTAAACCCACTATGGTGTATGGTAAATATCTCATTGTCATGCAGAAACTTCAAACATTTGTGAACAATTGAAGGAACAACTTTCATCGAGCGAAGCCAAGGATGAACTAGCCACAAATGAAACTAATCCGATTGTGGAATAATAGAAAATGTTACATCCAAAGTTTTGGGTCCTATCTGTAATGGGAGTATGATCGATCCAATCATAGGGCACATAAAACCAATATGTGTTTTAATCCATGCGATTATTTTTTTATAATCATCTTGATAGAGATTGTGTAATACTAAAAACTCTTCGTGATCACATTCTCACCACAGGTGGGATATATTAATATCCCACTGGTGGGATTATCATAGATTATGTCGGCTATGTAAAGAGGACCATCAGGAAGCTTTTTCAGTATGTCATGAGAAGAAAAAGTAATATCAAGATATTTGTTGGTTGGGCCCTTACGAGGGACAATGTCTATCATTCCCACAAGTTCATCCATAAGATTAACTTGGGTAACCTTTGGAGTAATATCATGTTGTTCACTATTTGTATCAATGTTCATCACATGAGTGTTTGAAGGTTCACTAGCCTTGACAAATGAAACATTGTGTTTAGGCATAGGGTTGGTAAAAAAAATTAAATTCTGATTAGGGGGTGCAACGGACTTATTGCCTTGATCATTGACACCTGCAATGGACAAATGACCAGAATCAATGAGGTCTTGAACTAACTATTTGAGATGCTTACATTGTTCGGTGTCATGTCCATTTTGGCAATGAAAATGAAAATAAGCATTTGGTTTAAAGGTTGGTGGTAAAGGCTTGGTTATATCAAGTGGTTTAACGGTATGCAAAGTGATCATCTGTTGCTAGAGCAGTTGATTAATTGTGTTATGGAGAGTATCTGGTAAGGGGGTAAATTGTCTCTTCAGGTCCCCATAGGTAAAGGGCACCATTGCTTTAACAACTGCCACTTGACTTGGAACAGGTTGAGTTGTTTGTGGAGGAGGCGGATTGAACTGTAAGAAGCCTCTTTTTGGTTTTCTAAAGTTTTGTGCATTGTTTTGGTTTCTTTGTTCAGACTTCTTAGCTGGGTTAAAAGTGGACTTTGAATCACGACTAGTAACCGAGTTGTGATAGTCACAAAGGGTTGTGCATAAATGCATGAATGAAGGAAATTTCATCATAGCTAACTTATCATGAAGGTGAGTGTGCAAGTTTTCGATAAACATATTTTTCAGATGTGAATCAGGAATCTTGACATCAATTTGAGCATACAATGATTGATAACGTGAAATGAAATCAGTTACTTTTTCATCTACATTTTGTTTACATTGCATTAAATTGACCATTGTCTTTTTGGGAGTCATATGGACTTGGAAATGACTTATAAAGGCATCCACAAGTTCATTAAAGGATCGGATTGAATGATTAGGTAAGTTTGAAAACCACTCTAATGCAGTGTCCTTCAAGGTCCTAGGAAAAATTTTGGCTAATAGTTTATTGTCAAGGACAAAATCACTGCACAATGTTACATATAGGCATTAACATGATTAGTAGGATCTCCTTTACCTTTGTACTTCTCAAACCTAGGAATCTCAATTCCCTATGGCATCTGTGTTCTCAAGATCTTTAGAGATAATGGGCTACTATGGACATGATATGTGGGTGGAACATTTTGACTTTGGCTAATGGTGGAGATTTGTTGTTGCATGGATGAAACAGTGTTAAAGAGTTGTGTAATGATGGGATCAGTGTAAGTGGAATGAGGTGGAAGGGAAAATGGTGATGGACTGTATGTAATGTTAGGAGAAGTGAAAGGAACACTAAGAGGGGTGAAGGTGGAAGAGGGAACATTCGATGCCACAAAAGAACTAGGAATGCTAGTTGGAATAGCGAAAGAAAGAGTCACATGACTAACTTGTTGAATGGTTGTTGTAACTTGAGGAGTGGTATAGGTGGGTATGGATGCTATGGTTGAAGGGGGAGGAATGTGAGATCCTCCTTGGCTCACAACAATGTTTGTTGGTTGGGAAGTGGAAGGAACATGTTTGTTGTATATCTCAGTTATTATTTTCATAACTTGTAAGCCATTGTCACTTTCAATAAAGTGATGAAGGTTTTCTATTGCAGGTATGGCAATGGTGGAAATGTTTTCAAGGGATAAATCTTGTTGTAAGTGTGCAAAATCCTCATGAATACTAATGACTTTTTCTTATGGAATGGAATTTGTTTGGGTTTCAACATGCATTGTATGTGAAGGTAAAGGAATAATAGTGGTAGTATCCATTCTTAATGCACCATTTTCCATACTAGGAATAGGAGCTCTTGAGATCCCAAGGTCCACAATGAAAGTGCTATTGTGGGAAGCCATGAGTCTAGAAATTCGTCTCACTAAAGTATTATCAATAGGGAACCATACACTCTTACAAGTACCACAAAATATGGGGTGAATGAAAATGAAAACTATGGATAATAAAATGCTAATGACAGAAATTCTATAAACTGAAACAAGAAGGCAATAACAGGAAACAAAAATGTAGGAAATACTGTGAAAATGCTAGAAATTTGAATGCAGAAAATGTAGTTGGATTGATTCACCTAGGGTGGCGAATGAGTCCAGGTATGAGATTGTTTTGTGTTTTTAAAAAAAAATTAAAGTGATTTCAATGATTTTCAGATGCAGAATGAGGATGCAAGTGAAATTTTTCAATTTTTGAATGATTTGATATGCAAAAATGAAGTCTAAATGAATCTTTCAATAATGCAATTTGAGAAACCCTAAGATGCAAAAACAATGCAAAAACTAGTGCAAAATATATTGTTATGAGTCCAAGGATGTGAATGCAAAGGAAAATCAGAAAGACAATGTGTTCAATATGCAAGTTCACCAAAGTGAACCATCGATTTTGATGTTGTTCTATGGACTTCTCTTGCACTCTTAGGATCTTTCACCTAAAAGGAGAGAGATAGAACCCCAAAATTGTGGTAGTTCACTCAAATAGAGGATTTTATGTTGTTATTAAGACTAAATGCAATGGTGTAAATGCAACTAAATGATGTAACCTATTGATTATGAATGCAAAACTAACATAATATGCAATGTTTGAAAACACAATGTGATATGCAAAAAATGAAATAGAGATGAAAACTATTGCAAACAGAATTGAACAAGGTCAAATAGAGTGCACTTGTGAATTGGATGATGAATCTAGAATGTTCTAAAAGCTGGCAGGATTCAATGTAAATGACTAGTGGGACTCATTCGCCACTGATGGTGAATCAGTCCTGCTATTGACAAAAACACCTGAAAACTGCTTTCCGATAGTCGAGAACTGGAATCTGACAAAATAACCTTTTTCATCGTTAAGGTGGGACTCATTTGCTACTAATGGTGAATCAGTACTCCTCCAAAATTTTGTGAAATCAAAGGTCAATTATGTAGCTCCAAATCTACACTTGTCTTCTTGTCGGGTTGACAAAGTCAAATCTGCAGAAAATGGACTGTAGGTTGTCTCCAAGCCTTAAATAGGGTTTAGTTGACTTGAAACACTTTGTTGACTTTTTGGCCACCTTTCAACACCTAATTACTTGGAAAATTTGCATACAAAATTCTACAAACACACATGCAAAAGGGGTAAATAGTTAAGGGTTATAGTATAGGGATTTTCCTTGGTCAAATCCCAATTTGGTAATCAAACCCTTAATAAAGAAATGAAATGAAATGAACAATGAATGCTGAAAAAACAACATGCAAATGTCCTAAACTCACCACAACCTTGTTGAAAAAATTTAAAGATATGTCAATGGCTACTCCAAGATGCTTGATGAATGCTTGATTGAATGATGCAAAGTGCTTGAATGCTAATTGATGTTGAATGAGTGAGTGCAAGTGAATTCTTGAATGAATTAGGTGTAAAATGAGAAGAAAAACACTTATTTATACACACTTATGCCCTAATAACCCACTAATACCTCATCATAGGCTAACATAAGGTCTTTTTGAATAAAAACCCGAAAGAAAATTTGAATTATTTTGAATTTGGAGCCAAGAGGGACTCATTCACCACCCATGGTGAATGGGTCCCACCTTGGGCTTGTAAGTGGGTGCCATGAATTAAGTCACATTTAATGTTATTTGTTGGGTTTACATTCAAAAATGCACTTAATTAAGTCTTATGAGTGCATAAAGGGGTCATATAAAGCATAAGAAAGGTGTAAATAGTGAAATCAAGCCTAGAAAAGCATGAAATCTTGTTACAAGACTTTACAAAACTTTAAAATAGGACTTGACAAATGATGAAAAGGTGATTTTTTAGTGAATTGTAATGAGGAGAGTCTAGAAAAGTGTAGAAACTTCACAACACCTTCACAAGAAATCATAATTTGAATTTTAAGGACCTGATGCGAATGCATAAGTTACATTGCAATATTAAATCAAAGCAAAATAGACCAAGCATCATGACAAAAAGACCTAAAAGACCATTAAAATGTCAATGATCCATTTTTCTATGGTACACACACATGCTTCCACCAAGGAACCTCAGTTTCCCCAAACATCTTTCTAACCAACTCTCCATAACCCACTAAAATAGAGTACTTACCATATAAATCACTGTTACTCCAAGCCAAGACATCCTACCCCTCCAATGTATTACATTCATGCTAAGCAAGAATCTGAGCTAGCTCTTTCCTATCCTCCTTCAACCCTCTTGGCATCCAATTCGAGGAGTGCTTCCATCTAAGACTGGTAGCCAACCCAATATTCTAAATAGTCTTATAATTCTCAATCATTTTCCAACCTATAGCAGTAAAATGTTCACAAAGAGGTTGGAGGTGAGGGTAAGTAGAATGAATAGGAGGATGACCATCCCAAGAATCTAACCAAAAAAGAACCTGAGACCCGTATGATAGATCCAAAATAGCCCCTTCTTAACCCACTAAGCCCCCTATTTTAGAGTATGTCAAATCATAGATCCCCTTCCTTCTAAAGGGAAGTGAGGAAAATCAAAAGTATTAACATCCTTAAGATACTTGTGGGTGATAATTCGAGCCCAAACCTAATGTTGACTAGTACACCAATGCTAATATAACTTGGTTGCAAGAGCTTTCCCATTCAAAACAACAGAGCATAAGTTGAGGCCCCCCTCTCTCTATGACCTACACACAGTTTCCCACTTAACAAGACTTAACTTAGCCATCTACAAGTTACCACTCCAAATAAATTGTCTTGAGAGAGCATCAAATTCTGTTAAGAAATACAACAGATCCGCCTAAATAAAAAACTTGTAAATAGGGAGAGCTTGGATAACATACTTCAGAAGATTCTCTCTTGCAGCAATAGATAGCCAACGATGAGTCTAATGAGTGACCTTACTGTGCAGCTTATCAAGCAAAGTTTTCCAAGAAGACCTGGACTACCTACCAACAACAAGAGGAATTCCCAGATAGACAAAGGGAAGAGACCCAATCCGAAACCTCAAAATATTAGCAATCTATCATTGAATAGCTTGAGGAGTATTAAAAAATTAGATAGAAAACTTGTGCTCATTGACTTTTTGACCTGAAGCAGCTAGGTAAATATCCAAAGCCTGCCTAAAAGAAACAGCCTCTTAAAGATGAGCCTTCCCCATAAGAGTAGTTTCATCCACAAACTAAAGATGAGAGAGATATGGCATCCCATTTCCCTAATACCAACCTTGGATCATGCCTTGGAAAACCCAAGACTTAATAAATCTTCCCAAACCCTCAACCATAATAATAAATAGATAAGGGGAGAGAGGATCTCCTTGATGAAGGCCCCTAGAAGCCCTAAAAATCTTAGAAGGTTCCCCATTCATAATAACAGAAAAAGAGGAAGAGGTAACACAACTCATAGTCCAACTGACCCAATCTAGACTAAAACCAAAGCCTAAGAGAATTCTCTACAAAAAAATGCCACTGAACTCTATCATAAGCTTTGGCCATATCCAACTTGATGAACATAGATTTCTCCTTAGAATTTTCCATAGAGTGAATGACTTTAGAGGAAACCACCACCCAATCCAGGATTTGACTACCAACCGCAAAACCCCCTTGCTCCTCAGAGATCATTGAAGGAAGACAAACTTTGAGCCTCTTTGCAATCAATTTAGTAATAATCTTGTACACCACATTACAAAGAGAAGTAGGTCTAAAGAATTTGAGCCGATCATTACCTTCCTTTTTAGGAATGAGAACCAAGAAAGTAGAATTCAAGGCTCAAATAATTCTCTTACTACGTATAGATTATCGAGCAACCTCTAATAAATCCAAACTTATAATGTCCCAAAATTCTTTAAAAAAATCAACAAGAAATCCATCCAGACCTGGAGCTTTAACTTTATTCATACCAAAAACAACCTCTTCCAATTCAGACAAAGAAATCAAATGAATGAGGAAATCATTCATCTCATTGGTGATTAGGGAGGAAATGCAAGTGAGGATCAAATTCTCCTCATATTTTGTTGGAAGTGAATCTTTAGAAAAAAAGAGAAGAATAGAATTGTCTAGCCTCACAAGACAAAGCCTACAGAGAAGATATGTGGAGCCCTTCTGAATTAACCAAAGAGGAAATAAAACTCCTATTACAAAAAGCTTGCACAGAATGATGGAAGAAAGTAGTATTCTTACCCCCTTCCTGAAGCCAATCAATCTGAGCCTTTTGTTTCCAAAAAATCTCATGTCGAAGCTCCCACTCCTCCACTACTCTCACAGCCTAGGATTCAGCTCTTCCTAAAGCATCCGAGAAACCATAATCCTAAACTTGGCAAGTAATCACATCAAGGTGCATCTAAGCATTCTTCTTCATAACCTTTAGGTTGCCAAAACACAACCTATTCCATCTCTTAAGGTGATATTTGACACATTGAAGTTTCTTAACAAAGGAATACATAGTTGTTCCATAAGTAGGGCCTCCATCACGCCACCACTAGGCCATAAGATCATGCACTGAAGAATCTCAAAGCCACATAAGCTAAAACTTAAAAGGAGGATTCTTGGAAACCATAAAAAAGGTAGCTGAAAATTTAATTGGCCAATGATCGTAACCCCTCCAATCAAGAATCTCAAAACTAGTAACCAAGTTGCCCCCCACCCAAAAATAGGAGACAATAAATTTGTCCATCCTTTTAGAAATCGCTTTCTCTCCACTCCTATTATTCCAAGTGAAAACCCCATTCTAAGGCTTAACATCAATTAAAGCTAGAGAATCCACATTTTACCAAAAAAAATTAGAAGCAGGCCCAAGCCTAGGCAACCCACCTCTTTTCTCTGCAAAACTCAACACAGAATTAAAATCACCAGCTAAGACCCAAGGAAGATATGGAGCACAATATCTAACATACCTTAAATGAGCCCAAAGCTGAATTTTTCAATGAATATCAGTCAAAGCATAAACATAAGAAACAAAAATAGTCTTACCTATTTCCAAAGTGGAGGCAACCATGGAAATAGTAGAATGACTAGAAATCCACCAAAGGGGAGCAATCTTTCTTGGATCCCAAAAAAGAGCCAAACCCCTAAAGCTCCCCTGAGAACCAATGCACTGACACTAACCAAAATACTAGATACGAGAAGCACACTGAAGCATGAAATCAACTGAAAGTTTAGTCTTCTAGACACAAAATATTTCCAAATAATGGACAGCAACCCAATCATGAATAGACCAAAATCACAAATTTAAACTATGTCCATACCATACATTTGTTGTAGCCAGTTGAGGAATATGAATTTTATTTTAATTTAATTTACAACTTAGTCTTCCCTTATTTGGGAATTACTCTCAAACCAATTTAGATTAATACAATCAATCTCTATATTATTTTACCCAATTTACATAATTAAAATATGCACTTCCTCTATTCTTCACCAAATACTATGCCCTCCTTCCACTCTTTGTTCTCATTTATAGCAATTTGTTGGTCCTATTTAATTATCTTCTCTATTCCAATGTCCCCTATGGCCTCCTAGCAACTATCTCAAAAAAATTCTTCTATGCTCCTTCCTAGCAGCTCACACCCCTACAACTCCTCCCTTCCTCTCAAAAACGTCCAACACTTTCTCTCTATCTGAAAATCTACAATAATCATCCAAAGAGACTTTTTTTATCAGCTCAAAGGTGCTAATGGTAAGTGTTATTTAACTCAAATCAATGAGAATTGGCTATGGAATAGAAGAATGTACCACATCAATTTTGATGGCCTAGTGAGGATCAACTCTACTCAAGTTGTGAGAGATCTACCAAGAATTGCAAAGCCTATCAATGCAGTTTGCAAGGAATGTCAAGTTGGGAAGCAAACAAGAAATAGGTACAACATCAAAGAATATTCTAATGTAGGACCTTTGGAGTTAGTGCATATAGAACTATGTGGACCTACAAAAACAAGAATATTTCAAGGTGACAAGTGTTTTAAGTTTGTAATTGATGATTACTCTAGAATGACTTGGGTAACTTTTCTTAGAGAAAAATTAGAAGCTCTAGAAAATTTTAAAGAGTTTAAGGCTATGTTTGAGAATGAAATGGATATGAAAATAAAATTCTTAAGGTTTGATAGAGGTGGATATTTCACCTCCAATGAGTTGAAATTTTTTTGTGAAGATCATGGGATAAAGAGGCATTTTTCAACCCCTAGAACTCCTCAGTAGAATGGAGTTGTGGAAAGAAAGAATAGGACAGTCTAGGGAGCAGAAGGACAATGATGAAGGAAGCAAATATACCAAATGTCTATGGGAGAGAATCTATTCATACTACAGTATACATACTCAACAAAGTACAAGCAAGATTAAATAGTTCAAAGACTCCCTATGAACTATGGTATGGAAGAACTACTATAAAATATTTCAGAGAGTTCAAAAACAAATGTTATATCAATATAGTTGAAGAAAACTTTGGAAAGTTTGATCTGCAAGGTTAGATGAAGGAATCTTCCTTGGATATTCTACAAGAAGGAAGGCTTACCAATACTACAAAAAGAGGTTGAAGAAGATAGTTGAACGTGCAATTTTCAAGGTAGATGAACCACATAAAATCTTAGTACTAATAGAAGGATATGAATCTGATGAGTCCTCTTGTAGAGAAGAATAAATAGAAGAAGAGAAGGAAAAGGAGATGCAAGTTGAAGAGGAAAAGTCTTCTAAAAGGATTCCTAAGACTCCTAAGTATGTGTAGAAGAATCATTTTGAATTTTAGATTATTAGTGATAAGAACAAAGGTGTGTTGACAAGAAGAAAATTTTTCATGATAGAAGAATAGGTAAATTTATGTCTAGTTTCTAAAGTAGAACCTAAGACACTGATTGAAGCATGTAAGGATGAAAATTGGACCAAAGCAATGGAAAAATAATTGATGTAAATTGAGAAGAATCAAACTTGGGAATTAGTCCCAAGACTAGTAAACAAGAATGTAATAGGAACAAACTGGGTATTCTGAAACAAGTTGAATGAGAATGGAGAAGTTGTCACAAATAAGGCTAGACTTGTGCATAAGGGCTACTCACAAGTGGAAGGAATAGTTTTGAGGAGAAATTTGCTCTGGTGGAAAGAATAGAGGCCATTAGGATGTTTTTAGCCTTTGTGGCACATAAGTATTTCAAGGTTTATCAGATGGATGTGAAGTTTGCATTTTTCAATGGTGAGTTGAAAGAAGAGGTATACATTGAACAACCAAAAGTCTTTCAGTTTTTAGATAATCCTAATATGGTTTCCACATTGAAGAAGGCAGTGTATGGACTCAAGAAAGCTTCCAAAGCTTAGTATGCAAGGTTTGATAGGTATTTGTTGCAGAACAGATTCAATAAAGGTACTGCAGATAGCAATCTATATTTCAAAGTTGAAGGAGAACAAATTCTAATTGTGGTAAGTGTGTGTTGATGACATAATATTTAGAGGAAATGAAGGTATGTGTAAGATATTTGCAAAAGAGCTGCAAAAAGAGTTTGAGAAGCCTATGTTTGGGTAGATGAATTTCTTTCTTGGGCTACAAATCTGTCAGATAGAAAAAGGAATTTTCATTTCACAATCAAAGTATGTCAAGCAAATGTTAAAGAAGTTTGGAATGGAAGGCTCTAAACTTGTATTTACTCCTATGGTTAGTAGTTGCAAGTTGAGAAAGAGTGATGAATCTCCTAAGACTGATCAGAGAAAGTACATAACAATGATTGGTGGACTATTATATATAACTACTACTAGACCAGATCTCATGCATACAGTTTGTCGTGTGGCCAGATTTCAAGAAGATCCTAAAGAATCACATATGGCAACAATAAAGAAGATATTAATATATTTGTCTAGGGCACTCTGGACTACGGTCTATGGTATCTAATGGATACTAATTTATCTTTAAGTTCCTATACAAATGTAGATTGGAAAAGATGTGTGGATGACAAAAAACTACAAGTGGAGCTGATTTATTTCTTGGAAGCAGATTGGTTTCATAGCTAAGTAAGAATTAGGACTCAGTCTAATTATCTACTGTAGAAGTAGACAATCATGCAAAAGCATATTGTTGCATACATGTGTTGTGTATGAAGAAGACATTAAATTATATCATATGATGAACCTATTTCTATCTCATGTGATAATACAAGTGCTATCAATATATTAATGAATCTGGTGATGCATTCAAGTATAAAGCATATCTCAATTAGGTATCACTTCTTGAGAGAGAAGATTGTATAAAATGAGGTGAAGCTAGAGTATGTTCCTACAAAGGATCAATTTGTATATATTTTTACAAATTCCTTCCTAAAGATGCATTTGAGTATCTCCAGTAGAAGTTAGGGTTTGTTACCCCTCCTTTCAACTATATACATAAAAGTTTGCATCAGCCCAGTGGAGCAATTCAAGATTTATTATTTTTGTTCTAGATTGATGAAGTCTACCTCTCAAGGGGATTAGGTATTATTATTGTTGGTTGGTGAAGTCAAAAGAAGCATACTTTGTTCCCTTAAGGGGGAGAGTGCAAAAAAGTGAGTGCAGTAAAGAGAGAGTGTAGTTGCTTGTTGGTGTTGCAAGTGGTGTATGCAGATGGTGTATGAAAAGTGTAGATGATTCCCTTTCAATATTTTCAATGGGGGAGAGAAAGAGAGTGGGATGGTTTTATTTCCCTTTTCCATTGATTTCAAAGGGGAGAGAGTTAGAGTGGTTGAAAAAACATAAGTTTAGAAAAGTATTACAAGAGAGAGCTAGAGTTGCATGGGAGAGAGTTGGTTGAACAGTGTAGAATAGTATATGGTTTGAAGACCATAGGGGGAGAGAGTTTTCAAGAGAATGATAATAAGATATACCCTAGTCTAGGGGGAGTACTGCTTGTTGCAAAGTTGTTGTTAGTATGCTTTTGTTGTTGATAGTTTTTTAGAACCATTGTTGCCATCAATGACAAAGGGGGAGATTGTTGGAATCATGAGTTTGGTTGTGAGTTGTTTGGGTGTTTCCATTGATTTCAACCCCTTGTATGAAGAGAGTTTTTGAATTTTTTTGGTGTTGGTGATGTCAACCCCTAGCATTAGAGTTGTTGGATGACTAGATTTGTTGGTATTGATGTTAACACAATCTTGCTAGTGTTGTCATTGGTGTCTTACTTCAATATAGTTGCAAAAATTTTGGATGAAATATATTTGATGAGAGGTTTTGTAGTTGTTTCATATGTGTTGTAGAGATTTTATTAGTTTTGTTGATGCAGTTGGTTCACTTGGTTTCCAAGTGCTTTTGAGAAAATTTGAATAAAAGAGAGTTCAGTGTGACAAAGTGGTGTTCAGTGTTTTGCTCCACATTTTTACATGGTTGAAGATATGCCTACATGGTTTGGATATGATTATTAGAGCTGTTCCAAGGTTCTATATCCAAATTTTTAGGTTCTATATTGTACTCCAGTGGAAGATGTGTTTGACAGTATGTTTTTCTAGTGAAATAGGGAGTCTAGGAGAAATGAGATTGCTCTCCATTTCTCCACAATGAAGGTTCTTGGCTTGCAAATCTAGGAACATGCTTATATATATTATGTATCTACCTTCCCTTGAATTTTTAGGTGTTGTGGTGTTTTATAAGGTTTTTTGGTGAGTTGGATGTCGATGCTAGTGTGTCTAGTTGCACATAATAAAGGTGTTTTTTAATTTTTAGTTGGTTACAGTAATAGTGGAAAATATTCTAACGATTTGAAATATTATAAGATGTTCTGAAGTGTTGTTGTGTGGTCTGTGAGATGTTTCTGGACTTGGAGAGGTGTGTTTGGAGTTGCTTGTTAGTGTTAGGGTAGGTTTGTCTGACCTAGCGTGCTAGTGCTAATTGCAATAGATGATTGTTGTTTGTGGAATGTTGAGAAGCATGTCAATGTAGATTTGGGTCCTAGTTAATTGTGGTGTGGTCTTCCTTCACTTATTTACACCTTGGAAGTGTTTGGTGCCAACCTATTTGATGTTGTGCGGTTTAGGTGCATACAATTCCTTAAGGTGGACCTAATCAAGATTGTTTTAGGTCGAGGATGGTATAAATACAAGGAAAGTTGTGATGTGAATAGTGAAGAGATTGTGAAAGTGATCAAGTGTGGTGATCTGAGTGTGAGCTTTAATCCCTATGACTCCCAAATGCAATGAGTAGAAGGTGTCTACATTTTAGTCTATTGAATGAGTTGTTTTTGCTTCAATGGAACTATACCTTCAGCATAAGAGAGATGCATTGTTAGCAGTTCGAATTGGTAGTGAGCCAACCCTTCTTCTATCTTCTTTCTTCTGGATGGTGAGTCCTTTGGTAGTCAGCCCTTCTTTCTTTTAGGCAATGAGCCTATTGTATTTAGTGTTTCTATTCATTTATATTGTGAGTTAATCCTCGTTGTGGTTTTTCCCTTCTTATTTTTTCCATGTAAATCTGGTGTTCTTATGTGTTTTATATGTTTGCATTATTGTTTTATATGTTTACATTTTGCTAATGCATGATAACGAATTAAGGGAAAAAATAGACCTAAATGTTAATGAGGGTTTTGATGTTTTATTGTACAACTGATTCACCCCCCCTCTCTATTTTCCTATGCATCTAACATTTGGTAAGATCTAAAGGAAATAAAAATGACATGCAAAGTGTGAGAACAGCCCAGTTGTGACCTATATCTTCTAGACTCAAAAAATGAAAGGAAAATCTAAAATTATCAATCATTCTAGGGTGTTTTGGGGCATGAATACACCAATGCACTTAACTGGCCAATGACACCAAATGGCCTTCTTGGGAGAAATTTCAAATCAATGGGTGAAGGTAATTTTGAAGGAGCATTATGGTAGAACTCAGAAGGCAATGAGAAAGATTTTGGGTATGGGTTTCAGGGAGGATGAAAGCTGATACAAGGTGAACATAGACATCACCTCTCATTTCATTGTATTGTTTCTTGAAGTAGGGGAGTTGAAGGAGGTGATAAAGGTCCTTTCCATGTCACCCTATTAAAAAGAATAATTTGGGAGTATTAGAAAAAGTCTTATGGGTAGCAAGATATGGTGTGGGGCTACCATGGACAAATGGCATCCTTCTGGTGCTAGAAGAAGTAGCAGCAGTAGAATGGTTCTTGTTTCTTAGTAATTTCAAGACTAGAATGTTAATGAAACACAAGGCACTCATAATGAAGGGTTTCCAATTCCTAAAAAGGGTGAAAAACCTAGAACTTGTGCTTTGTGAATTTGACAACATGCTAGTAGGAGGCGCCTATAATAGTTTGAATGTTATATGTCAAAAGTTTCATTTTTGTAATATGGAAATAGCATGGCTATCTATGAAGGGCTCATCTTTCCTTGAAGAGCCATGTGTAAAAGCAACCTTATGACTAAGCTAGAATATTGGTAAAATAATGTAAATATATTTTTTAGTAATATAATGGAGTAGCCCTAGTTGTAGCTTACATATAGAAAAATATATATTTGTGTGTGTGAAAATATATATAGGAACATTGATAGTGTTTTTCTTGTACAAGGGGACACCAATAGCATAGGCTAAGAAAGTTAATTAAGTAAATATTTAATTGCTATTAAAATCAAATGACTTGAGTAATTGTAAAAAAAAAGAAGAAAATGTAACTTAATTGAATAAATATATAATTTTAGAGGAAAAACATAAGTTTTAAAGAGTTATTTAGGTTGACTAATTAATGAAATCAGTAAACA
This sequence comes from Sequoia sempervirens, assembly GCA_007258455.2. NCBI lineage: Eukaryota > Viridiplantae > Streptophyta > Pinopsida > Cupressales > Cupressaceae > Sequoia > Sequoia sempervirens. The sequence continues at coordinate 25,600,042 of VDFB02252616.1, read as the reverse complement.
TGCATTTAGCCTTTGTAATTATAGCTGGATAGATAAATAAGAAATATTAAAAGTTAGTCTAAAGAATTAAATATAGGATTTAAAGTTCTTGGCTTTGAAAATGATAGTGAAGATTGATACAATGCATATTTCACTTGTTTATTTGTGAAAAATTTTATTTCCACATTGTATTTTATTTCTAAAACTCTATGTGAAATTTTATAGTTCACTAAAGTTCATTTATATTACTCTGGATCTATTCTCCTCCATGTGGATTTGACCTTTACCACATGATTTTGATCTTGTACACTATAGGACTCTATAATCCAATTCATTAAATTCTCTATTCCTTATTGACTTAGGAATTGATGGCTTCTAATAAATATTATGGAGATTACAAAATTACAAGGGTGAAACTCTCTTAGGTTGAACCTCTTCTTTTAATTGATTTTTTGATCATTAAAATGATCAGCACATAATAGACAAATATACAAATGATCTAGATAATAATTCTAATACAAAATATCATTGTTTTTAAAACTTCAAATTAAATTGTTCATGTTAAATGCTCCTTATAAACTCTAAAATTTCTTTTTTTGGAAAGAGGGATATAAAAATAAATTAATCAATGTCTTAAAATAATACATAAAGATTTCCAAATAGCAATAACATTGATGCAAAATAAAATTAGGAAAAACCAAAGTGATTTTCCACCAATCCACCACCACCAAGATACCAAGAAAACCAATAAATATTAGGATGAAAAAACCATGATCATAGGTTATCATCATGAAGAAGATGAATAAAATGAGTTGCTTGTTTAGGGGATAATGAATCTAAGGCATATGCCTTCCATCCTCGATGTGTAGCAGAACCTCATTTAGCTAGAAAATTAATAGTATTTCATTCCCAAGGAATGTAAACAAAGGAAATAGAATGAAAGTGGATGGAAATATTTTGAATCTGAGCCACCAAGGATTCCAATTTCTAAGAAGAGTCATCATAAGTTTCCTTTTTCAAAATAGAAACTATCACAAATAATAATGTTCTAGCCCAAAGCACAAGCTTTCTCTAAAGTAACAAGAAGAGCATGAGCTTCATTATAATTATTAATACCAAACCTAGTAGCAATAGAGAATAAGGATTGAACTAAACCAACCCAAGACCACCAATCCTTGTAGCACTAGGATTACCCCTAGAAGATCCATCAATATTTCTTTTGAATACACCCATAGGGGGAAGGACCATTTACTATATCTATTAACTTTAGAAGAAATTTTATCTTGAAAACCAAAATAGACTAAAACATTTAAATAGCCCAGCTCTAACTTCTTCACAATCAAAATATCAAATAAAATAAGATTCTAATCAAAAGAACACTTAGCAGTTATAGTCTCTTTCACTAAGTTCAAGACTTTGTGCCAAATATACCTAATGAGGCTTTGATATCCTTGGAAAATATAATGATTCCTCTCAAAAAAAAATCCAAAGGAGAAATAAAGGGCTAGTATCCCAAACAACAAGAAAATAAGAAGAAAAAAGCAGGAGGATTCCCCAAACTAGCCCACAATTATGATAAGGAGGTAGAATGAATAAAGGGTTGATTCCAACAATACTACCACTACTACCAAAGACTCATAGAAAAAGGGGAATTCAAATAAAATATTAGAAACATCTTCCTCATGGGTTTCACAAAGGACACACTTAGAGGGTCCATGAAATCCCCTCTTTTTTATGTTATCCCAAGAAAGATATTTATTCTAACATAAAAACCAAACAAAGAAATTACACTTGGGCCAAAAATAGTTATTCCAATTATTTTTCACCAAGGAAAGTCTTCCAAACCATTATGTTGGAGATCTATTATCACATATCCCTTATAAATAGTGTACAATCCTTTTAGATCATACCCCCAAGCCAGGACATCCTTATTTGTAAATAAGAACTTGATGTCAATTATCTATAATAGAATCTAGGTTAGTCTGAGAAGCATGATCTCCCCTATAGGCCAAGAGGTAATACCTTTCCAATGAGAGACAAAAATGTTTCCCACCCAAAAATATTATTTGAAATTAGAGACCTTAGACCAACAAGCATTAAAAAATATATTGCTCAAATGAGAAGTTGAGGAAATGAGGACAAAATTGGAGGATGAAGATCCCATAAATCAATTTTAAAAAGAGCCTTATCACCAAAAATAACAATCCAAAAGAGACCACTCTTAACAAAGAGAAGAACCCTTCTTAAATAGTGTTCCAAAGTAGAGATCCATTATAATTTAAATCAATTATTGGAACCTCTTGAGGAACCACACCATGGAGATATTTAAAATTAAGAACTTTAGCCCAAGGTTGATCCTATTACGTACACCATCTCCAATAAAGTTTAGCAACCAAAGCTTTACTATTAAGATCAGCATGTCTAAGACCAAGACCACCATTTTATTTAGGAAAACAAACCTTATCCCAACCAACCAAGTTCCATTTTGAGTATCTAAATTTCCGCCTATAAGAATTTCTAAGAAATAGCATCAAACTCTTTCAAAAATCTTTAGGGGCTAATCTAGAACCATAGTTTTATAAATAGGAATAGCCTACAAAACAGAACTCAGAAGAGTAACTGGCAATAATTCCAATGAGTGACTTTCATCCTAAAGCAATCAAAAATCTTCTTCTAATGAAGATGGTTAAGAGTTCTTGTGGACAAAGGGATGCTAAGATAATCCAAAGGGATTTGTCTTATATTAAATCTCAAATATTTGCAATTTGTTGTTGAATGGACAAAGGAGTATTTCAAAGAAGAAGGCATTTGATTACTCCTCATTAATTAGTTAACTAAATATTGTTAGATAAATATCTAAAGCATGTCTAAGACATAGATTTCTTCCAAAGTTTTAGCAACCCTCATCAAGTCAATATCATTAACATTCCTTAATCTAGAGACCATTGAACTCTATCATAAGCCTTAGACATATTAATTTTTATAAACATAACTTTATCCTTAGAAGAATCCATTGAGTGAATTATCTCTACAGCAATAACAGTTCACCATCAAGATTTGACAACCCTTAACAAAGCCTCCTTGCTCAAGTGAGATAAGACAATCAAGAACCTTTTTCAAATATTTCGTAATGAGTTTGGTGATGATCTTGTAAATAAAATTACATAGAGCGATTGGGTGAAACAAATTAAAAGAATCAACACCAATCTTCTTAGGAATTGAATCCAAAATGTATGGCATTAAGCATTTGTTTATTATGTTGAGACTCACGTAAAACCTCCAAAAGATCATTCTTTAAATAATATCCCAAAATTCTTGGAAGAATTCAATGGGAAAGTCATTAGGACCAGGAGTCTTTCCTTTCTTCATTTGGAAAATATATTTCTTCAATTCCTCCAGATTGATAGGAGTCATAAGCATAACATTCATTTGAATAGAGACAAGAGAGGGAATGCAATCCAAAATAAGACTTTCTTTCTCCACATCAACAAGATCACATTCCATAAATAAAGAAGAAAAATGTTGAGCAACTTCCTTATTAATATCTTCAAATGAGGTCAATATAACTCCTTGAGAAGAGGTAATATAAGTAATAACATTACCACTACGTTTATCTTTGACAGAATTATGGAAGAAAGAAATATTTTGATCACCTTCATGTAACCAATAAATTCTTGATTTCTACTTCTAAAAAATCTCCATAAAGATTCCATGAAGATCTTTTGACAAAGAAAACTCTCCCAAAAGACGATTCTGATTCATACCAAGTTCTCTAATTTAAAATTTAATATCATTAAGTTTCTCTTGCACCTGATTCTTCTACCAAAAAATATTACCAAAACTAAATTTTTTCCACCTTTTGAGCTGAAACTTAATGAATTGAAATCTTTTAAAGAAACAATACATAGTTGTGCCAAAGGAAGGTTTCCCTAAATTCCACCAAACTGCCATCTTGTCATACAAAGAATGTCCCCAAAGCCACATTAACTAAAAGTTGAAAGGAGCCTTTCTCAGGCAAGAGAAAATAGAAGAAGTAAATTTAATAGGCGAATGATCAAAACTACACCATTGTAAGATTTCTAAAGAAGTAGTCCACTTATCACCAATCCAATCATCAAAAACCAAAAACCTATCCAATCACTCAAGAATAGATTCAAGACCACATCCTCGAGTGTTCCAAGTTTAAACACCACCACTTGGTTTTACATCAACAAGATTTAGAAAAGAAACACTATCTTGAAACAAAGTGGATGAATGATCAAGCTTACTCAAACCTCCAATTTTCTCTTCAAGAGAAAGAATGGCATTAAATTCTCCAGCCATAATCCAAGGAAGAGGCATAAAGAAGGAGCAAATCAAACGAATATGGGACCATAAGCTAGTCTTCCCATGAAAATCAGTAGGAAAATATATCTTGTAAAGTAAAATAGAGTTCCCAAAAGCAAAGCAAGTTCCCACCAAAGAAATAGAAAATTTACTGACTATTGAAATAGAAGGAGAAAGCCGATGAAAATCCCAAAGACAAGCCACTCTTCGTTCCAAACCTTGAGTTCCAACACACTAACAATGACAACTTCAAAGATTAAAAGAATCTATTATAAACTCTAAAATTTCAAATGTTTTAATTAAAAAATAAATTAATACTCAAACAAATACCTTTAAATACCAAAACTAACCCACCATAATACAAATACCAAAACTAACCCACTATAATACAAATATTGTACCAAATGACTATGAGAAAAGAGCATGAAATAATGGTAAAAGACGAGTGGTGATCAAACACAAAGATTCATAGCTGACAGCCAATGCTTGCATACGAAACCTACTATCCCACTACAATACAAATATTGTACCAAATGACTATGAGAAAAGAGCACGAAATAATGGTAAAAGACAAGTGGTGATCAAACACAAAGATTGCATAGCTGACAGCCAATGCTTACATACGAAACCTAGTGGAAAAAAAGCCGAAGTTAATCAAATATAGACTGTAGGCCCAGTCCACCATAATACAAATATTGTACCAAATGGGTGTGAGAAAAGAGCAAGAAATAATGGAAGAAATAATGGTAAAAGACAAGAAGTGACCAAAAAAACATAGATTGCATGGCTGACATCCAATGCTTGCATACGAAACCTAATGGGAAAAAAGCAGAAGCAAATCAAATATTGACTGTAGACCCAGCCTATACAATAAAGCATGCCGAACACCTGGTCCAAGCATCGTCAGAGGAGCTGTGCAGCACAGCGGGGAGGTAGTTCTGGTTTGAAAGGAGTGCAGAAGCATGTGAGAGCTAAACCAATTCCAATACATTGTCTTGGAGTAAACAATCACACAAGTCTTTGTCAATTACAATATTTAAAGAAACCAAAAAACAAGCCTGTTGTTGAGGTAAAGGGCTAAGTATATATATAAGAGAAGAGGGAGAAGGTAGTGGCGAAACGCGTAGATTGCGTTGCTGACAGCCTGTGTTTGCATAAGAAACCGCTAGCAAGATAGCAGAATCATATTACAGGTATACCTGCTAGTTAAGATTAATAAAAAAAGAGCGACCTGGGGAGGGAGCAGTCATTGTTTGTGCAGGAAACATGGCGGAAGGAGCGCAATAGACCCAGATTGTAAGGAAAAGCACGTGGAACCATCACACGAAGTCTTGGTCAATCAAACTAACTATTAATATTTTCCCCCTATTTCATTGTTTGACAAATTGACACCTTTGTTTAAGCTTCTTTAAGCAAAGATATTTCTATCCACCTTTGTGTAAATTAGTTTTTATTTAGGTCTTCTTACCTTTCTTAATGGTACAGTGTGACGTTGCTTTACATGAAAATAATATCAATAAAATCTTTTTTTCTATAAAAGGTTAATGTCTCTTCTTAAAAAACTCTTAGGGTAATTTTACCATTATGAGGATTATCTAAGATTATTAAATAAATGTAAACAATGAGCATAGGATAAGCTAAGAATTATGGTTAAGTTTTAAGAATTACTGTTAGGAATTAAATGTAGTGAAAAAGGTATTTAGTTTTGGGAATAATGATGAAGAATCTATGTTGATATCATTTAAAATCATTTGTGCTATGGTATATAAATTTAGTGTTCATAATCTCATGGATGTGATTGACTTAAAATAGTCTTTGATTTTTTGGTAATTCAATCTCAAACCCCTTGAGTTTGAACCTAAGTCACATAGATCAAATTTGAGAAACAAATCTAAACTATGACTTGTGAGTATGATCCAACAAAAAGTTACAATATAGATATTTCTATCTTCTCCTTCCTTATGTCTTAGTATGTTAAAGTGATAATTGCAAACACCTTTGGACAGAGTGTTTGATCACTAGAGTAAGGTTCTCCTAATTTAACCCCTTGAAAAGACCAACATTATAGCTCTAAGTAAATATTTGAAGTGTTGTGGTCTCCATAATACTCCCCATTTCTCTTGAATAGGGACCCCATTTTTTAGCTTATGATCTCTCTTAGCCTTTTCTATTGCCCCTAAAGATGTATTCATAGATTTTTGTAGTTATTCATGATTCATCGATAATCAATCTAAGAGAACTAATGGTATGTGAACTCAATTGGGGTGTATGGTGCAGGGGCACCATTGAACAAATTTTGTCAAATTGGGTTATTAAAGAGTAGGCTTTAGGATTTTGAAGTTTTTTTCTAAAATAAGGTCTTGAAGACCATTTATGATGTAATCACTCAATTTTGAGGCATTTTGGTGGTATATAGGTGTCTAGGGGATTTAGTTTGCAAGAAAATGCAAAATATTGAAAAATTGCTTAAAAAGTTTTAAAGTTGCATTCTAGGGAAGGCAAACAGTCACAAGACTTCAAAAGTCAATTTTTGGGAGTTCGACAGTTAGTTAGGAAGGAAAAGTATATATTTGATGGAAAAGCCTCGATGGATTTTATTTTTGAAGATTGGAACAATCAACAATTGTAAATAGCTTTGCTTTTACCAAATTTTATCTATTTTCCTTCTTGATCAAACCTGTACAGCCCCGTACAGTAACTAATTGCTCTGAAGCTTGTATGGATTCCATTGTGGTTTGAAATAACTTTGTTTTGTAGGAGGTTTGAGAGTCTAGCATTCTATTTTGAGGAGGTTTGAGAGTCTAGCATTCTATTTTGAGGAGGTTTGAGTTGTTTTTCCTAATCTGCCTGTGTAAAACAGAGTTAAGGGCTTGAAGTCAATAAAATGAACTAAAACCCATTCCACCATTCTGTGACCATTGTAGCTAGGTGGAATGGGATTGAATTTGTAGGATTTAGATGTTTACATGTTTTTTTGGTGTAGGGGAGGCCGAGTAGTGTGTTGGGCATGAAGCCCTAATGGTGAAAAAGGAGGTTTTTCCATGAATTAGTGAGATTTTAAGAAACAAAAATGAAATTGGGAAATGTGATTTCTTGATGAATTGAGTTTGTGCAGAGGTTTTTAGATCTTTTTTTGGTGGTTGCAAGATTGTGGGAGGTTTGGAGGTGTGTTTTCCTCTAAAACCCTAGTTTTATGCCTTAAAAAGAGGGTTTTGGGATTACTTGTGTCTTGGTGAACGAATTTCTGACAAAAAATTGTGGATTTTTTGGTTTGAATACCTATTGGTTGCTTCCCCAAGGTTTCAGAGCTTTTGGAAGTGTTTAGAGACTAGTCTCTTTGAAAAAAAGGGCTAATTTGAGGCCTAAAAGGCGTGAAAAGCTAGCTTTAGTGAAATTGTCACAAAGTAACCAATTTAGATTTGTTGATATGTTTTTGAGTACAGAAAAGGGTTCCTGAAATGGTCAAGTTCAAGGATTGAAAGAAGTCCATTGAGAAGTTTTACCCGATTTTGTTGATTCCTAGTGCTACAAGGAATAGAGTGGATTTGAAGAGATTGAGCGAACCTGAGAGTTTGGTGATCTAAAAGTTGCTTTGTTGATTTATTTTGTGTTTTAGTGGGTTTTAGGCCTCCCTTGCTTACATCATTTATGTTGTGTCTACAACTAGAATTTTGGAGGTGGTGCTTGGTCAAGTTTGGCACTCGTTGAAGCTTCAATCTCTGGTTGGTCTTGGAGCTAGTTTATTGGCCTCAACTCTAAGGCGCTGGGGTTTGTGGACAAGGTGGGTGTGTTTGGGAAAAGGGTTCCCCTTTTCCCTTTGGTTTATTTTATGTTAGATTCCAGAAACTCTCAAGCTAATATAGGTTGGTTGTAGACCTTGGTTCAGCATTTTAGCAGTTGGTTGGTGCTAGTTTTTTCCCTGTTGTAGGGTGGTGTTCAGTGTTGGTTTTTTACCCTGTTGTAAGGTGGTGTTCTTTGGTTTGGTCTCCTAGGTTTAAATTGGGTGTTTCCTTCCCAGCTATGTTCTAGGCTGGTCTTTTATTGTTGTAGTTCCTTTTCTTTGTAGTTGTTTTGTAACCGGTTCCTAGCTCCGGTCAAAAGCTTTGGTTGTTCATGGTCCTATCCTGCCTCATTCCTCATGAGTCTTTCTTTTATAGGTCTCTCTTTTTGGGAGCCTCCTCTCTCCTACCTCGATGGCTTCTTTGTAATGGGTACTGGCCCTTCCAGTTTTAACATAATCAAAACAATCTTCTTTGTGCTATTATCACCAAGGAAAACATCCCCTCCATCATATGTTGAATATGTAGAAAACAACTCCTTGTGAGGATTCATATGGAAGGAGGCACCTGAATCAATAAGCCAAGCATCATTACTAATAGATTTAGTGAAAATAAAAAAAGCATCAGAATCACAATCATCAGAGGACTTATCTATGGAGGTTTCAGCGCTCTTCTTCTTGTTTCTACACTCCTTCACATGCCCTCTTTTTCCATGTAATCCCAACACTTCACTCTACTCTTCCTAGGGGTTTTAGAATGTCCTTTAGAATTTTCTCTCTTCTTGTCCCCTGTAGGCCCTCCCTTTTCTTTGGACGTTCCTCGCACATGCAAGGCATCTTGGGAGCCCGCATTCATGGATTTTCTCCTCATCTCTTCTAAAAGAAGTATAGCAATGAGACTGTCCATCTTTGGTTTTGTACCAACACCACTTATGACAACAATTAGATTTTCCCAAGATTCAAGTAAAGAACAAAGCATCAAAATACATTTATCTTCCTCTTCTAACTTAACATCTATAGATGCAAGCTAACTTATAATCATATTAAAAGATTTAAATGTTCTATAATAGAATCACCATCCTTCATTTTCAAATAATACAAACATCTTTTGAGATATAACATATTAGTCAGACTTTTAGTTTGATAGATTTCACCTATCCTCCTCCACAAATTGAATGTGATAGATTATTCTAAAACATTCAGGAGGACAAAATATGTAAGACACAACAAAATGGTTTCTTGTGCCTTCTTGTCCATTTTATTCCAATCTTCATCAAACCATTTTATGGCTTCGTTTCTTTCAAAACTACCAACCACTGATCTCTCTCTTCAAGGAGATTCTCCATATTCAACTTCCACATTTCATAACCAGTGTCATTGAACTTCTCAATATCTAGATGAGAGGTAGAATCCATGGTTTATAATCTTTCACAAATTTGCAAAAAAAATCCACAAAGGAAAAGCTCCCATTGCAGTAAAAAACCTTCAACACTCAAGAGAAAAGCATCCCTTTCTCAAAAAAATTGTTAGCTTTGATACCAAATGTTGTAAAGCAAGGTGAAGAAAAAAATGTGAACTTTAATCAACAGTAATTGTAGATTGAATCCAAAGATTAAACCTTAATATAAATGTGATTGTAGAATCAAAATAAGAAATATAAAACCATAACACATAACACCAGTAAATTATGTGGAGAAACCCCTAAGGGAAAAAAACTCCACCACAAAAAGAGAGAGGCAAGTATATTACTAATCCAAAGGAGATTACAATAGCAATATGTTGGACTTGCCATTGCACCAAAATATTGACTTGTCAATGCTTGATACAAGCTTCGGTTAAGAACCATAGGAGGCAGTTAGACCATGTTACAAACCCAAGCACTTAGTGTTGCAAGGAAGACCAAGGGTCACACCTTGCAACAATCCCCCCCAACAAAAGCGTGGGGTTTGAACCTGTGACCAGCTTTGATACCAATTGTTGGACTTATCATTGCACCAAAAGATCGACCTGTCAATGCCCGATACAAGCTTCGGTTAAGAACCATAGGAGGTGGTTAGACCATGTCACAAACCCAAGTGCTTAGTGTTGCAAGGAATACCAAGGGTCACACCTTGCAACACAATACACTTCTCTGATAATCTCTGTAAAATCTGGTAGAACCCTGTTACCTACACACTAAACAAAACTGAATGAAGAACTCTAGCTCAAGGCCCCAATTTATAGAAACTTGTGGGGATGAATACCACCATGGTATCACCAAACAACATGAAACAAAACCACATGGAAAAACCCACGCCTACCTCCTTGCTAACCACTAAATCCACCCAAAATAGCAACTTACAGATGCTCTTATAGTTGTCATAAGGCATTTCTCATGCATGGGCACCTAGTGAAGGAATCTATCATAAATACAATCATAAACGATGTCATAGTTGTCATAGAATCTTATGAAAGTTGTCATAGTGTCATATATACTCTTACAACTTATGATGGATGTCATAACCCTCCAAAACTAGGAGATTCCAAATGGGATGCCTAGCTATTTTGTCATATTCGTAGAAGACAAATGGTAATAGTAACTTCATCTTTACATGAGCTCTTTCACCACAATTGGTTATTTAAATGGTTTCACCTCTTATGGGTATTTACAAGGTTGATGTCACCTAAATCCTAACAACATTTTTCATTATATATTGGGCTTGAATTTCTACATATATAGGGCTACTTGTCATTTTTGAGGTTGAAGGAATCTAGTTGGAATTCCATGAGGATGAGCTTGAATGAGACCTAGGTTGGGAAATTTAGGAAGCATGAATTTTATTGCATAAGTAATTTGGTGGAGAGTCTCTATTTTTCAAGATAAGTTCTATTTGTATGGGACCACAAAAAAATTAGTTTATATGAATGCTTGTCTCTAAAAAAAAAATTAATGTATTTTTGGAGATGACTTTGCTATTTAAATCATGCATGTGTATATGTTTGTTGATTCCTAAAATCTTAATATAGGAGCATCCAAGGGGGAACTTGAGCAATCTTACATCAACAACAATATTTTCATTTCCAATCTTTGATTTTGTTTGGTTTTCAATAAGTTGTAGGTACACCTTCTGGCATCAGATTCAACATAATTGAGATTTTTATTTAATTGTGTTGTTTTGCTAGTATTAAATATTGTTATTGATGTCAATATTATTAAGGTTTCTAAGTTTATGGGGCAATGATTTCAAATTTCAAAAAAAAAATTGTAAATTTAGCACCAAATTTTATAAAGGATAAATTTATAAAAAATGTGAATGCTTGAAAAGGAAAAATACAATGCCAAAGTATTGGGTTGTTACAAATACATATATCATGGGTTCCCTCATAGTTTTCAATTCACATTTCTTACTACACATTCATTTTGGGTACCAAATTGAGGAGTGGAGGCAAATTTTAATTGTCAAAATCCCTAAAGGAGTAGTACATTTAATTCAATTGGGAGTTACATTCAAAAAAATGGCTAGAAAGGACCTCTAGATGATTCCCACACCTAGTATGGAATCTTGGATTAATTTTATAAGAGCCTTCAAGAATAAATCCAATCCATAAGTATGGAAATGAATAATGATTGCTAAAGGGAGAAGAAAATTGAGTTGCTAGTGAAGTTTGTAACATGGTTCCAGTACCCAAAAATGGATTTTCTAATATTTTGGTTTGAAAATCAGCATGTTATTTTTGGTAGGAAAATTTTGACCCACTTGTATTCCTATAGATGAAGGTGTGAGATTTTTTTGTAAATTTTTTTTAGAATAAATGGGAGATGTTTGCATATTCAAAATATTTTTTGAAATACGGTATGTCAAGATATTTTTATGCATATTTGTTTAAGCTTAAATGAATTAAAATTCATAACTTGATGGTTTCATATATTTGTTTGTAAGTATTCTTTTTTATTTGAATAGATTAAAGATTTGAGAGGTAGCTACAAATATCAACACTCCAATTTAGGGTCTTGGTTCACAATGCAATGAAGGAAAATACATGCATTTGTTGGTATCCCTTACCATTGTAAGACATTCTATGTGTTTGAAGGATTCTTCTTACTACGTTATCAAATTAGAGAGATTGGGTTGCGAAACTTATAAACGGTCTTACAACACACAATCTAAGGCTCTAGTATTGTGAATGAGGAAAAATACTTTTGTTGGTTATATTTTTTTAAAGGTTGTGTAGAATGGTACATTCACCAAAATATAAAGTATGAAATTTAACTCTAACAAAAGGAATATTAAATTCATTTGAGAGAAATTCCACACATTACTTTAGAATAAACTATTGTTTAGGTGTTGTGTTAATTATCCTTTTCTAAAATTTATGTTTTAAACAAAGAAAAAATCAACTTATTGAACTAAATTACTTAAATAAAATCAAACTGGTGAAAATAACTAAGAACAAAATAATGAAAATAATTAACTGATAACAAAAATAAAGAATATAGACTATCGAGAACCTAGGGTGTAAATTTGAAACACTCTACTTGGGACCCCAACATGGGGTGAGGATGTCTATGTAATGTGTTATTTTCCTATACAAACAAAAAAATAAAATTGTCATACAACACAAAAAAATCCTTGCATGCACAAAAATAGTATTAATAAAAGATTCTAAAAGCAACAACATGATAAAGATAATAGTGTAAATCTTCTTGAATCTAATAAATTATTCTCAAAATAAATAAAAATGAAATAGGATTAAACTTAAATGAAGGGTTTAGAAGAATATCACCAAATATAACAATAACTCCAGCTCCAACAAATCTACAACAAATAAAATGAAGAAACTATTTCTAGTGGTTATTTTTGGGTTGCTTTAGTTGAATCCCATCTTGATCTTTTGACCTCCACAAATAACCTTATTTTTTATATATTTTATTGAAATAAAATGATTAAATATTGTGTAAATAGAAATGATAAATGATAATAGTAAAATTTGGATTGAATTTTTTCCTAAATATAAGCATTGTTTTGATTGAAAGAGGAGAGGAACAACAAGACAAGAGCATTGCCACCTCAAGAGCGTGAAAATTTCAAGAAGGAAGTAATCTACTACTACAAATTATTATCACTACTCAACAAATATCACTTCACAAAGAAAATTCTATTTACAAGCACAATATATTGATAAAACCTTCACATAATGACCATGGAGATTGTTGGTTTTTTTTTTAGAAAAAGACAGATTTTCCTAATTTTTTTAGAGAATGTAAAATGAATCTTATTTTTTTTAAATTAGCAATAATAGAAGAAATAATGATCGTTCAACTACTCGTGTAATTTTCAAATTCATTACCTTCCAAATTGCCAACAATAGCAGGGAAAGAGGAACACCCAAGGAACCACTAAAATCATGATTTTTCATAGGATGTTAACACATCACACAAACGTATGCATGGTGTGCTCCCATTTGGGAAAATTTGGATTCAGAAAGATTCCCTATTTGTCTTATTTTTATATTCATAGTGAGTTGTTCATACTCTATATAGTTGGTGCTAGTGCCCCGAGGTTGGTTGCATAGAAAAAATCTCAACCAAATCAATTAAGAACAATCATTCATATCTAGCACAAAAGGATTTTGTTTTAGGAAAAAAGTGGGTAGAAGAGTAGAAGATAGTAAATAAGTAAACTCCTTTATAATTTAATCAAAAAATTTAAAGATATTAATATTTAAAATTAGGAAAATTCACTAGAAACTTACATGAACTAATAGCAAATTCATTTCTTACTTCTGGTTGAAAAAGTGAAAAATAAGGTTGTAGTTTTGGGTGTAAGTGATTTATAGGGTATCTAACTAGAACCCTTCATCACACATCAATGCCACATGTTATGGCCAAAACCATTTTGGCCATAATTATTTTGTTAAAACTATTTCAATCTAAACCTTCTTTGAAAAATTAGAAAGTCCTTAAGGTTGAGATTTTATTGGCTTTGGAGAAGCTAATTCACACTAAAAAGAATTGTTAGGGAAAGGGTGTCGCACACCTTGAACAAGAAAATAATTGTTTTTAATTATGTAAAATAAATATTTATTTCTAGTGCGTCTTTAGGAAATGTGTTTGTTAGAAACCAAGATCAGATTTGCAAACCGAAAAGACCTTCCACAGAAGAGAAAATCAAAAAAAGTAGAGAGGTTGCAAAAGAATGTGCAACATAATATTATTCGAGAGTTCGATAATTACAAGATAATGATTTGCTTTATAAAAGAAAAGATGCATAACCCTAATCTTATCTTGAGCAACAAGATAGCTCAACAAGATAAAGATAAGAACCTATAACTTAGGAATTAAATAAAGCCTAAGTAAACTTATGCTAAAGTGTAATTAAATATTAATTACACTAACACCCCCCCATAAGTGCAACTTAGGGAGAAGCAGATTATTATGCAAATATGAGTCCCGGCAACAAGGCCTGATCAGGTACTCATGTACAAATGCAAAGATGAGGTAGAGAAGGAAAACCTAGTGGGACAAAACCCCCCTACAATGAGATGACTGTTGCAAAGAAGCACTGGAAGAACACTATGGAGTAACACTAGAACCGCAATCTGATAAGAAAGGAAAGATACCTCTGTCTACAAGAAACAAAAATGGAATCATAATAATGTGATAGCAGACCCGATGCCACGGAACACTGGAAAACTCACAAACTAGAACAACCCTGGAATCTGTGAAGCAACAGTAGATGAGATGATGACAAAATCTAAAAACCGTGTATCTCGATGTCGATGCCAAACTATGACTGAAACTCTTCCATGGGAAGGAGTACCAAAAAAGACTCTGGAACAATAACCATAAAAACATGGCCCTCAAACTGAGAAGAATCTGAACCAATGAGGATCAAGAAACATAATCTCTCAACTGAAGTGTGAACCAATGAATCCGATATGTGTCAAGCCATAGCAAAAAAGTGGCCAAAAGAACTAGGAAACCAAATAACCCATGCGAGCCGCCAACAAATCAAAATGGATATGGAGATCAAAGTGCATTCACACTCTAATCAGATTATTATGCAAGAAACCCCCTAATGGAACTTTATCTCAATTCATTTATTACAATAACCCAACAATTGTAAAAGGAGAGAATCTTAAATGTGCATAAATAGAAAATAGCATGATGTGGTACTGAAATGAAGTACAAATATTCAAGTTTCACCTTTCCAACTACCAAAACATCCAAGTAATCTCCAAACATCCATCAGGACAAATCTGGAATAACAAAAAACTTGGGACAGATACAAAAAAAAGTGCATGGACAGCAAGATAGAGCTCCTCAATACCTTTCCAACGCTGCAAAGAAGACGAAAATCAAAGATCGTGGCAAAAAGCTATGAGCTCGAAAGCCCAAAAGTAACATCTGACTTCAAACAGAAATAAATGTAGGTAAACATAAAAATACTAAAAAATAAACTACACCGCTAGAAAGTGCTCAGAACCAGCTTTCCGGTGATATCTTGTTTGCCCGATTTCGATACCGTATACCCAAGTTATGACCAAAATAAAAAAATTGCTCCTTTAGGAAAAATCAGGGCTAAGAGGAGCAAAGAGGGGCCGTATGGCTGAATGATGGCATGCTGACATCAGGACTTCACTATGTTAAATTTGACAGCCATCTGGCCGTCGGGGCAAAAAAAGCCCCCTGCTAGAAAAAAATTGACGGTCGTCTGCAACTGTACCCATGTCGGAATATTCTCTTTAAACAAGGAATATTCCTTGTAAATGCCTGCCGCCGATTTTCTAATGTCACCGGATTGTGGGCCCAAGATTCATGGAATATTCCGCAGTCCTGCATGGGAGATTTTGAAAGGGCCGACGGAGATTTTGACAGCCGCGGGAGTAAGGTGTCCGCTGGTGGATTTAAAATGGACGCCACCGGCCAAAAAGCGTCGCCGGGAGGAGGAAAAGGTCACCGGGCGTTAGGAAGAGGCCGTCGAATGGCACAAGTAGCCACCGGTCTGCCACCGGCCAAGGGACATGGGCCCGCAGGGCCTACAAGTTGTAGGTACCCTGCGGGTACCATTATAAATGCTCCCCAAAACTTATGCCAGCCCGTATTTTTTTTTTTTAAATGCCTTTCTTGTGTCAAAAAAAAAATTTTTAAAAAAAAACAAAAAAAAATTTTTTTTTTTTGTAAAAAAACCTGAATATTTTTTTGAGAATCGTGCACAGGGGTCGTACAAAGGCTGTACAGGCAAAAAAAATTTGCCTCACGAACCACTGACGTCGAATATAAGCGAGTTATATGTCATTTTTCATCTCTCAGACGCTCTGGATCTGATGGCAAGGTTTGATCTGCCTGAAAATGCACCAAAAGCTTCGCAACTCCCAGATCTAACAAATCTTCAAACCCTCATAACTCTAGCATAAAATGTCATATTCAGGTGAAACAAAAGTTGATCTTGACTTTTTCGACATCCCTAAACTCGAAAATGAGCTCATATTTCCTCCAACGTGTGTCGAAAGTAACCATGCAAGAGCACCCAAATAGAGAGACAAACTCAATGTATGAAACCCTCAAGGAATCCCGAATGAACTCTGCAATGAATCTCTCTAGAAATCTGAGAAGGGGCTACAAATCAAGGCTCTTATACCATGTTAGAAACCAAGATCAGATTTGCAAACCGAAAAGACCTTCCACATAAGAGAAAATCAGAAAAAGCAAAGAGGTTGCAAAAGAATGTGCAACATAATATTATTTGAGAGTTCGATAATTACAAGATAATAATTTGCTTTATAAAAGAAAAGATGCATAACCCTAATCTTATCTTGAGCAACAAGATAGCTCAACAAGATAAAGATAAGAACCTATAACTTAGGAATTAAATAAAGCCTAAGTAAACTTATGCTAAAGTGTAATTAAATATTAATTACACCAACAGTGTTTAGCCACATTAAATATTTATTTGGGTTCACTTGTAAATTTTTATGCAACATTTGTTAGATATTTTATATGTGGGTTGCACATGGAAAAAATTAATATTGGAAAAAACTTAGTACCAAAAAGTAAATTTTGGAGTCAATGTTTTTGTGCACTTATGTTTTTGAGGCACATGGTCTTACTTTATCACTTGGTTTTGTTTTACAATAGATTGATTCTATAAAATTAAGCACATGTTTAGTGTCAGGATTGGCTTGCTTGCTAGTAGGTTGTTTGTCCTGGCTATCATTTGTATTCAGCTCTCTTGTTGAGTGCATATGTGAAGAATGGCATGGGATTAGTGACTACATGATTGGACACATGGTGGATGCATTGGATGAGCTTGATGTTTCATAAGTATTTATGGGGACTCCATATGTGTACATTGTAATTTTTTCATTTCTACATAATACACTAATCGTAGATGCTTTCAAAGGATGGGTTTTTCCCTCTTGAGGGTTTTTCCAAGGTATATCTTGTGTAATCTTGTGGTATGCCTTTGATCTTTGTATTATGGTTCTTTTATAATATTGCATGTATAAACAAATAAGCTTACATGGATCTCAAACATGTCATGCATGTACTTAATATTTTTTAACATAGTTTTGTATTTATTTTAGCATCCATTTACAATAAATATATGATTATGACCCCAAAAAAATATTTTAAAGAAAAAAATATTTTATTTCAATCGAATATAAACCCTTACACGATACTTCATTCACCTCTGTTAACACTCTTGTCATTTAGAACACTAGCACACCATAATATTATCTTGCACATTCAAACATGTATTTTTGTGCATAAACTCTTGTCAGTTAAAAAACCTTCTAGAGAAAAAAATACTTTAGAAATGTTTTATTTCGATTGAATAAAAACCCTTACACCATACTTCATTCACCTTCATTAACACTCTTGTCATTTAGAACACTAGCACACCATAATAGTATCTTGCACATTCAAACATGTATTTTCTTGCCTAAACATCAATCTCTCTTCCCTAAACCCTACCTTTTTCACTCAACCTAATATTACTATTAATCAAATTATCCCTAAGCATACTTATTTCAATGGTTACTTAACAATAAATGGATCTTTTAGTATGTAAACACATTGTTTTCATTTAGAATCACCTAGGGCATCCTTCATAGTTGTTGCACGTGCATTCATTGTTATAGCTCAACTCACTACCACTATAGTCCACCACACTTATAGTTTGTCAACTATTTTATGTTAAAATATGCATGATATGTACTTGATTAAGGTAAGCTCCTAAATGTGTTATTGACCCCTTTTTTCCTCTTTTTTTTAAATCTAACAAGTTCTACAACCATTGAGATAGGTACTAATAATTACAAGTCTTTGACATCACTTAATATAAAAGACATGATTGGAAGGATATAAATCATCAACATGCCCAAAGGATGGTATTTCACGCTTCAGAACACTATCATGTACCACAAAACGTTACATTTGATTTCAATTTTTCATAATGTCTTTCCTATCACCTTCTCAAGATTCTTCATCTTCTACCATTATCAAATAAACCCTTTCCATTTTTAACAAGAGATGCATTTGCGTTAGGTTTTGTTGATTGTGGGGTGTGCTTGGTTGTTTTAAACATTAAGTTAATAGAAGTAGTTAGGGGTGTAATGTGATTGTTTGTTGTTGTATAATATTATTATTATAGTTGATTAATATTACAAAAATAGAAAAAATATTTAATGATACAAGTATATATTATTATAATAACTCCATTTATATATGTTTATATTTCTTCTTATCCTTTTGATAATGTGATGTTTATGTAATTTTTGTCTTGCTAAATTATATTATTACATGTATATTTTTTAAAATCTCTACCTTAATATTTAATGCATATGTGTAGATTTTCTTGAAATATTAAGTGTAGATAGAAAAAATTTACTATGACATTTAATACATATGGTAAACAAATATAAAATATGCATTGAGTGTACTCACATTTATTTAATAAGCTTTGAAAATCTTACCAATTATTAAATGAAATATGGAAAAGACTACCTCTAAGTCAACAATGTAATTTTATTATGATGTATGTAATAGTACTCATCTCATTCAAGTCATTAATAGGTTTGAAATCTGATTCAATAAATTAAATGCATTGCATTGCACATGTAATTTTTTTTTTCAATGATTTTTACACTGACTTCATTGTTCTCAACATGAACCAATAGAAAGAAGGATAAATGATATTTTAATAATTATTAAAAATAGAAAATTAAATATAGACTATAAAATTGTGGGTCAACTTTTTAATTCTAGATACTCATTGGTTGAACAATCATTGTCAAATTAAAAAATTGCATACAAATGCATAACTAATAATAATGCAATAAAGGAAAGGGGCCCATAGTGGGTAGGGGTCTAATAGTGGAGATAGAAGTAGGTCTGAGTGGGCCTCATAGTGGGTAGGTTTAATATCCAATTGTAAAACACATTTATCCCATAAAATACACAAACTGACAAATTTTGTGATGCCACATGAGTGCACCAATATTACATGACTTAGTGACCCACTATGGGTCTCACCTTTTTTGGGGGTCTTTTTGGATACTTCAACAAAAAGCATGCTGATGTGACATCATATTTAATGATGTGGCCCTAAAACCGAGAGTTTAAGTAGGTGAGTTGCCAAATAAACTGATGTACAAATTTGAAAGTGATTTGAAATTTCCACATAGGACTTCGAGACGTGTGAAGTTAGGGTGGCCCACTATAGACCCCTCTTCCTTACCAACTCTATCTTATCATTTGCTTATTAATTAAATCTAAAACTTTATTACTACTGTTATTTTCAACTAGGATGAGATTGCTAAGTAAAGAAATACAATTTTAATAATTAAAACTATTCTCAGCCGTCCATGCTTCATTGACAAACCTCGTATATACCACCTGGACTGTATTCTCTACTGAAAGCTATCAACCCGTGCGTATAAAAATTTTAGGAAAAATGTCCTGCTCATCGGTTCAAGTTATAAGATTTGACTGTTTATCAGTCGAAAACTTCTTTGAAACTTTGAAAAACTAATATAAACTAATAAATTTTAATTGTACAGTGGTTATGATGGAGATCGTGCAACTTGGCAAGTTGAACAAAAATATTTTGTTGACCTTGCCTGGTGTTTCTTTTTGTTTAAGTTCTTCTCACGATCGACTGAATTAAGAATAAAAATCCTGCTATATTCTTGGATTCTTTTTTCGAATCTTACACGATGGCAGATGGCTGATTATTTGTTCTTAATTACGCTTCTAATGGATTCCAAACCCATCAAATCATCAAGCATTATTTTAAGAGATCACAAAAAATTTAAGATAATTTAAGTGCACGTTCTGGTTATTCGATTTGTGCAATGTATGAATGCTTCCCGTATTGCTGGACTTCTATATATTATGTGGGTAGATTCTTGAATTTCTCAAGTGTTATTGATTGATTTTTTGTAGAACCCAAGTCAGAAAAACACTACTCTAGGTACTGCATTTGAATTTGTTTGCAGTTAAAATGGATAAAACAGAGTTCTCTGTTCTGGCCAGAAATGTGGCCACAGGAAGATGGTTTGTGGTATTCATATCTTTTCTGATCATGTCCCTTGCAGGAGGGACTTACATATTTGGTATATATTCACAAGGGATTAAAACGGTCCTGGACTATGATCAAAAAACTCTGACCACATTGGGGTTTTTCAAAGATCTGGGAGGGAATGTTGGTATTTTGGCTGGTCTGATCAACGAGGTCACTCCACCATGGGTAGTTCTAGGCATAGGAGCCCTCATGAACATCACTGGTTATTTGATGATCTGGTTATCTGTGACTCAACGGATTGCCAAGCCCAAGACCTGGCAGATGTATTTATATATCTGCATAGGAGCCAATTCTCAGACTTTTGCCAATACAGGGGCTCTGGTTACCTGTGTCAAGAATTTCCCTCAGAGCAGAGGAAGTGTGCTAGGAATTCTCAAGGGATTTGTGGGGCTCAGTGGAGCCATCTTCACTCAAATATACCATGCAATTTATGGCCAGAACAACACAGGAGTAATTCTGCTGCTTGGTGTGTTGCCCTCTGCTGTATCCCTGGCTGTCATGTTAATAGTGCGACCCACTAAAGTTGTTACAGAGAAGAAAGAGCTGAAGCGCTTCTACAACTTCCTTTACATAGCCTTGGCCCTGGCAGGGTTTCTGATGGTCATGACTGTGGTAGAGAATCGAGCGAAGAAGTTTCCACAGTCAGGCTACCAAATTGTAGCTACCTTCGCCGTTCTTTTCCTTTTGTTTAATATTGTTGTGGTTGTTAATGCAGAGATGGACAAAATGAAGCTACAAAACCTGTCTTGTCAGAGTGGACATGGGTCTCAGAAGCCTCTGCAGATTGATGTTGTTGGAAATAAAAGCAAGGAGCAAAACCAAAGAGACATCAAGCTGACAGATTGGAGCAAGGGAGCTCCTGTGGGCCAACTGGAAGACAAGAGCAGTGAGCAGCCCAAATCCATAAGATCCAGTCTGGCAAAAATATTCAAGGGCCCAGCCAGAGGAGAGGACTTCACCATCCCACAGGCTCTTGTGAGTGGGGACATGATAATCCTATTTATAGCCACTACTTGTGGGGTTGGAACCACTCTCACTGCCATTGACAACATGGGCCAGATTGGGCAATCCCTGGGATACACTCCTGTGAATATTAGCACATTTGTTTCTCTCATCAGCATCTGGAACTTTCTGGGCCGAGTGGTGTCAGGATATTTGTCTGAGTTTCTCTTGCTTAAGTACAAATTTCCCAGGCCTTTGATGTTTACCATAATAATGCTTATTGCTTGTGTTGGGCATATTTTTATAGCGTTTGCTCTGCCAGGATCACTGTACGTAGCCTCAATCATTATAGGCCTGACTTTTGGAGCTCAATGGCCTGTAGTGTTTGCTGTTATCTCAGAGCTGTTTGGTCTAAAGTATTATGCTACCCTTTACAATTTTGGAGCTGCTGCGAGCCCACTGGGGTCCTATCTTCTCTCAGTGAGGGTAGCTGGAGCTCTATATGATAAAGAAGCCCGAAAACAATATTTATCTGAAACATTGTTGCAGGGAGCTAACGCACCTGCACCAGCTCATAACAAGTTGACTTGCATGGGACATGAGTGCTTTCGCCTTAGTTTTATCATAATGACGTTGGTGTCATTATTTGGGGCTCTTGTTTCAGGCATTCTTGTTTACAGGACAAGGAAGTTTTACAGAAGTGACATCTACGCTAAGTTTCGAGTTGAAGCTGAAAAGTCCAAGGAAGAGGATAATGATGGTTAGTCTGGATTTTGTTTCAAATCATGATGGCCAAATGGGAATTGGTATGAATATTTAGTGGGCTAGCAATGCTCTTAATTTTTTACTTTTCAAAGTGTAATAATGTTAAGTATGTGTAGCATATTTAATATTGATAATTTTATTAATTAGTTTTAGTTTTTTTTTTGTGAATTTAATATAGATAAAAGGGTGTTTTTCATTTTATTATGTTAAGAAAGAAAGAAGAGTAAAGAGCTCTCAAAATCGTCACAAATTGTAACTTTGAATTTACATTATTGTATTCTAATTTTTAGAGATCATTATTTCAAAGTGGTTTGTTTTTTATTTTTTTTAATTCTAATGAAATATTTTAAAAATAGTATTAGAACAATAATTTGGGTCAAGAATTATGTTTTCATCGTATCTCTTAAACTATTACAATGTTATTAGTATTCTTTTCCAAGTGCTAGAATATATGCATAAGGAAACTATGTTTTAAATTTTAGCTTTTGTGCTCATTTTTTTACCAAGTTATTGAAATTTTATTATTTTCTATAAATTTTCTTTATAAGCTCCTATTTTCTATTATTTGAGATTTGTTTAAATTTTTGAAAAGCTTATGAAAGACTATGTAGGGTCTAGCCTTTATAGTTTCTAATTGAAGGCAAAATACATTATGTAATTTAGTGGTCAAAGTTTGGTTACAGGAGGAACGTCAAAATCAATTCTAACTCATATTTTAGAGTTTTATGGTTAGGACTTGCACTAGATACTTCCCTTCTCTACCTAATAAAAATCTAGAGTTTAGAAAATAAATATATCAATTCAATCATGCTATCTTTTGGATTAGAGATTTTTCTACAAAAGAACCAAATGTGGAATTTTCTCATTATGAATTTTGAGGATGAAGGAATCCTCACTATCTCCATATATGCATTGAATGTGATAAGAACATCACAAACACTCAAAGTGGTTGGTTATATCAAGAATTAGAGGTGGGTATTGTTAGTCAATATAAGTAATACACAACTTCATTAATAAAAGATTGGCTAATGAGCTCAATTATTTTGTGTATCCAATCTTTAATATTTAGGCCATGATAAACAATGGGAATCCACTCTCTTATGGTGGTAAATTTTATCATATCAAAATCTCAATGCGAAACTATAGCTAGATTTAGAAATGTTTTGCATCCTTATTAGGGAAGAAAATGTAGTTTTGGGCATCCCATGGATTAAACAATTGTGAATAATATTTTATTTTCAAGGCTTATCCATGGCTTTTAGTTCAAACAAAAAAGGGTAAACTTGTTGAGATGCAATCACCGCCAAGCCAAATTATCATATCTTATATGATAGAAAAACTACTTAAGAAAGAATATTATGACATAGTGTCACATCTCCATTTATTAAAAATACAAGACGTGAACATTTAAGATCCAAGAGATCATTCAACACCACCCACATTTTTTCTAAGAACCCAAGGTCCTACCTATTGATGGTCAATTTAACACAGCAACATTAAACAAAATATTTCTACCATATTCCTCCTGAAAAAGAAAGATAACCTAAAGCAATCTATCTTCCAAGGCCTTTGTAGTTGGTTCTCAGCTGTGTTGATGTGATTCAATGGCCAATGCAACTGTAATATTCAAGGGGCCTACTGGTAAAAAGGATAAAAACTACATCATACGAATTAATCTACATTTGGGGGGGTAAATAAACAGAAAAAGATAGAACAAGGCTTTAGAATAGTAAAATATGAATATAAATCTCTTTACATCCAAACATGTATCTTGACAATGAGTGTTTCCTCAACTAACCAAAACTACAAAAATGATGCAATCCATAGCATGACCTATACTATCACATACATTCATAGTGCAAAATTCAATAACCATAAAAATTCATCAAAGCTTCATTTCAAAATCAAAACACATCACCAACTCATTTCTAAAATTAACAGATCAATGATATAAATAAATTTCATTCACAAATAACTCAATGAAATAGTCTAAGATCCATATTTTTCTATTGATTTGCATCAAATAAGAAACAATTATGCACAGCAAAACTCACTGGCATACGAATGACTATGATTCATTAACATTATCACTAATACTGAAACTTGAAAATGACATAAAACTGTATAAACTGTAAAAGGTAGATCTCAAAGTATCTTGCTTGAAAAACTTGTAAAATCTTAAAACTATGACAACACTATCTGCTATCTCTCTTAGGTGACTAATCATTTCTTTAATCAACCGACTTTTACAAAATGGAGAGCCAAATTACATATAGACAAGCCTTGCATTAATTCCTCTCAATCAAAAATTGAGATCCACCAATTAAGGAACAATTGGGACAGCATGAAGTGACTACGCTGGTTGATCTTTAGTTCAATTGTTGATGACTTTGTTACCAAAATCTAACTAACCCAAGAGGGAAGCTAGATCTATTGGGGATCTCCAGTTGAAGAGAGGTCAAGATCCTACAAAATAGGAGAGACAAGAGGGAGTTATCCAAATGGCCATGTCACCAGTTATTAGGAACTAAACATTCTATTGCCACCTCATTCCTGCGTATTTTTCTCAAGAAGGTACTCATCATAGCTGGTGAACACTTGTTGGAGTATGTCTGCATCAGGCCCATCTACCCAATCATCTTCAAATTTGATTTTTTTCAATTCTGCAAAGGTAAACTCTTGCATATATTTTAATTTAATTAACTCCCTCCTAGTAGCCTTTACATCATCCTTGATATCCATGATTCTATCAAGCAACAAGTCATCACCATCCTCCTCTTTTTGCATCACCTCCTCAAACCTATTATTCCACTTTTCGTTTAATTTTTCAAGAGGAAGACCTTCCTTCACAGGGATATCTAGATTAACCAATATGGCAATCATTGCTTCCAATTCATCAATCTGCTCATTCATATCTTTACTATCTTGTTGAACTTCATTTCTATGTTCATAAATGAATGTGGATTTGAACCTAATAATGTTGATTGTCTTTTCAATGAAGTTCACATTATCCTCATCAAGGATAGACTATTCCAGGAGAGTTTGCTTTGGCAACTTGTTGATTTCTTTCAACTACTTTGTATGCTCTCTATACTCATCCTCTTGTTTCCCCAAGACTTTAGCAAGTCAATTCATGTCTACAACCAACTCCAATGTACCCTCATGTTCCCTATAACTTTCAACAAGAAACTCATCTACCTCTTGGTTCAACCAATCTATCCATCTATCAAGCATTCCAACCTTGCTCCTCATGTGTACAAGATCATCGATCTCCTTCTTACTCAACAAAGTTGGTGTTTCTAGAGCAGCAGATTCAAAGGAAATAGGGGTAGATACATCCTTAAGGAACCTATGCAATTGGTCTAATTGAGCCTTAAGCTCATCTTTTCTATGTCTGTCCTTTATCATGATGGATTTAGTGGAGGATTGCACTATGTCAATAAGGTTCATCTACTGATTTCTTGTTGGTTTCCCCAAATTAACCGCACCCAACTGATAATCAGTAAATTGCATATCTTTCTTATCCTTATCCATCATTGGAATGGCACATTTAGCTATGATTTCACCTATATCTATTATCTTTTTGGAAGGAAGGACCCTAGCCTTTTTCTTGGGCCTATCTTTCTCTATTTATTTCATCATGTCATCCCAATTCAATGGCTGAGGTTGGACTATTTGTTTCCTTTCTAGGTTGACTCAACCATGTTGGAGCATCAGCAGAATTTATCACTTATGTGGAAGAAGTAGCAGGAGAAATAGGCTGCTAAACTACTTCCCTAGGCTGAGAGTCGACCTCTTGTTGTTTCTCCTTCTCTACACTTTCCTTAGCCAATCTTTCAACCTCAGCTTTGTCTTTTTCCTCTTGCACCCTTTTAGCTTCTAGCTCCTTTTGCAAAAGTTCTTCTTCTAACCTCTTATTCTCTAACATTTCATCCCTTTATCTTTTCAAATCTTTAACTCTATCCCATGCTTTCTTAGACTCTTCCTCATGTTTAGCAAGTGCTTCTTCCTCCTTTTCTCTCAACAAGCGTTCTTCCTCATCCTTCTTTCTTCGGGCTTTTTCTATAGCCTTAAACTTGGCCTCAAGGGCTTCCCTCTCCCTTCTTTGCAGAGCTTTCTCTTCCTCAAGCTCATGAATCTTATGTAACATAGCTAACTTATCCCGTTCTTCTTTAGTCCTCAATTCTTGTTCTTTTTGTTGTTGCAGCAAATCTTCCTTTTCCTTTTGTTTCCTCACTAGCTCTTCTTCTTTAGCTTTTGCTTCAGATTCTTGTTGCCTAGCAAGTGTCTCAGCTTGTACTTTGGCATCCACTTCCTTTTCAGCATCCTCAAAGGGTTTCTATTGATCCTCTAGGGTGAGGACATGCTCAGTCCCCACATCTTTAGTCTCTTCATTGGGTGCAGTCACAAGAGTTTCCTCATCTAATTGGGAAGCCTCTAAATCAGTATCAATATCATGGATCTCATCCTCATGCTCTTTCCCTTTTAAAGATTCAGCCTCCTTATGAAAGCTTCCAGTGGGCATCTCCTCAATAGGTTTCTCTATAAGGGGAGGTTGAGTTGAGGTTTTACCTCTAGTAGTTGTTGAAGCTCCAGGTTGAGATGAAGTATCTTTTTTAGCAATTGAGGTCCCGAGGTGAGATGAGGTTTCTTCTGCAACAGTTGTAGTTCCTTCATCTTGTGATTCAGGGATATCTTGAGCTATTATTGTTGGCTGAGGCTCCTCCCTAGAGTTATGAGGGAGAAACTCCAATTACTCCTTAGGAGTTGTCTTCCTCTTTGTTCTTTTGTACCCTTGGGTACCTGCAGCTTTCCTCTTCTTAGAATTTTGAGCCTCTGGCTCCTTGATCCTCATCACCACATATTGGATACTTCGATCCATCACTATCCTTGCAATTTTCCTAATATCAATTGATTCTTCCTCATCCCAATTTACTGTATCTAAATCCTTGGTACCTATGTTTTCAACCTCATACTGGGGATCCAAGGTTACACCATCATCTGATAATGTATCAAGAATATATTCCTTCACCCAGTACTCAATCATTTATGGGATGGGAAACCTTTCACATTTCCTCCTTTTTACATCATATTCATGTTTTAGATCAATCCAAAAAATCTTCTAACAAATTGAAATGTTTCTCAAAGATAGTGGGGAGCAAACTATTCATCTTATGCTTGGGGTAAAAATGCTTCTGAGATGTATTTAGACCCAATTTCAAATAAATCAATTCATCACAAATTGCCTTAGTAGCCACATTATGTGTGCAACTATACTCTCCTAACTTCATGGAAAATTTATGGCAACCAGTCTTATGCTTGCTAGCAAATTTAAGATTGACTCCTATGGCCTGATAGATGAACTCCATAAGGACAATTATGTTACTACAACATCTTGGAAGCAGATGAGGATGGCCATCAAAACCTGCCAACCTAAAGTAAGTAAACTTTGGGTATTGGATGTACCAATGTCCCCATTCTGCAAAGAATGCCATGGCTTCCCTGGTTAATCTATACCCTACATCACCTATCAACTAGTTAATGATAACATACAAGAATGCATCATTAACCCTTCTATAGTGCAACTCTAATGTTTGGAAAGTTAGTTTATCATAATTATCCCACACTTTATTTTGTCCAAGGGCTTCTCCCAATATTCAACTACATTCAAACCAAGGAAAATGCCCCTCCTTGCAGCCACATACACTACATAAGAAGTCATGAAGAAACTCTTTTTTTTCCCCACTCTAAGCATCTGATTATGTAGGCTTTCTAAAAATTCATTAGCCAATAAAATTGTTGCTTTCCATCCAAAATGGTTTGAATGAATGGGAACATCCATTCCTTAAAGTGTGAAGAATCTCTCTTTCTGAACACTCTGGAAAGCATCATGATTATGTCACCAATCTCCTTACTGAAATCTACTCTCTTTAGTTGATTAGGAAGCTTAGTCGAGGATTTCTTTTCCACCCTCATCTATTTCTTGTTCATGTGGGTCATGTTAGATTACTTGTGGTTGCTATACAATTGTAATGCCTCTGCTTCATTGAGTTTTTTTGGGTTTTGGGGTGTAGGTGCATCAAACATTAACCTTATCATATGTGGAGTGAGATCAATGATGGTATTCCCTTGTAGGTCCACACATTGGCTTGTTTCCAGGTTATAAGCTCCTACTGCAGTAAGCATGAGCTCTAGACATTGAACTGATAGAGGAAAGAGGGAAACATGTGCCAATTTGGCTTGACCAATTCTTTATGTTCTCCCTGTTGCATCCTCTGTGAAAGTTTCTTCAACCAAGTCCTCGTAGTTGAATGGTCCTAAGTTTGTATCAATGATATTAGCCCAGTCAGAATCCACCTTGTTGGCTATAGGAGTGGGACTCTTATGCTTGTATCTCAAGGTGTAAGGGAGTTGCTCCACCTTTATCTTCTTAGGCTTTGTTGGCCTTAAACTTTCTGCAACCTGGCTCCCTCTTTGAGAAGCTTCTTTGGATGCTCCTAAAATTTTTCACTCCTGTAAAACAATCCTATACTAGATCAACAAAGACTTAGAAACCATTACATCGATATTACCTTTCATATCATCCTCTATTCGTCCAGGGAAACTCTACATACTTAGTCAAATTTTTCACTTACTAGAAGCGAATCCAAAAGAAAATCAAGAACAAAAAGCCTTTTAATATAGGCAGGATCGGGATCACAACCGAGACAAGACTGGAACTGAGATCGAAATGGAAATCGATCCCAAAACTAGCTAATGGTTCTAAGTTCTTTTCCCACTCTGGTTCCACTTCAATCAAAAGAATAAGGTTGTAGGATAGAATCAACACTCATTGGAAGTGGTATCATTTTGGGAATTGATTCTTATGCAAACACTTGTGAGATGAGTTCATTCCCGAATCTATTTCCACCAGTTTATCATTCAAGTGAAGCACATTTTAAGCACATGGTCACACCAACTTCAAACTTAGGTCACATGAAACCATAAGGAAACTTTAAATAAGGGATTTAACCTCACCCTTAACAGGACAAAACCAGATTTAACTTTTTTATGACACGATATTGTAATGGTCAATGCACAAACCTGAGTTTGCACAACTCGTTGACTTATAGAAATTAGGGCATCAAAACCCTAACATCAAAACTATTAACTCGACACAATAAAAGGATCAAAGGGGTCATAAAATAGAATTAAACACTTTTAAAGCACAAAAGATCCCTCAAAATGAAACCCTAGTTAAAAATAGGGCACGGCAGAACAGATGCACCACCAAAATGAAGAAAACGACAGCAGAACAACAAAATAAATGAGAAAATTTGAAAAGGAAAAATGAAAAATGGGAGGGAAACTAGAAACAAAAAGTGAAACAAGCATGGAAACACTTGTGAATATCTGTGAAATGTGAACACAACAAACGATAGAAAAAAGAAAACAAAAACAGAACGGGAAAACCACCTACCTCAAAATGCTAGCAAGAAAGGTTGAAACTTTGACAAGAATCTGCTCACCAACATGCGCCCGCAACCAAATTGTGCTCCTCTCAAAGTTACTCAAGCTCTGGCTCACAAAAAATGTTTTAGATTATGATTATGAGTTGAAATAACCTTGATTAAAGTTTAAAATCCACTTCACGCATGTGAGGAGACTGTAATTAATGAATTTAATGTGGTTGGTCTGGAGTGAAACCAAATCAAGAATGAGTATACAAGCAATTTTCAAATTGAAGGCAGGGCAGATGCGGAAGTGAAGTTGGAACAAAACAAGAAACTTTTCCCAAGTCTCTTATCTAATTCTGAATCCAATTCTGGTCCCATGGCAGGGAAAAGACAACAAAGGGAATGGGGGCGGAATCAGAACCAAAACCAGACCTGGAACCTTTACAAAGTTCCAAGTTTGGTTCTGATTCCGATACCGCTCCCAACAAAGGAATAGACACCAACACAAGGACAGCGACAAAAGAAATGAAAGGAAGTGTGACTGGAACAAAAACAAGACCCAGATAAGACACCAAACAAGGACAAAACACAAAGGAGACAAGCGGGAGTGGGATCGGAACCAAAACCCAATCCATAATTTTGCAAAGTTCCAAGTTCGGTTCCATTTCCGGTTCCGCTTCTGCTAGGGAGAAAATAAAATACAAGCAAAGAAAAGATAACTCAAGGGAGAAACATGCCCAAGAGTGCAAGGCAAACCAAAAAGACAAAGAAATCCAAAAAGGAAAGAGCGGGGCCAGGATCATAACCGAATCTGGACTTGGAACCAAGCCACAAAGTTTTGAGTCCAGTTTCCATTCCAGCTCTGCTTCTGCAGAAAAAAGGAACAAGGACTTAGGAGGAAAAAGAACATCTCCTAAGGCCTGAACAAAAACACCAAGGACAGACAAACACAAGGGGGACCCATTGTGACCAAAACAAAATGGGGTGGTTATGCAAGGTATAACACTACCTCTAGTTAGATACCATGATTATTCTATTGAGTTAATACTAGGAAGTAAATTCCTCCTAACATAGACCTTATTGCTATAACTATGAATAAAATTTAGAAACCTAAAAAATTAATTAATGAATTTTGTTGGATTCACATATTATTTTTTAGAGAAAAAATTCTTATTCATATCCATTTGTTATAGTTAAAAATTAGGATGGACCATGGAAAATGTTCCCAAATTAGAGAGAGCTCAATAATCTTACTCTTAAAGATAAGTTTCCTATTAGATGGATTGAATTGTGTAAGCTTTTCCTTACTAAGGTTTGTGTTCAAGATATCATAATATTCAACTAAAGGATAAGTATGTAAATAATATTTCCCTTAGAACATATGAGGGTCATTATAATTTTTTGTCATGTCATTTGATCTCACTAATACTCCATCTACTTTTCAAATCTTCATGAAGTTAGTTTTCTACGTGTTTCTTCAAACAATTATGTTGGTGTTATTTGATGGTATCCTCGTCTATATAAAACATGGAAGAAACATTTAAAACATGTAGACAATATATTACAATTATTGGAAGATAATTAACTCTACTCAAAAAAATCTATATTTGGATATGAGGTGAATGAATTAGAATATTTAAAACATGCGATGTCACATAAAGGTGTTAAGGTGGACCCTAATTATATTAGACATATATAGTATTCAAAACTTAAAGATATCGAAGGTTTAATAGGATTATTGGGTCTAACATGATACTATAAAATATTTGTTCAGACTATGCTTGTATAAAAATACCCTTAAAAATCTTGTTGAAGGGTTCATTTTCATGGTTAGATCCAACAACCCAAGAATTTCAACAACTATAACAATATTTACGTATAATCCTATTCTAGCTACCCTAGACTTCTTTATCACATTTGTGGTAGAATGTGATGCTTCTAGACATGGAAATGGGGTATTAATAATGTAAGAAGGGTGTTCCTTAGCATTTGATAGTCAATAACTCAAAAGAAAGAACTTGGTAAGTTTCACTTGTTCGGTTCCAAAACCATTGCTCCATAATCTTATAACTCATCTTCTCCTTCAAGGCTAGTCATTATCACCAAGAAAGTAAAATAGGGGTTAATCAATATACACTGAGGAGGGCTAAAGGCCAATTTTTAAGAGTTAGTATCTCCTACACTTCAATTTCAACTATACCTAAGAGGGTATTCCTAGAGGTATCCTTGATAGGTTTGTATATCAATTAAAATGTAACATGACTATAACAATCAAATATTATACCCAATGTCTACCTGGCCCCTATTATTTTTTAATAGGTCAAGACAAAATAGTTGCATAAAACCCTTTATATAGATGATAAATCACCTTGCACATGAACCTATAGATGATAACAATATTCCAATCCCTTTAGATAATTTCATTTGATATTACATACATACTAGCAAGGTACAAACATTCACATGACATGAATCTTCTCTAATGATTTAGCTATTAGGTTTGCTTAAGATTAGTTCCCTAGTTTATATAACATTGAATCATGAGCAACTTGCATACCCTAATCTAAACCTAATATACTCATAGGTCTATCATGGATGGAGGCTGTTTAAAAGAAGAGTGATTTAATCATCACAAATATGGGCATTTTCCTACTCCATTGGGTAAAAAAGTTGTGAATAGAATAGAGGGAGGATATTCATCCAACAAAACATCAACAAAAATAGAGATGTATTTACATACAAAACAAATATTGCATCATATAGAATGGGCATACTTAATAATCCATCTTGAAAAACTAAAACCCATATGCAACAAAGGAATAACCATTAAAAATACTTTTTAATGCATTAGATGTTTTTACACAAACATCAAACCCCTAATACATTCATACTAGAAAATATGGCAAGATGAAATACACAATTGTAATTTCTTGAATTATTACAAATTTCCTAAGAGATATACCATTACATACAAATGTGGTTTATGAACACTTCCTATGATTTATAATATATATTCTAGTATTTCCAACTCAAACTGACAACATTTGATGCCCTACAATTAGCTTGAGGTGCTTGCAAACTAGAAAATTGGCTTAATGACCAATCTTTGAATGAATAAAAAACTACTATTTGTAGATCTTAGTATTTTATTCCCTGAATCCATGTAGGAATATGACCATATCCAAATATTCAAATCCACCCACTCGATTTATGGTGATTCATGTTTTTGAAAACTATGATCCAATGTGAGAATTATCAAAGGATAAAATTTCAACCACCATATTAATTAAAGTATGATTGTCTTCATTTTTCATCACTAGAAGTACATTTGAATCTATTCTCTTGAGCTAAATAGTTGTTTCTAGGTAGGAAAACTCTTTTGGATTAGTTGTGGCATCATATCGGGTCAATAATGGCATTTTGACCCATGCAAGGAGGCAGGTGGAATTAAATAATATAAAAATAGGAGTTTTAGAGTTTTAAGGATTGGGGTTCAAGGATACTACATAACCTATACCATTTCTAGGGCCAGTCAAATATCAATATTCAATAATTTCTTATACCTTGTACCATATTAGAGGTATTCCTACATCTCTAACTTTAAAAGGAAATATGAAGAAAGTTATTAGGAGTTAGGGACTAGAGGTACCAAGGAATAGGTAACTAGGCAAAGGGATGGCTGAAATTCTATCTCTAATAGATAACTTAGTGTAGGAATCAAGAAGTCAAGATTTGGAGGGAAACCATGCAAATAAGGAAAATGTTGAAAGTCTGAAAAAGGAAGGGGAAAAGAGCAAGGGATAGATGAAAGGTATGCCAAGATGGGAAAATTTGATATCTCAATAGGAACAGAGTAAATGATATATTTGGATAGAAATACATACTTGAAAGGGAAACTCTAAAACTTCAACAAAAGCACAACCCTTAGAAATTTGAACATAAAACATCCCACAATTTTTTAAAAAAATTAGAATCCTTGTGAATTTTAACTCATGAGTAGGCACATGGGGGATAGAAAATATATAAAAATTTAATAAATAAAGACCCATATAAATATTTATCAACTTGATTATAAGTGAAGGGAAAAATGAGGCCTAGGTGCACACAAGTGCTAGGGTTCAAGAAAAAATTTAAATTGTAGGATTGAGTCCCAACATCACATCTGAGAAAAAAATTAGTGATACTATAGTAAAACAATGACATCAATATCTAATGGGAAAGCATTTCAAAGAAAAGAAAGATCATGAGAGTAAAATATTTTTGGAGTAATAATTATCTTCAAAGCAACAATAGAAATAGGTCACCAAGATACTAGGGTGTGAGTTTGAGATTATTTATGAAATGGAAAGGATAATATTGCAACTAATTCCATTTCTCAATACGAAGTAAAGTAAAAATTTGTATCATTTCTTAATTACAAAATAAATAGGTAGAAGTAGCATAATAAGAATTAAAACATGGCCCTTTAACAAGAACCTTATTTAACAACTTCAATAGGACCCATCCTTTTTAGATAACTATGTTTGGAAAGGATACTCCTTATGGTACAAGATAAGATATTTTGTGTAAAAATTATCAATTGAAAGCTAGGATATTTTCTCAAATGTATGAATCACCAATAAAATGACATTTAGAGTTATTAAAGACCTATCACCATATAAATAATTTTTTGGGAAGGTCTAAAGGGTGATATAGAGAAATTTTTGGCTAATCTGTCAAAAAAATAAAGGCAAAATAGTAAAGAGCCCAAACCTATTACAACCATTAGCCATTCCAATACAATATTGAGAGGAAATATTGATGAAATTAATTAGTAGGTTGACAAATTCATATAATCTAGATGTGATAGTGTTAGTTATGGATATAATTACTAGGTAGGCACATTTTTGTGGACTCTCTTCTTCATTTTAACCTATTACAATGGTATAAGTATTTATGGAAAAGGTATAAAACCTCCATTTCATTCCCAAAATTAGAGTGAGTGATCCTAACCCTACCTTTAAAATAATATTTTGGACTAACATATTTATGGCATTAGGAACAAAAATAGCACACAATTCATCTTATCATCCATAATAGAATGACCAAATAAAAATTGTGAATAAAACTTTTGAAGGATATCTACATTGTTTGTCTTTGATAAATAAGCACAATGGTCCAAATGGACTTTATTAGTATAATGGTGGTGTGACATGTAAAATACACATCAAATATTAATCCATTTTAGGGTCTTCATGTTTACCTCACATCACCTACTACTTCTTTTTAGGGTCACTTGAAATCTCATGTTGTAGAGGATTATATTCAATACCAATATAAAAATGTTTCATCAAGATAATTTTACTATGGATCAAAATAGGATGAAAAAAGAAAATACACACCATATTGAGAGGTATTTTGAGGAAGGATGTTGGGTATTCCTTTAATTACAACCCTAAAAATATTTATGCCACTTGAGCAACATAAGAACATCAGGCTAGTAACCAATTTTTATGAGCCCTATAAGGTCTTCCAAAAAATTAGCAATGTAGTTTATAAATTAGAAGTTCCACCCTCCTTCCAAACTTAATCCTATATTTCATGTATCCTACCTAAATAAAATAATAGGTAAAGATGAAGAAGGGGAGTCTATTTTGAAACTTTAGGTAGTCATCAAGAAACAAGCAAAGTAGTTGTAAAATCAAGGTATTTTTTAATTCTTAATTAGTTGGATTAACCTACCTATTGAGGATGGACATTTATGAAAAAGTATAAATATTTTCTAATCATTTATTTTAATTTTTTCTAAAGGGGATAGATAATTTGTGCCCCTAATATTCTATCTTCTTAAGGGTAATATCGTTAAACACATGTGATCTGGTTAACAATAATATTTTTATTTCTTAGTTCTATATATTTCCTTAGGAAAACCTAATTAGGATTAAAAAAAGTGTGTTCCTACTTAATTATGTTTTTAGGAACTTGATCTCAACCTTTTGGAATGATCATACATGTCCTTCAACAAATAGTACAGATGTTATCAGACATGGGATTGAGCCCAACAATAATGAATTACATACAAAACATTGGTTAGAAATAACACAACATGAGATGTATGTGATGTTTTCTAATTCAAATCTACATATAAAGATTGGGAAAAAAATGTTTGAAAGGTTAAGAGCATATTATATGAAGAAAAACAAGGTTTTTGAAACGTGTTGTCATTATCATATTGAATTTTATCTCTAATATCAGTTGTTTCGAAATATTAAAGAAGAAAGTGATGATTTTCATAATGTACCTCCTAGACAGGCAAGTTAGTTCATAGCATCCATCCTATGTGATAAATCAGGTGATGATAATGTAACTAGTCAAATAAGCTACATAAAAGGACTTTGTGAAACATGTGGAAATTTGGCTAAAATACATTTAAGAGATGAAGGTGTCAACCTGAAAAATATGGTAAATTGCAAGAGTTATAAGTACATCAAGCTTCATACCAAAAGTGGCAAAGAATCAACAAGGTCAGATTATGTAGAAGAAGAGATACCTATTGGAACATTTATGAAAAATATCCATAAATTGATACAACCATACATACAGCATGCTTTTTTTTCTAAGTGGCAAGCACAACAATTTTAGACATTAAGAGATACTTTCCCACGTGGAACAGTTTTATCAGTAGTTGACTTTGCAGAGAATTACTCTTTTGTACATCAAAAAGAGATTCAATCACAATATTAATTTTTTTAGAGAAAATAACTATTATAGTGCATGTGTGTTATCGACATGCACAAATGGATTTGGAAGGTATTGACAGTACATCTGAGGCACGAGTCATTAAGAAAGAATATCACTTTTATATTAGTGATGACAAATACTATGACACACTATTTGTACAACATTGCTTCAACAAGTTTTTTGAATATTTGACAATCAAGGGTGTGAAAGTTGAAAAGCATTGTGTATGGTCAAATGGATGTGATTTTCAATTCAAATCATCAAGGCCATTTTATGCACTATGTAGATATCATCGAAATGATAATATACCACATGTTTGGAGCTTTTCTGAGAGTAGGCATGGAAAGGGTAAACATGATGGTGCAATATCTTGCATCAAATGTGCTCTAAGAAAGCATCAAATGAATTATGGGGGAGATCACATAAAAGATGCACATGATGTTTTTGAATGGTGTCAAAAACACTTTGCATCAAATGAGGTTGACACATCTTCAACAATGAATTGATACATTCCACATAGAGTTTGGGATATATCAGGTATGTATTGTTTGAATTTAAATCTTTATATATACATACATGTGTACATTCAAGTTTGTTTATTTTAGTTTGAAGATATTTATATTTTTATTATTTTTAATACAAAATTATTTTTTTATAGTTGTGCATAGAAGATCAATGCATGGATGTAAGAGGGTAGAGAAAACAAGATCTTTTCATTCTATCATGAGTATAGATTGTTTCTCATGTCCACACTGTACACTAGGGATTACTCATGTTTTTGTTATGACTACATTTTAGAAAACTATGATGAATGCAACAACCAACAACAAAGATATGTCAATGGATGGAATTTGGTGCCACTAGATGTTAGTGGCACATACAATGAAGATGAAGATGAAAGCTTTGAAGACATTCCTTTGATTTCAATTGATTATGACCGTATTTTAGGCCTATTTAAAAAAGGTATGTATTTATATATATTTATATCGTGGATGTATGAACTTGTGTACATTTTTAACTTAATCATTTATTAAATTTTTTGGCTACTTTTTTAAGTAAATTTACATATACTTAAACGATAGTGGAACTCTATTTTTTTACAAATTTTCCTTGTAAATTTGGTGCAAGAGATGTTTTATAGTCATAATAGAGCCTGGAAACATAGAAAGTGTTAGTTATTATTTATTGCATTATACAAAAGAGAGACAGAAGCTAGTAGAACCAAAAACAAGTGATGGAATGTTTTTTCCCACAAGTTTATCTAAATAAATAGATGTTCTTGCATGATTTATCTATTGAATGTATATTTTGAATTTGTTACATGTATTTACCTTTTAAATGTTATGTCTTACCTTGCAATGTTAGTTCCTACAAGTTTAGTTGCAGTACAAGGGACATATCTCAAACAAATCAAAATTGTTCAACATGGGATTCATTTTATTGATTATCAACCTGAGCACAAGGTATATCAATATAGCCACCTAATAATTACTACCACCCTATCTCTTCATCCAGTTCCATGTGCACGTGGACGTCATAAGTGAAGACTAGATAGTAATGATCATCAGAGAATATTACATGTTATTGAAGAGCGAGCTAAACCACTTGAATTGGTCTTAATAACATGATGTGTCATAGGTGGACTTGAACAATTTACACAAATTGTAGGACTCAAAATTATATTAAATTCTAATTTTTGTCTCTATATAATGTGGATGATATTTTTTTGTTATATTATTATTTTTTATTTAAAGTGACTGGATTTTTCTATCAAATGTAAGTTTATCAAGTGATTCAACATTCACCTATCTAGATTTTTTGTTATATAACTTTTAAACAAAATTATTGATGTCGTATGAATATAAAAAACTAGAATTACCCTTGATAAATTATTTTAGTGTTCATTATGGACTAAAATCAGCATATATAGCTTGCACATATAAAAAAATAAAGAATGAAAGCCCTATAACATGCCCAAATTATTCTAAAATTGTGGATAGATTTTATATGTTGTGAAATTTGTTCCTACACTTTTGTAAAAAAATTGTTCTAAAATTATATGATTGTAACAGAAAACAATATTTTTGAGGCTTAATTTAGGCTATGATATTTTATAAGGATTCAATTCTATAGTTAAGTGAGATTGGATTATGGAGTGGAATTGTTATACATACTAGCATTTAAATCATTAAGAGGTGCAATGGGTTCATTTATAGAGAATATGGGTGCAAGTCAATTGTAAATGTTCAATTTTGTATTGAACACTTTAGAATTTATTTCAATACAATGTCAAGTTTAATGAACACTTAAGAATTAATTTCAATACAATGTCAAGTTTAATGAACACTTTAGAATTCATTTCACAATAGTTATTTTTAAAATAATCATAAGCATATGTGTATCAATAGGAAACTTACAAAATGGTTATTGAAACCCATGAATTACATTAAGATCAATGATTTATTAAAGTATAAGTAAAATATTGATGGAAAAATGTTAAAGTACATTGAATGTAAACTATATAAATCTAAGCATACATCATCAAGGAGTGCTACACTTAATTTTTTTTCTTAATGCATACTAGTATTTGCACCATTAAGAAGTGCAATGGGTTCATTTATAGAGAATATGGATGCAAGTCAATTGTAAATGTTAAATTTTGTATTGAGAGCAATGGTTTTTTCCATTAAGTAAAATAATGTTAGTGCTTGCATAATATCTTCCAACATAATAATCCTTCTAACATTTTGGGGCCCGAAATACCATATGATGTTTGAGAATGCCCTATCATATTTTCAAGGTCTAATTGAGTTTTAGTTGTCTAAAAGTAGATATGCAATATTGAATGAACACAAATAATTCAAAGTAAAAATAGGCTAACCTTGATTAGGCATGATTCTTGGTAAGTGAATTTAGTTATGTTATAAATGCTTGGTATCTAATTAGTCATTATTTACTCTCATGCCAAGATGAAAGAACTTCAAAAGAAAGTTTTTTGTTCTCCAAGAGATAAATGAAAACATTAAGCTTATGGCTTTAACCTTTAACATTTTCTTCTAAGTTCATAATCCTTCAACCTTCCTAATTCCTCTTATTTCATATTCATTAAATGAACCATTTTTTATTGTTATTTATTGTATTGGGTCTCCCTCTCTTCATTAACTCCTCTATTTTAATATTGGGGGTTCTTTTCAATTTCTAAGTCTCAGTCGAGTTTGGCATTAGTACTCATGAGTCTATTGAAACTATTTGGTATTGATTGCTAGACTCAGTTGAGACATGAAAAATTAAAAGAGATCCCCAAATTAACATAGAGGGATTGAAAGAAAAGCAAACGTAGAAAGAAACCCCACCACAAGTAATATTAACATTAAAAAATTAAGATTGAATGGATTATGAGCTTAGAAAACAATGTTGAAGGCTTAGGGTTATGAGTTGAATGCTTTTTCATAGACTCACAAGTACTGAGTACCAAACTCAACAAAACATGCAAGTATCGGCTACAGACTCAAACTGATTTGGAATCACACCCACGATTCCTTATTGGACACTTGTTGAACCCAACACCTCTTGGAACATAAACCACATTATTAGAAATCCATTGCTTCAAGTTCTCATTTTCTCGTCAATACTAACTCCAACATGTGCTACACAATCACATACAATTGTGTCAAATCCAACAATTATCTGCCAGCTATCTCAAACATGTCAAAACACAAGAAATCTCATTACTCCTTGTAGGGACACTCCCACAAAATGCTAAGTGAGTAAACTTATTGCAGGCTCAAAACAAGATATGAAGTTTATATGGCAAAATTTAAAGTTATTAATTTAAAAATAAACCAATTCTATAACAAATATTTGCAGTTTGTAAATCCATTAAAATTTGGTTTCATTTATGAGGACTTGGGGAAGCCTTTTCGATTTTCCCATGAAAAGGTCAAATAATTATAAATTCTAGTTTCCACATAACGTGCACATCTAAGACATCGGTATAGGCAGTATGATTACTACCTGAAGAATATGGCAGAGAATGCAAGAGCTTATCTTGCAAAGGGTGAACCTAATTTTCATCTGAAATAATACACGATATAGAAAAGTGAGCATTGCATATCGTAGATTCCATTTATTTATAAGTTATTTGTTTTATTTATTTGTTATATTTGGCTCTAGGAAAATTCACCGACAGAAAATTTATTGTCAACAATTCACTGCCACCAATAATTCACCGCCATGGAAAATTAACCGCAATGAATTGTCATGGCGGTGAATTTTCCTGCGATGAATTATTGGGGGTGAATTTTCCTTTGCGGTATGCTATTATATTTATGTTTTCATTTTATTTTTATTTTTTTGTTTATTTTTGCAATTGTCTCTCTTTCTTCTTTTGATTAAATTTTTTTTTTCAATTTTTTTTCCTTTATTTTTATTTTTTAACTCTTATTTTATTTAATTATTTTGTCCAGACAAATTTCTTAAATTTCTTTAATTTTCTTAACTTTATTTTTCTCTTTCTTTTCTTTGGTGTTTTTTTCTTCCTAATGATTGGTGTCTTTTTCTATTTTTGATTAATTGTGTTTTTTATTTTCTGGTTTTTCTTTTTTTGTTATTTTATTTCTTAATTTTCTCTTTCTTCTTTTATGAAACTTTCTTGATTCTAGTGTAGACTTCCCCTAACCTCCTCCTTTATAATTTTTTTAGATCTACATCTTCTAATCCTTCAACTCTTTTTGCATCCTGATGATGGATCACAGTGTGATTCGAAACGTTGATCCAAAAACAATCACACAATTTAATCCAGAAACAAAAAACTCTTACAGATATGGACTATGGAAATCTAATGTCTTTGAACTTTTATCTAAGTTTACATCCAACAAAAAATTCAAAAAAATTTGGAATGGATAAATGTGTCAAAATTCTAACGTGAGATAGAACCTCCATTGAAATAACATTTTTGGGCTTATTCCTTTTGGAATGTTTCCATTGATATTGATGTTCCTCAAAACTCTGCAACATGCCTAGCAATGTAATAAGTCACTTACAACAGTTAAAATCAAGCAAAAATATTAGAAATAACATGCATACTTTAGAAAATAAATGTCATCAAGGATGTTCTTCTACTTACAATGCCCTCGGGTTCTTTAATTTTAGTATGAACTCCAAGGAGTTCCCATCTTGTGCTATATCACTTATCCTCCTATTAACTCGTGAGTTGTAAATATGACTGAATACTTAATTACTAATCAACATATATATGTGATATAGATGCACATATGAGATAGTAAGAGAATTTCTAGGTGCAAATACAAATGAGGGGATTAGAAAGAAAATGTGGTTTTACTAGAGACTAGTACCATTTATCTTATGATGGATTGATCAAAGTGTGATCTGAAATGCTAATGCAAAATTGAAAACTCAATCTTTTCCTAAAGCTCTTCAGCTTAATCTAATGGACTCTAAAAACCTAATGTATATTACCATTTATCTTGCTTTCAATTTTTGGATACAACTATTGGGGTAGCAATGTGCAAGCATTGGAGTGTTTCATATTATAAAAAAATTAATCATGTTCAATTAGACATACCAAAATTAGAGCTCTAAGATTTCCACATGTAAAAATGTTAGGTGAAGGAGCATATAATTTTTCATAAAAATAAACCCATGTCCACTTGTGTAATAGTGTAAGAAATATGAGATATCAAGAACTAGACTTTCAACCTAAGTTGTTGGTTTGGCTTCAAATTTTCAATACACTATTCATCAATTTTTTTTACGTGGCCATAAAAAAAATATATGAAATATAAAAACAGCCATACTTTGCACAAATATAGAAAATTGACCACAAAACACAATTGGCAATTGATAATTCAATATCAAATGTTGAATGATAAATCAAACAAGTTTACAACTTTAAACTTATGGTATGTCACTATGAAATGAGGACAATGAACAATTCCCTTCTAAAAGTAATATTTAAACATGTCAAATGTCAAATTTAATGCATGTGCAAATCTATCATGTCAAATGTAATGTATGTGCAAATGCCTACAAATATCTAGAAATATCCATAAAAGGCTAGACATTGGTAGGGTCATCATGTGGCTCCAAATCGAGTGACCCTTAGATAACTAAGAATCATGCTCTGATGGATGCATCAATCCTAGGAGATAGTACAACATGTACACAATTTAAGTACATTATGTTAAATTAGAATAATGTTAAATATATATGCATGTGTACAAACTATATAAATACATGAGTACATGATTTAAAAATTTAAAAATCACCTATCCACTAATATTAATTGCATCAACTTAATCATGCCCACGTACACGCTCTATCCTTAGACTAGGTGTAACATGAGCTAACTCCCTCTACAATATATATGTGTGTGTGTGTGTACATTAGGATTATCTACCATTTAATTAAAACAAGTCATCTAAAGTTTAAACAAGTTCAAATTGTGCATACGTGCACATTCATACATACCTCAGGTGTATCAAGTTGTGCAAAATCCGCTGCGATGATTGTATCTACCAACTCGTCTATATCACGGATCTCCCTAGCTAGCTCTAGTATTGATGAGTGTAGTGGACTATGCAAGCAAGATGGAAACAATGACAAGTCTCCATGTAGTAGCATATCCACATAACCTGACAATCCCATCATCTGCAACTGCTCCTCAAGTGAATATATCCCCTAGGATGCATGATGTTGAACACTTCACAAAAGGATCAGTAGGTGTATCCTCCTCTCCAGTAGTCAAATGATCTATAGGTGGATCAGTAGGTTGTGCAACACTCCCAGGGTGATGAGAATGTTGTGAAGGACCTATAACCTAGCTGGATTCTAGATGTGAATGACAAGTTCTACCCATATGTCCTCTAACCTCATGTAATGGGATCCTAAGCTCTAATGCAATGAAAGAATATGCCTCCAATAGGTCCTCTGACAAATAATTAGTTGTACTCTAAAGCATCTGGTCTCCTATAAGACCATCTATATCTACAAGTGAAGGGACACCCACCATACCATAAGCATCAGTAGCATGATTCGATGATTTGGATCATCCAAAATGACTCATCCAATATCTTTCCACATGATCAGAAGATATCATAGATGTTGCAACTGCTATATCAGCAAAACTGTCAATTTCTTCCCTTTAGGAAGCAATGACAACCTAGTTTGCAATAGGCGCTAGGGTTGGGAGATAGCAGGAAATCTCTACCCAACCAAGACTCGATGAGTTGGAGGCTATCGATCTAATTGACGATAAGGGTCCCTATTAGCAACCCTACCATGCCCCTAACCAAAATATCTTGGTAGGTCCAAGTAGTTGACATTGAGGCCCAAATAAACCTCAATGTATAATTGTTGTGCAAAGTATAAATGAATTTGGTCGTTATTTCGATAATGACTATGTGTTGTAAGAAAGCTGGGGTATATCAGAGGGGCCATCTGAGCATCGACACATTGAGTCACCTAATATCCCATAACCTGGGATCTAGTAGTGTAATACGGAAAACATTGTTATTTGATGGTTTCTTTTGGGACTTGCAGCTAAACTTCTACAAGAGAAACCTCACCACTAACCTCTTGTTGAATTTGAGCAAGAATAATTGTTATAGTGTCAGTAGAATAAGCATGGGTGGTATCTAATGTCTGTCTAATCTTTTGTAAGCTATCTAGAATTGACTGACATGTATCCCTATAAACCTTGGGTTAGCTAGAATAACACACAATTTACAGATCTCATCGTCTATACGGGTAAATATACCCTAAGGTGGTGGTCTTCGAGCTATCTTATCAATCCCTTATTTTTCCACAAAAATAAATTACTTTAAACATCCTAATGTTTAAATTTAAGTGAACCAAAGTAAATAGACTTGCTCTTTTCCATGCCAAAAAATAAATTACTTTAAGCATCCATATATAGACTTAAACTAAAGTCATGCATCTCAAGTCATAGCTCATAAGAATGTACCTAAACACTTTTAGAATCAATAGAATAAGAACTCAAATGAACAAAATGAGGACTGTAAATAGTGGATTAGG
Organism: Sequoia sempervirens; assembly: GCA_007258455.2. Taxonomy (NCBI): domain Eukaryota; kingdom Viridiplantae; phylum Streptophyta; class Pinopsida; order Cupressales; family Cupressaceae; genus Sequoia; species Sequoia sempervirens. The sequence continues at coordinate 25,555,472 of VDFB02252616.1, read as the reverse complement.
CCAAATAAATTGAGATGCATAAAGCAATTTGACTTAAAACAAGGCTAATTAAACTTGAAATATATAATAAAAATTAATGTCATGTTCTTAAATGTTTATAGGAATTCATAATAAAAAATGAATGATCAATTGAACCTTGCATAGGAAAATATTATAAGATCAATAATAACAATAATGCAACTTTTAAGAACCTAAATAGAGTGAGATGTTGAAAATCAAATGTCTTTTAAAATGATCTTTAATAAAGAAAGTTATATTTTGTTGGATACTCCAAGTTCTATTTTATGATAGCTAGTTTTAGTTGAGTGAATATGCTTTGTAAGTTGCCTTTATGTAGCATTAATAAAGAAATACATATGTTTTATTAAATCATTCCATGGTAGTTAGAATAAAGTAATTATCCTACATGATTAGTTTTTTTATATTTGATAGAGGCATTTGGTTCGTGTCTATAAAGCCTCGTCATATAAATACATCATTTTATGCAACAATTTATAATATTTTAGAAGTAATTGTTGCTAAGTGTTTTATTATCCCTTCTTTCAAATTAATTTTTATACATAAGTAATATTGTGGAGATTTTTGGATGCCCATTTTCAGGATGGTGTGTATCCTCATGCCCTCCTTTTTCTTTGAATTTTTTATGTTATATAAGATCATTGTCATCAACTATACAATGCTTCGTAGAATTTCCAAAAGATGAACCAATGGAAGGATACTTATTTTAATAGTAGTAATAGTTAAGAGTGTAATGTTTTATTCATAAACTAATGTTAATATTAATATGTATATGGAACAAATGGATATGGGTTTACATCATTTGGTTTTAGGATAAATGCAATTTTGTGTTACTTTATGGAATAGACATGCTACACCAATCTTTCAACCAAGTCGCATGGAAGGATTATTTCTAAAAATTTAAATAGATTACATATGTTCCCATGTCCATAGGGTTATTCACTCAACCTCTTTGTTGATATTATTACATTTATAGTTGATCAGCAATGCAAATTCTTACCTAAAGCTCTTCAACACTCAAAGGCAAAGCAGTGAGGGGTCTTCTTCTTCACATCTTGATTTCTAAAAAAAATTGATGAAGTTTCTTCTTGGGCCTAGGAGAACTCTGGTGTGCATGGGAATCTATAAATAAGAGGTTGTATTGGTTTGCAAAATTTTCATGGGAGGATAATTGTATGTTGTATATGCTTGGATTGATGGAGAAGGGAACAAATTGTATGTTGTATCTTCTTCTTTTAGAATTAAGAACAATCATGTTGTATTTCCAAGAGGTGAGAGGCAAAAGGAAAGGAACATGGAATTATAGACAAACAATAGAGATAGGATGCCAATGGAGCAAGGGACGCATTACATCCATAGCCAAGGTCTTGTTGAATGGAACAAGGGGTGGATTGTATCCAATCATTTGTATACTCGTTGAATATGACAATTTTCTAAATAATATAGGTAGTAGTAAATTGCCACTACCATAGTTTGTCTTTATTCTCTTCAAAGGGTTTCTAGGATAAATATAGTATTCATAATTCTTCTCTCTATCTCTCTTGACTGATATTTTATTTCTAATTAAATAGCATGGTACAATTTCTTATTTCATAATTTCTAGAAGCTTAGGCTTGAGAAATTAAATAGAATCTAAAATGACAATCAAGAGGGGAAGAGAGAAGAATTACAAACACTATAATTTCGTAAATTAATAGAAATAAAATGACAGTCAAGAGGGGAAGAGAGAAGAATTATAAACATCATCACTTTATTTCTTATTTCATAATTTCTAGAAGCTTAGGCTTGAGAAATTAACTAGAATGTAAACTTAGAACTTGTAAAATTTGGATTTCATTATATGGTTGAGCATAGATTATCTAGATTTGAACATAATAACATAATATGAGTCAATGAAGATTGACTTGAAACTACATATAGAAATTCTGACACATTATTACATAATTTGATACACTACAAAAACACCACCTAATACATGTATAATATCAAAATATTGACACTTAGTGATTGTATCATGTGACTTGAATTTCATGAGAGGGTTGAAATTTTCAACTTCCATTGCTCAGGTAGGTGTGTTAGTTTGCATATCTTATTTTAAAATCTCGAGGTTGAATAATATTTAGATGTTATTTCATTTGTATGTTCCATCTCTAGCATGTCTCTAATGTTGACTATAATTTTATAGTAAATCAGATACAACATGAGTCTTTATTATGTGGTATAAATTTTTTTGATAAACATCATAAAGAAGTGTTGCAATGAGACTATGCATCTTCAGTTTTGTACCACCACCACTTATGGAAACAATTAAATTTTCCCAAGATTTAGGTAAAGAATAAAACATCAAAATGCATCATCTTCCTCTTCTATCTTAACATATACAGATGCAAGCTAACTTATAATCATATTAAAAGAATTTAAATGTTTTTCAATAGAATCACCATCCTTCATTTTCAAAGAATACAAATGTCTTTTGAGATACAACTTATTAGTTAAACTTTTAGTTTGGTAAATATCACCTATCCTCTTCCACTAATTATGTGCGGTAGATTCTTCTAAAACATTTAAGAGGATAGAATCTACAAGACACAACTAAATGGTTCCTCACTCCTTCTTGTTCATTTTCTTCCAATATTCATTAGATGTTGATTCTGGTTTCTTTTCATTAGAAATTTCCAACCACTGATCTCTCTCTTCAAGGAGATCCTCCATCTTCAACTTCCACATATTGTAGACAATTACATTTGATTTCTCAATATCCAAATAGGAGGTAGAAGCCATGGTTTACAATATTCTTCACAAATTTGTAAAACTCACAATGCATAAGCTCACATTGCAACAAAAAAACCTTCAACACTCAAAAGAAAGGTGTCCCTCTCTTAATAGAACCGTTAGCTTTGATACCAAATGTTGGAAATCAAGATATAACTTGCAACAATATGAACTTAAATATGTGGTTGTAAATCTAAAACAAGATTACCATAAAATGAGTAAGTGATTGACAATTACAACAATGAAAGAAAAATATGCAATACCACAAGTCATCAACACAAGTGACACAAGATATACATGGAGAAACCCTTGTGGGAAAAAATGCCACTCAAAGAGATCAAATGTTTGTATCAATATTCAATGAAGTACACCAATACAACCATCCTCTCTACAATTTGGCAACACTTTGTCGTCCTGACACCCTGCAAAGAACTCATACTAAACCACCATCTAAAGGCTCCAATATATAGAAGTTTGTGAGAGAATACCACAAATGGTATCCCAAAACAACAAGAAAAACTACCTAGAAAACCTACACCCTTCTTAGTGGACAAACCATAAACATGGAATAAAATAAAATTATCACATGGCCTTCACATGAGCGTGTAACCCATAACTAATAGGAAATGGTCAAACCCAAGTGCTCCATAACTCTCTGATGGCTCCAATGGCTACATGCAAGCTCATGCACTACCATGCACACATGTGTTCCCAACCATGCAAGAGAACACAAAACATGCAAATAACATGCAAGGACATGCACACTCAAGTGGTCCCAATCTAGAAAGTTGGATGCCCAAGAGGAATATTCTCCCAAGGTGCTTAGTAACCTCCACCGTAATGGGTCCACCTCTTTGAATGTAACTACAATTTGGCATAGGAAAATAATTAATAAATATTTTATTCCTCATGTTCTCTAGAACACTTTCCAAAGAATGTGGAGACACATAAATCAACCTAGGATAGCAATTTTAATGTCACCTATCCTAACAAGATTTAACTTATGTTGTTGATAAAGAAACTAACTATTGTTTCTTACTCAACCATGCTACCAATCTATCACCTAAATGGTGCACTGTCACTAGTGCTCTTTCTATCATCCACACAACCAACCCAATCTGCATCAATATATGCAGTTAAAGTGAAGTCATCACCAACAAAATACCATAGACCATATTCTAGAATGTACTCTTCAAGGATCTGAAAATCATCTTTAAAAATTTGACATGCATCTCCTTAGGAGCAGCTTGAAATTTAGCAACCATGCAAATAGCTTACATGATGTTAGACCTTGTTTTTGTAAGATATAAGATACTTCCAATCATAGATCTATATAATGATTGATCTGTTGAAATAGACTTATTATCTTTGTTAAGCTTACATACAGTGACCATAGGTGTACTAATCGGCTTACAATCTTCCATCTTGAATTTCCTTCACATACTTAGTATTAGAAATGAAAATATATGTATCTAATTGATTGACTTGTAAGCCAAGGAAAATATTGATTTTCCTAGCATGGACATCTCAAACTCTTTTTGCATTGTAGTAGAAAAATCTTTGCACATCTAGTCACAATTACTACCAAAACTGATATCATCTACATAAACAATAATAACCAATATATGTTCACCTTCACATTTGAAATAAAAAATTCTATTAGTGATACCTTTCTTATACCCTTGTTGGAGATATTTTTCCAACCTAGAATACAAATCTCTAGGGGCTTGTTTTAAACCATACAAATCCTTTTTCAATCTATACACATAATGTTTGTTTTTATTCACCTTAAATCCTTCAGGTTGCTCTGTATAAACTTCCTCATCTAGATAGCCATTAAGAAATGTATACTTTACATCTATCTAGTACACTTTGAAGTTTTTACAAACTGAATATGCAAGGAACATTCTAATAGCTTCAAGCCTAGCTATAGGTGCAAATGTCTCATCAACATCTATACCCTCAACTTGAGCATATCCCTTGCAAAATAATCTAGCTTTTTTTATGGTTATCTTCCCATCTTCATTCATTTTATTCTTGAATACCCATTTTGAGCCTATGACATTCTTATCAACAAGCCTTGGAACAAGATCCCAACTTTGATTTTTCTTTATTTGACTAAGTTCTTCTTTCATAGCTTCAATCCAACTTTCATCCTTGCTAGCGTCTTCCTAATATTTTAGCTCTATTTTAGACAATAAATAACAATTTACTTATCCTTGTTGTGCAAGCTTTCTTCTTCTCATGATACCATCAACTATGTTTCCAATAATTTTATCCTCAAAATGATCTCTTTTGAGATACTTGGGTGGAGCTTTTGGAATAGATTTTGGTTTCTCTTCTTCATCAGAATCATTCTAGTCTTGTGACTCTTCTTTTGCAGATTCTTTTTTTCCTTCATAAATAAGGACTTTTGAATACATGTCATCTTTGTGTAATAGCTAAGATTAATCTTCATCCACTCTAACATTCACACTTTCAACTATTTTTTGTAGCCTTTTATTTTAGCACTTATAAGATTTTCTTGTAATTGAATAACCCAAAAATATTCCTTCATCAAATCTTATCTCAAATTTAATCAAATTTTCTTCATCCCTTTTGATAAAATATATGCTTCCAAATATTACACAAATGCAGGTCTGCCTTTCCACAATTCATATGGAGTCTTATCATGATTTAATCATAATTGTCCTATGTTAAGAATGTACATAGAAGTATGAATTGCTTCCTTCCAGTATCTATTAGGTAGTTCAATGGCTTCATTCAACATTGTTCTAGCCATTTCCTAAATAGTTCTATTTTTTCTCTCAACAAGTCCATTTTGTTGAGGTGTTCTAGCCATTTCCTAAATAGTTCTATTTTTTCTCTCAACAAGTCCATTTTGTTGAGGTGTTCTAGCTGCAAATAAATATCCTTTAATCCCATGTTTTCCATAATATCTATCAAAATTCATTGGAAGTGAATTCTCCACCTTTGTCAGACCTTAAACATTTAATCCTTGAACTAATCTCATTCTCAACCATAGCCCTAAAAAAATTTAATCTTTCTAAAGCTTTAGATTTTTCTTTAAGGAAAGTTAACCATGTCATTCTTGTATAATCATCTATCAATTACATGAAATACCTTTCTCCATTGATGCTTTTAGTTCTTGTTGGTCCACACAAATCTATATGTATCAACTCTAAGGGCTTTGAAGTTGAATGTTATTTTATCTTGAATTTGATCCTTGTTTGCTTCCCTTCATTGCATTCTTTACAAAATGTACTTGTTGGTTTGTCAATATGAGGCATATGTCTAACTACATTCTTCTTGCTAACTATCACAAGATGATTTGAAAGTTAATATGATACATCCTTTTGTTCCATAAACAAATTTCATCAGTTTTCCTTAACAAACATCTTCCACTTTTTATTTCTTTTAGATGGTATAGGTTGTTATCTTTTTTTCTTGCCTCAACAACAAATATACCAAAGCTATCTTTCCTTATCTCACATTGATTAGTCAGAAATAAATAATTATATCCTTTGTCATGCACATCTAGCTAACACTAAGAAAGTTATGTTCTAGTCCTTCTACATACAACACATCTTGACCATTAGTCTTACCATTTATGCATAGAGTTCCTTTTCCAGTTATCCTAACAATAGTATTATCACCAAATTTAACATAACCATAACTCCATTTCTCCAAACAAAGTAACCAGAGCTAATTTTGAAATGCCAATAAGGATAACCGACATAATCAAATGTTGTGAACATCTGAAGCAAGTGAAACACATAAAATCTAACTTCATAGAAAGGTGAGATATGTGAACTTAGAAATATTCCTCTCATATTGGCAATCACACATTAAGAATCTTTGGAAGATTGCATGCCCTAGGCTACAACATCATTGAGACCTCCTCAATGCCAAATACAATCATAAAAAATATTTTCAACACTCATTCAATTGATAGGGTAAAGATATGGGTTGATTCATATTACATGACCCAAAGAAAACACAAAATTAACAAATTCACAAAATAATATAAATTTTCAAATCCTTTTTTATTAATGGTTTACAATCTAATGCATTGCAAGCCAATGATAGATTGGATCCCAAACAAAAGGGCCTGTGGAACATTATTCGCCAAATTAATTGGGACAACTCCAAGGGGTATGATTTCCTAAATAAAATTTTGAAACCCAGTTGGATAGGTTGTAGCTACATTTAGGGTGGGTTGAGGTTTGTGGGTAATTTAAATGCATTCATTGCAGGAAACTCAAGTCCATCATTCATTCTCATTCTGAAGGGTACAAGCTCACGCCAAGAGGGTGCCATGAGAGTCCTACAATATTGTCACCCAAAATCTTTGGTTTTCATATTTCATTTGCCATCAAATTCAAAACAAAATAGAAGAAAATTGTCTCATAAGAAAACAAAATTTCAAACCATCTAATTTTAAACCTTGTTATTTTAAACCCTAGCAAAATTAAACCTTAAAAAATAAAGAGATACCACATGTCAATGCACCCAATTTTTATCCATGCACTTAATTAAGCATCTAAAAATATTAAGGTTTTAGGGCTACTTGATTCTTGAATTCGAGACAAGATTTTTGTAGCCTTTTAAATGAAAATATTTTTACACCTATTTTTTGGAATCCTCCATGTGATTTTGACCTCTATTGTTTGTTTGATCTTTGTCTCACCTTCACTTCACCATTATGCATGAAAATAATAGTAAATTTCATGTGAAATACTTTGAATCTCTACTAAGGAAAAATAATAAAATATAACCTTCGTTTAAATCCCACCTTCAAATGAAGGTTGCATTTTATTAAAAAAAATATCCTTAAAAATTTCATTTAATTGCAAGGTGCTTTGTTTGAAGGCACCCTTCGAATGAACCCCCTTTGTTCAAAGGTGCACCTTTGTTCGAAGGGTGTTCACACCTTTTTTCCAACCATAATGATTTTTTTTGTTAAATAAATTGTAACCCACTATTGTGGGTTCACCTGATGCATTTTTTGTGCTTTTGGATCCAATTTAGATTGTTTCTCTTGAGAAACATGAACAAAATTCTCACAACCAAAGACCCTTAAGAAGGCTTTCTACCTATCCATGCTTCATAAGGAGTTTCATCAATAAGAGTTGAACAAGGAGATATATTAATCAAATAATATGTAGTACCAACCGCTTCTACCCAAAAAACATTTATGAAGCTTAGCACTAGTCAACATATTCCTAGCTCTTTCCATTATGGTTCGGTTCATTTTTCCTACTACCCCATCTTGTTGGTGAGTATAAGGAGTTGTCTTTTGTCAAACAATGCCTACATACTTTTAAAATTCATCAAATTATTTGGAACAATATTCATCCCCCATTGTCAGACCTCAACGCCTTTATATTATAATCTTTTTTCTTTTCAACTAAGGCCTTATATTCCTTAAACTTAGTGAAAACTTTATATTTTGAATGCATAAAATAAATCCAAGTGTATCTTGAGACATCATCAATGAAAGAGACATAATATCAAGATTCACCCAAAGAGTTAACATCCACTGGTCCACATACATCCAAATGAATGATCTCTAATAATCTCTTTGCATTATTAGTTCCACTAAAAAATGATGATCTATTTTGTTTTCCAAACACACAATGTTCACAAAACTCATTTTTACCAACAGAATAATCATAAATACCATCAACCATATTTTTTTTTAAATAGTCTTAAGTCCTTTTTCACCTATGTGACCCAACCTATGGTGCCACAACATACATGTATTTTTAGTGTTAGTTACATTGGTAGAGTTAATTAAAGTAGGGGTGTTTAGCCTAAACAAAGTCCCTATCTGAGATCCTTTAGCTATCACTAAACTCCCTCTTACAAAACTACAACCAAACTTATTGAATGTCACATGCATTCCAAAATCATTCAACTTGGACACTAAAATTAAATTTCTTGCAAGTCCTAGAATATGCAAAACATTATCAAAAGTTTTAATCCTCCCATCACTGAAACACAACTTTACCTACCTCTTACCAACAACCCTCTTTGTGTTGTTATCACCAAGGAAAACTTCTCCTCCATCATATTATTTGTAATTAGTAAACCACTCCATATGATGAGTCATGTGGTAGGAGCAACCTGAGTCAATAAGCCAAACACCATCACTAATAGCGTTAGCTGAAATAAACAAAGCATCAAAATCATCATTGAAGAAATTTTCTATGGAGGAATCAAATATATTTTTCTTATTCCTACATTCGTTCTTCACATGCCCTCTTTTACCCTAATTCCAACACTTTAATTTTCTCTTTTTTGGGTTTTTCGAAAGTCCTTTAGACTTATCCCTCTTATTATCCCTGTTAGGCCCTTTCTATTTGGACCTACCCCACACATGCAAGATAGCTTGGAAGCCAGAATTCATGGAATTTCTCCCCATCTCATTTGAAAGAAGTATGAAGATGATAGAGTCCATCTTTGGTTTTGCATTACCACTACTTATGGAAACAATTAAATTTTCCCAAGATTTGGGAAAATAACAAAGAAACTTGAGATACATTTATCTTCTTCAATATAACATTTATGGATGTAAGTTGACTCATAATCAAATTAAAAGCATTTAATTTATCTTCTATAGATTCACCATCTTTCATTTTTACATAATATAATCTTTTTTTGAGATATAACTTGTTAGAAAAAAAATTAGTTTGATATATATCACCTATCCTTTTCCACAACTTATATGTGGTGTCTTCAATGAAGACATTCAAAAGGATGAAATCCATAAGACTTAACCGAATGGTTCATCATGCCTTCTTGTCTAACTTTTTGTAATCTTTATTTCTCCTTGCATCTAGTTTACTTTCTTGTGAAACTCACAACCACTCATCTCTCCCTTCTAGAGATCCTCTATTTTTAATTTCCACATCTCGTAGCTCATTATATTGAACTTATCAATATATTGGTGAGAGGTAGAAGCCATGGTATTCAATATTTTTCACAAATTTTTAATATACAATAAAGACAAAAGCTCCCACTATAACCAAAAAACCTCCAGCACTTAAGAGAAAGGCATCCCCTTCTAAACAAAATCGTTAGCTCTAATACCAAATGTTGAAAACAAGGTGGAACTAAGCTGCAATATTAATGTAGTTTTTATGTAATTGTATTCAAAACTGAAAATAATATTACCAAATCTGATTATATGAATGTGATTTCACATTCACCATAATATAAAAATTAGGAAATAAATATGACGCCAAATTTACGTGGAGAAACCCTTTCAAGAAAAAACTCCACATGAGAAAAGAGGGAAAGTATATTATTTATCTTCACAAAGATACATCATAATATACTTCCTTTTTTATATCCTACAACTCTGATGCTTTCATACACTTATAAATAGCATAAGATGATACTCCCATCTCAAGGCTCCAATTTATAGAACTTGTGGGAGGAAAAACCATAGTGATAAACTAAAACAAAAGGTGCCAAAACCACTTACAAAAAACCACACCCCTTCCTTGGAAAGCCAAGATTCATGATAATAAATTTATTAATATGCACAAGGCTTCAACATGGGCACCTAACCCATAAGTTCCCCTTCAACTTTTGGCATTCAGGATGCTTCAATGAGTGTTCAACTTCCAGATGGAGAACCAATAGACACCTATTTCCCTTTAAACTTGGTTCCCTGCTCAAGGCCCTTCACATTCACAATGTGAACACCTAGGATGGATAATTTTTTTCTCTAGTGACATGTAACCTTCATCACCATTAAATTTCCTCTCGAAAATATAGCAATATATGCCAAAATTGAATACATTTCTCTCATGTCCCCTAGGACACTTTCCAAGAAACATGGAGACACAAAAATTATATAGGTTTGCAAGGTAAATGACACCTGACCTAAAAAGATCATGGCAACAATTGAAGCAAATAAACATTGGTCTTCTTTTGGTTTTTCAAAATCTTACAGGTGACTTTGCTCTTTTTACATTGTTCCCTTTCTCTTGGTGTTTGTATTTTCATCTTTGTTTGTGAATCTTAAGTGCTAGTGTTATACATTTATGATCATTTTTATCTCTTTTATTATCATTTTGGCTTAAGAATTTTATTTTGTGTATTCATTTATTTTAATATCTATCCAAAAATAAGGTTGTACATGAATGTAAAAATACCAAAATAGAAGTTCAACTGAGGTAAGTCCCTTAACAACCACCAAAATATTTTCTCTTCTTAATTTTATTGTAGGTTTATTAGAGAAGAAGTAGTTCCATTTGGTGATCTCTTTTATAGTATTTGTGTTTCATGTTTCTATTTTGTTTATGTCAACATTTGAATAATATTTTATTATAAAATTCTTTGTAATTTTAGTTATCCATACTTCAAAATTTTCCTTCATGTTATGTGCATGCAAGAGTCTTTTCCATAATTTTGGTTTCAATTTTGGACCAGATGATAGCGTGTTGCACAAAAATCCTCACATTGTGTTGGTGTCTAAGGTAAAGGCTTCCAAATTTTCATGTCAGGTTCCTTAGTATTTATACTTTCTATTTTTGTAGTCATCAAGAGTTTTCTATCTCTCTATTTTTAGATGTTTTCACTAGTTCATTTATTTTCATCAATTTTAGTTTAGTTATTTATTACTCTTGTTTTTATTTATAATCAAACACCTGAAAAGATTTAACTAGTAAAATCTAAGCACCAGATTTAGTAAAACCATGTTTGGTTAACTCTAGTGTAAAGTATGAGGTTAACTCTCAAGGAATATTTTCTTTATAGAACTTAATTTTTTCATCATTTGTAACACCAACACCATGAGTCTCTTGCTATCACAAAATTTCCTCTAACCAGCTTACAACCATACTTGTCAAATATCACATGCACTCCAAAATCACTCATCTTGAACATAGAAAGAAGACTTCTCACAGCTTCTAAAATATGGAAAACACCATAGAGAGTTTTCACCTTCCCATCATTGAAACACAACTATGCCTTTCCCTTACCAACAATTTGATATGTATTTTTGTCACCAAGGAAAACCTCTTCTCCATCATAAGATTGGCATGATAAAAACCACTCCTTGTGAGGATCCATATAGTAGGAGCAACTTGAATCAATCAGTTAAGAGTAATCACTGATAACATTAGTAGAAAAGAATAATGCATGATTATAATCACCATCAAATGATTCTACATAGAAAAATAATTTAAGCTCCTCTTGTTTTGAACTCCTTCACATGTCCTCTCTTTCTATAGTTCCAACACTCTACTCTTCCCAAGTGTTTGGACCATCCTTTTGACTTGGATTTATATTTCCTGCATTCCCCTTTTGACCCACCTTTATCCTTGGCCTTATTGAACATGCAAGACATCATTGGAACCTTCATCATTGTAATTTCTCATCTCTTCACATAACATTGTGGTAATAAAGGAGTCTACCTTTGGCTTTACTACTCTACCATTGATATTAATAATTAATTTCTATTGAGCAATGATAACTTTAAGAAACCCCCCTCAAAAAAAGATATAAAATCCTAGTGAATCTTTCAATTTTTAGGAAAAAATATTAATTTCTATTTATGAATCTTTCCTTTTAAAAATAATAATAATAATTTTATTGGCAATTTTTTTTACATCACTAAAATTATATAGAAAATTTTGGCAAATCTTGAAAAGTAATAGGAAAATGCATTAATTATGATGGAGAATCTATCCAATCTAAAAATAATTCTCATGGAAAAGTAGGGGATCGAGGGTGGAAATTATCGATGGGTTGAAGGGGTAGACTATAATATTTACTTTCCACCATTGTTTTAAAATATAATATAATAGCCCTCATTATATTCTACAAGGTAAAATGTACCCATGATCTATAATTCTCATGGGGCTCAAAATTGATTTTAGATCATTGATCTAACGACCCTCGTTGTACTCTATAAGGTAAAATTTACCCACAATCTATAATGCTCATGAGACCCAAAATTGTGGGCCCCATGAGCATTATAAATCATGGGTATATTTTACCTCGTGGAATACAACAAGGCCATTAGATTATATTATAAATCAATGGTGGAAACTAAAGATTAGAAATATGGTCCTAAAGCAACTAATAATTATGATATACTATTGGTGAATTAATATAGATTTCTACTATAATTTATAAAATTTAGGTGAATCTGATCTAATCATGTATCGAATATTGTGGCAAATTTTTGAATTGAAATTTTTAATAAAATAAATTATTTGGCGATTTAAATAAGACTATAATAAAATTTTGTAAAAATGTGGTGATTCAAGTCACATTGTAGCTCGAACTATTAGCCAATTTTGGATTCCCAAATTTCAACTATTAGCCAATTGGTGAATATTAGCCACTAAAAAAATAACTGCTATTGAGATTTGGGTTAATGCAACAAGATACATTTATCTTCTTGATCAATGTTAACATCTACTAGCCCTACCCGACTCAAAATCAAATTAAAGGTATTAAAATGTTTTACAGTATAATCACCTTCCTTTACTTTTAGAGAACACAATCATCTAGTGAGACATAACTATGAGACATCGTCTTTTCCTAATCATGTTGAGTCTATGTGTATTCGATGGTTCTTGTCCAATGTTCTAGGTGCTTCTAAGTTTGGATATTATACATGAGTTTATGAGTGATGGTTGTTTTTATACATAAATGATACTTATATTCTTGGTTGTTATTAGATATGATTAACTGAACAATTCTATCTAATTAGTGGTGGTTGTGATTTGTAGTGCCCCTCCGCATTTGGCCTTCGTGACACAATTGAGTATGTCGTTTGGTTGAAATGTGTGTCACATTGGGTTCGTTAGTTTACATTGATTAATGGATTTTGAATTATGCGATTAAGTTAATATCTTGTCCAGTCTTGATTAATCTATTTAATTAAATTAAATTTGATTTAAATATGGTAACTTAAATTAAATTGGAAGTAAATAATAATTAAATGAATTATGTTTATAAAAAAAGTTATTTGTGGATAACAATTATTATTTATTAAATTAAATAATGTGATTTAATGTTTTAATGATAAAAGAATAAATAAAGATAAATACTATTATCATAGGATTTGGCTTACACCTGTTGATTGCATTTTCTAAAAGGTTTCTAATGCCTCCTTAATAAATCTATCTTGTGCACATCCTGCACACGTTGTAGCCCCAACCCTTGAAACTGCATTTCTTGAGGCATTCTATCAAGTAGTTCATGTGCTTTGTCTTCTCTGTGTTGATTGCATTTGCTAAAAAGTCTAAAGCCTTTTCAACAAATCCATTTTTGTGCATATCCTGCAATCAAAGCATTTCCAACGACCCCATCTCTTTGAGGAATTTTTCCAGATGGTTCATGTGCCTTGTCTTTGTTGCGTGCATGTCTAGTAGTGCACTTGCATCCTTTATGCTTTGATGGATGCCTGCGGCCTGCTCTAGAGCTCCCATGTTGGCACAGCAAGGAGGATGTTGGCAAAGGATACAAAATTTGGCTTTACACCTGATGATTGTATTTGCTTGAATTTCTAAATCCCTTTCAACGAATCCAACTGTGCATATCCTCCAAATTACACATTTCATGAGACCACAATTCTTGAGGAATTATGTTAGACAGTTCAAATTCCCTGTTCCTACCTCTATTGTCTTTCCCGGTTCCTCTAAATTCCTTCTCGTTGGCCCCAAACTCTTTCTCTCTAGTAATGGCCTTCCGCTTCTCCAATTTGGTGAATCTGCAGCATGAAAATAAGGTTTTGACGGTGGTTTTAGGGTATGTTTATTAAAATGAAAATTACAGCCAAGATCTTATTAATGAGCACATTAAGGTTTTAATATTACTGCATCCTTTACCCTTCGTAGTCAAACATGTTTTAGGGCAGTTTCAACTTCAACAACTAACAAGATTCCCCTATCCTTATGCTTTGATAAATTCCCATAACCGTCCCAAAGCTTTCGTTTTGGCACAGGCAGTTAGGATGTTGGCTAAGGTTGTGAAATCGGGCTTAACACCTGCCTATTACTTTTGCTTGAAAGTTTCTTAGCCTACTTAAGGCTGCGTGCCTCTTTCTCTTGTTGTAGGTGCCTCCCATTCTCTCTATAAACGTAGAAAATATGTTCTTCACCTCAGCTTATTTGGACCATTCGTTGCCCCACACTTTCCCCTCCATAATTCTTGTAATACCTTTCATAAATTTATTTCTTAGAAGTGAATAAGAGGTAAATAAAGGATAAATATGATATTATTTATTTATTTATTTAGTAATCAATTAAATAAATGTTAAGTAAGAATAAATATATATATATATATATAAATAATTTAATATTTAATTATCTTGTTGAAGTCAATTAATCAATTAAATAATATTAAGAAAGGCCTATGAAGTTAGTGAACAAGTCATTGAGAATGTGTTACATATAGGTGCTCTTAGGTCTAGTTTATGTCCTTGACAGTATATTTAAAGTTATCTTACATTAGGGTTAAAGATTTAAGAGATAATGCTTTTAGAAAAGACTAGAAGGTTACTTAATAAAATAATTATTTTTATTCAAGTGAGTAAGGAAACAATAAGTAAAAGAAATTTATATATATACACTTATATGCACGCATTTTTGTGTTATCAATATATAAGTGATTGTTCAATGTTTCTCAAGCTAATGATGTAAATAGCATTGTGTAGGGGTTGGAGAATGTCAATGGTTATGTCAGTTTTATTTAGGTATCTGAAAAGATTTAAGCATCCTTTAATTAAATAGACCCAATTGGTAGCTTAAAGTAGTAATTATTTATGAAATTCTAAAGTAGCATTCACTTTATTGGAATTTAAAAATAGTAACTATTTAATAACAATTAAAGTAATAATATTATCTTTGGTTAAAATTGGTATTAATGTTCTTTCTCAAAATATTAGGAATTTCATATTTGATTGTATGATAATCTTATTACCTTAAATATGGTATTACAGAATAGGAAATTATTTGAGATTATTGCCTTAAATTGGGATACATAAATATTTACATGTTTTGAACCATGAAAGTTGTTTAGCCATAACATCATAGAAAGAACCTTCAAGGGTTAATAGTCCATTTTGTGGGAGTAAGTTAGTTTCCTAAATTTTTGGCATAAATGTATATAAAGTATGGTGTAGAAAGAAAATAACCCTCATGGAATTATTTGATTGTGTAGATAGTGATTTTGGAAAACCAAAACAAAAGAAATGTTGATTTAGATATAATTAAACAATTAAAAGGGATTTGATTAAGTATGTTGGGATTAGATTTCCTTGCTTATATTAAAGAATGTTATTCTTTTTTGTTTTGTTTTATAAGATCATTAAGAAGTAGTTAATGAACATCTCATGAGATAAATTTTGTTATAGAGTAATCTTTAAATATGTTATAGAAAAGAAAAGTATTTTGATGGTGGGACAATAGTTTGTTGTGAGTTGCATTATTATTCTTTAGTAAGGATTATAAGAGTATCTGATATGAATGATTAGGTCATTCTTAAAGATGATTGGTTGTATTTTCGATTGTTCGATGTTGGATTGATGTGTTGGATTAGTGGGGTTTGGGTGAGTTGTAATGGTGCCAAATGTCGGAAGTAATGTTTAATCTTGGAGTAATTGTATTTGTATCGCAAGGATTGCGTGAATTGAATACTATGTTGTACATTGATTATTGTGGTTGATTTTGTATAGAGTTGGTTACATTACCTCTAATTGAGTTTCAAGATTTCATTATGATTGTTACTACATGTTGATGTGTTTTTTATGCACCTCTCAACACAGGCAGTGCGTACATGCACTACCTCTCTTGAAAGACAATCTTCCACAATCAGATTGCAGAACACTATCCCAAGGTCTCTAATGCCAGGTCTTGACAGTGCTTGGAATATCTCAGTTGTTTGATATGATTGTTGGAATCACAAGGCGGACTTACGGATGGGTTACAAAGTGGGGAAGCTGGATCTTGAAATGGGGTTCTTAAGATGGAAAAGTTACTGTGTGTTTGTTGTGGGTTCAAACAACTGTCTTGAACTCCATTTTGTCATTGGATTTAGCTTTACAATGCACAATGAACCTTAGCATAGGTTACCCATTAAATAAATTAAATAAAAAGCCAAGGAAGAGAGGAGGTTCCTGGATCTACAACTAATTGTGAACAGTGATGATGGAGTTCCTACAATAGACAGCTTCTCGGAAACAATATCCCACTTAACCAGAGATCTCACAGTCTCATGGAATTTGTGCTATCTTCTAAGGTCTGCAAATGTTTCGTCTTTCATTCACCATGTACATGCATGAACAAAGATAAAAGTTTTGGAGCAGCTTTGAATTCAAGCCCAGACTAACTTTACACAGCTATCTACCATCAGCAGACAGCAAAAAGTATGGACTAAGAAGTCATCTACACAGCAGGAATTTTCATGATCATAGGATAGCATTCCTAAAATCTACCAGAGCAAGAAAACAGTTAACTAGAACAGCAATAAAACCTAAGTTAAACATCTAACAATGGAGATTGAATCAAGCAACATGTGAGAAACTCAAAAAATGCACCAAGTCAATGTATTTTCCTTATAAATTTCTGTAGCATGTATTTACAACAACTCAACCCCCTTTGCAAATGAGAGGAGAGCCCTATTTATAGTGACCAAAAAGTCAAATGAATGGCCAATATTAATTCTCATTGTGTGGCCAAGATTCATTATAAAATAGGGTTTCACCTACCCCTAATATATCACAATTTAAAAATTATATTTTTTCATTTTTCCTATTTTGTCCTCTAGTGACGGCACTGTAGCACTTCATCTTTTAGCTGATTGTTGTTTTACTGTAGCTACTCTTTAGGGAGCTCTTTATCATCAACAGGGTTGTCCTCCTACTTCTTGGATGCTGCATATTCCATGAACTTGAGGATGACCACCCGAAGCTTGTCCACTTCAATAATCTCATACCTTAGCAATTGGTAGCTCCACTCCTTCACGTTATCCTCTAGCCTTTCCCAGTCCTCATCATACTTTGTGCCTGGTCTCTGAATAGCTCTGATTGGTCGAATGCATGGGAAGCAAAACTAATAAATTCCATAGTGATTTCACTAGACATCTCGTCCTCCATCTTCTTTTGGAAGTAGGGCTTCACCTTTTCTGGATCCATCTGCACTACGGGCATATCATACTCGGTCATCAGCTTGAGATAACGAGCGCATTTTGCCCTGATTTTCTTTATCCATTCCATATTCGGATCCACCTTGCTCATTATTTTCTCCAACCTTTCCTTCCTATTGCCAAAGTCTCACCGCCATACATCCAACAGCCAGTGGTCGTCCTTCTTAAACGCAAGCTCCTCTTCCCACGTGGCTTCTGGCAATTGAAGGATAGCCTCGATCTTTGGGAAGGTGGCATCATATGCTGCAGGGAAGTCAGTGCATAGCCTCTTGGTGCCTTCCAAGGACTGCTGTAGGTCCAAGAACTTGTTGGCTGTCTGAATAGCCCAACCAATTCCCATGTTTCCAATGTATAAGACTCATCGGAACCAGTCCTCTGTTGTCTTCTCCAAGTTCTTTCTTCTTTCCATCTTGTCAATCTGTTCCTTGGATAGCAGGTGGGGTACAGTTGTGGATGTGGTAGGTAGGTCATCCATCAATGACCATTGCTGAATGTAATCTGTTAAAGAAGCCACCTATGCTTTGAGCTCATCTTTTGAAATCTTATCCTGCCTTATCAAATGTACCACCGTGGCCACTGACTCCTCAAGATGCCCCACCTTCTGTTCTCTGGTGGCGGTCCCCAAGTTGATGGTGGAGATGTTGTAGGTTGTCCCTTCCTGATCAACCACAGGCGTGGCTACTTGCACAGCTCGAGACCCAGAAGCATCCATCATTACCTTGGATCAGATCTTAAGCTTCTTTTCCTTCTTTGTTTTGATTTTAGATCGGGCTAAGATAGTCTCTAACCTCACCCTTGGGTCTTTTAGTATAGGGGTCTTTCTTTTGAGCTGCTTTTCCAACCATTCTGGTACGGCAGATTTTCCCTTAGGTGAGTCATGGTCACCCTCGCCCCTCTAGGTCAAGGCCAATGTTTTTGCTCTCTTATCTTCTGGGGACTTTCCTTTTTCCTCGGTAGCATCTCCCTCTTCTTCATCAGAGTCTTGGATGAACACAATGTGCTTAATAGGAGGCTTGGCCAGCGACTACTGTAGGGGACTTTCTTTCTTTTCCACTTCCTCCCCTTTCTTTCTTTCAACTTGTTTAACTTCGTGTGCATATTCTTTGAATTGCTCGATCTCGATGCCCTTGACAGCTTGGGCTTCTCCCTCAGTTTTTTCTTCTTGCTGTTGTTCTTCTTCTTCACGAAGTGGCCTTTCTACCTCTGATTTGGTGTCCTTTGGCTATCGGGCCAGTTCTTCTTCAAGATCATCATCAAAGGCTTGCACGATTACCTTGCCACTAGTGTTATCTTCCTCGTCCCCACTCTCTAAGGAACTAGTTCCCTCCTCCTCGTAGGCAACCCTATCAATAATGCGATGTTCATACTCTGGGTGCTCGTGATATTCATCGGCCTCCTCCTCAAAGGGCTTTGAGGCCTCTTGTTCTCGCTCCTCCCACTTCTTGGAAATTAGCATAGTAGTTTCCATGGCAGGTGGCCCTGTCGGAGGCTGTGAAGGTTGGGCAGTGGCGAGGACCTGAGCCAAGGCTGCCTGAAGCGTAGGATCCATGAGGATCTGGGAGAGCTCAAAAGGGATATTCTGCATGTGCTTCGAGAAGGTCTCAGGCAAGGTGGGAGCAGGCATTGGTGCAGCCACTGTAGGTAATGGGAGTGATGTAGTGGGTGACATGGTAGCAAAGGAAGGAGGCATTGTCAAGGCAGAAGAAGAGTCAATTACAATCATAGGCTCGGTCGGGGGTGAAGAGGCAAGATGGAAAAAGATGTCCACCACAGGTGGGGAAGCGGTGACCATAGCTAGGGAGGTAGGTGGTGTGACAGTCAGGGCAGGAAGAGCCAAGACAGGCTTGATTTGATCAGTACCTTCTACTTCTTCTTCTTGTGTCAAGAGTTGTTCCATCATACTCCCTGTTTGCTTAAGTCTTTTGGAGGGTGAGCCCCCCAAATCCTTCCTTGTATAGACCTAGGGGTCAGGAGACTACTCCATTTTCATCTCCTTCCTCTTCTTAGACCTGGTAACTGGCGAAGACTTAGATGTCCCGCCCGTTGAAATGGTGGCGGTAGCATTGTCTGTGGCACTTGGCTCACTCTTGAGCCCTTCATATGTTAGGACCACCCCTTGTTGTTTTAATTGGGCCACTTGTTCATCAACCCACTCCTTGGTACGGGCCAAGATTGGCTTGGTTATGGTGTTGAGGTCATCGACCTCTTCCTCATCCCAGTCTATTGTTGGTATTGGTAGATTAGCGACTGCAGGGTACCTAGGTGCATTATGGTGGCCTCGTCTTCCTCAACCTGGTCTGGTATGGGGAATGGCTGCACCTTCCTTACAAACTGTGCAGTCATTCACATATAGTGCCTTGCATGTACTTCTTTATCATCCTGGCAATCTCCCCAAAAGTCTTCAATGTGGTGGAGATGAGCGAATCCCGGCCCTAGCACCTTTCTTATGTGACCATGTGGGTCTATCTGTGGGCGAGCAGTGTGTAGGTAGAAATGGTAATCTTTTAGTTCTTTCTCAGAGTTACCAGCACACTAGGAAGTTTGTAGCTTATACATGCCCTGTCCGAGAGTCATGGGATAGGAGATCCCTGCTATGTGTTTGTTGTTGAAGATCACCTGTATGTGTTGGAGTTGCCGAGAGAGCTCTAGTAAGATGATTCGGTCATTGGGGTATCAAGGCAGCCTGTTTGGTCTTTCGGTGAAACCCTGGGCATGGATGTATGTGAAATTTGGGTATTGGATGAAAAGAAAGGCATATTTCCTCAATAATGCCCTAGCACTGTGAGAAACCCTCCTTTCAAAATCTCCAGCAATCATTCTGACAATATGGCCGGTGAAGGCGTTATTTACTCTGTAATACTCCCCCTTGAAGTTTTTGTACTGGAGCTGGGGGTATTCTTCATAGACCTTGAGTTTTTGACCCTACTCCTGATTGGGTGCCACAAATAATCTATTGTACTACCGCCAATTCACCAAGGAGTACACGAGGTATGAAGTCATAGATTTTGGAGCTTTTCTTCACGTTGAGGAACTGCTTATGAAAGTAGTTGCTAATTATACCTCCCCAATCAAATGAGGTCTTTGTTGTAACATCATCATTCCCCCAAAGGATCTGCTCGACGAAGTACACCATCCATTCCTGAAAGAAGGCGGCCGTACGGAGGCCTATCACCCTACTTAGCATCATGACCAAGTCGTGGTAATCTTCGTGGAAGTCACTGCGGAAGAGTTCATGAGGAACCTTCGCAGCACTGCCCCGCTTTTCCTTAAGCCAATGCTGATTTATTGACCTTTTATAGCCCGCCAGATTATCATCCCATGCTGCCTGACATTCTTCAATGGTGGGCATTTCCATTTCTTGAAAATTAGGGATATGGAAGGTTTCTGTGATTCCTTCAGCCGACATGTCGGCTAGAACGTTACCATCTCGGTCGACAATTATTCTTGTAGCTGATTGATATGCCTGCTGATAGGCCATGACGAGCTCCGGGGCTACAAGAGATGAAGGGAAGTCAGCTGCCTTTTCTATTCTGCTCTGCCTTATCATCCTTGCATTCTTGGTCGTTGGGTTGACCCTGACCCTTTGTGTGAATTCATCAATATTGACGTGGTTGATATTAGTATCGGTGATCTCCTTCCAATCCGTGGTAACCTTTGAGTGGAGTGGCTCACCCTAGAATTGGTATTTCATTTGGTCCTTGTCCTCTTTCCTTCGAGGAGTCTTGCCTGACTTCTTTCCCTTGTCTTTTTCGACGGCTACTCCCGAAGGTCCCACACCCGATTCCATATATTCTGCAAGCAAAAGCATAGTGAGTGCAGTTGATCACAAAAACATCCATATTAGTTGAAATCAATTCCAAATAATCCATCAAGCATAACATGATACTTTATTTCTCGATGCCTTTGGTCTTTTGATTAAGGGAATTTGGATAGTTCAGGCCCGGAAGGCCGGACTTCCCTGGCAGGAATTCCATTTTAGAAAGGCAAATAGGGCGGAGGGCTCCCGCAGATTCTCTTCGGTCGAATTTTGATAATTTAAAAGTTTCACAATGAAGAAGACCAAGATTAAGCATGTGGGTCAAGCTCAAATTTTGAATTGGGCCTATTTAGATCGGTTTAGGAGCACTCAGAGGTACAAGGTCAGAAAGCCATCAGGAGAGGGCTGTCTGGGAACGGCATATCAGAAATGAAATTCTGGAGGCAGAACTCTGGGGTCTGGAGTCTGGCAGGTCAAAGGCTAGCCATGTGCATTCATCATTTGGGATGGCAATCGTCAGATGGAAGTCTGGAGCCTTGGGCCCAGCAGGGGGAAGCCACTACTTCGTTTTAGCTTCCAATCGGTGTGAGCGCCCACCTCGGAGAAAGGTCTCGATGACAACCTTGTGTCTCACCAACTAAGCGCGTTGGTAGGAGGACTTGATCTTCGACGTGAAGTCTCGGCGACAACCCAATGTCTGGCCGACCACCAAGAGGCGAACAGGGCCCGACATCAGTGTTGGCTCTCACAGGGGAAGGCAAGTCGGCATAAGGTCTCCACAGCGGGGTGAGGTCTTGGCGAGAGATGAATGTCTCACTGACAGTCGAGAGCAAGACTGGACCTGGCATGAGGGTTCGCCGTTCGATTTCATTTTCAATCCTGCGGTGGTTGGAAGGGCGGAGCCTGGAGCTCGGAGGGGCGGGCGAGATTTTCCCCTCGAAATGGCGAATGATGAAAGGACTCCTGGATTGCATAACTTGGAAGTCAGATGGACGCCGAGCATGGATGACCTGGTTCTACTGTATACATATTTCATCTATAGTTTGCTATATTGCCCCATTGAATCAATCAAGTTATGCATTTTCATGTCTGGGTCCATATCGACATAGGTCCATGACTGTCTTCCTGACACCCATGTTGTTTTATTCTAACATTTGCATGCTACTAGTTTTATCAGCATAACTCCCTTTGATGTCTCCACGATCACAAGCCTTGTGCATTCACCTATCGACAGAGGTTTCATTGTCGGGGCTGTGTCATGGCGATTTCATTTTGTCATGCCAACCGACATGCATATTGGGGGGAGTCATTGCTATCGTTGTAAGGTCTTGGTGAGAGACCTTTGGTCTCGCTGACCTTACACATGGATTCCCTCTGAAAATACCTATAGTGAGACTATGGTGGATTCTATTGACATAAGGTTTGTTGTGTCCCACCGAATGACATTCGGTTTTCATTTTGGCCAAGCATGAGTTTGCGGTAGGAGGTCATAATGAAAAGATCAGGTCTTGCCGACAGGTAACGATGGCTTTCGATGTGAGATCTGCTTCCTCTTATCAAACAAAGGGCTAGCTCAGGGTAGTTTTTAGTGAAATGAGAGCACTCTACATGAGGTTTCCCCAACATCATTTTGTCTCGCTGATATCACGATGAGGTCTATGTTGGTAAGAAAGCCAAAATGTCTTGGTGAAAGTGAATAAAGCAAAACATAATTGCTCGGTGTAGCTTATTTGTTTCGGTGTAAAGTCCTGGCGAGGTGCTCGAGGTCTCACCGAATGGAATGATAAGGTCGCCCTGTCGGCATGATAATGGGGTTGTTATAGCAATGTGTGAATAAGTGGGTGCCCTCGGTGAAACATTGTATGATCGACATAGGGTCTCCCCGACATCTGAAAGCTATAGCAAAGTGGGTAAAGCAGATTATGCATCTCGGTGAGAGTCTTCTTTTGTCTCGGCGACCAGGAGTTTCAGTCATTGTGAAAATATTCCTCGGAGAGAGGTCTCATGGACACTCAAATGTCTCGCCGACTGTCAAGGTGTGGACTGGGCCCAGAGCCGGCGTTGACCGTCAAAATTTCTCAACTTGTGTTCACGGCAATGGAAAAGTCAGAGCCCAATGGATGGAAGGCTGGGGAGGATTTCTTTTTGAAATGGCGAGCATGGGATAGAGCTCCGGAGGGTGGAGCCCGATACGATCAAGGATGTTCAAGGTTCAACAGAATTTTTCAAACGGTGAAAGGAAGCCCGGGACCTGGGCGGCGGAAGGATGTCATGCATTCATCAAAAGAAAATGATATTGTCACAATGTCCTAGCGAAGGCTTAATGTCTTGTCGAAGATGATGGGTCTCAGGGTAGTGTAGAGGGAGCTCTCAGTGTAGGATTCTAAGTCGGGGAGAGGTCTTGCTGACCAGGTGAAGTTATGCTGAGAGAGGGAGCCTTCGGCGAGAGATGAATGTCTCCCCGACGGAGAACAAGGGGGGAATCCTGGGAGCGGAATCCTGGATACCTGGGTCCGAGAGAACCAAAAGTTGTTTGGTCATCTGTTCTGCCAAGTCACCACCAGCAAGGGGAGCGTCCGGGCCCGAAGGTCACGAATGCCCCTGCAAAGAATGGTCGCGCAGAGGTAAAGCTCTGAATTGGTCAAGAGGATGTTGTGTTGGTTTACTCAACTTTCAAGGACATGGGTTTTGTTCGTTGTGCCATATTTTATCCTTCACATGTTTTGATGGTTATTGTTCATTTTAGCCCCTAGAAATCACGAAAACAATGTTTAGGAGGGTGAACTGAGGACCTACCTCGAACACTCGATGCGGGGAGGTGTGGGATCCACTTACGATCGATGAGATGATGGCAAGAGTGATGAGCGTGAAGGTCTCGAAGACAGTGGGCTCCTCCAGCAAGTTCTCTAATCACTCTCTGCGGCTTTGTCAAGTGAAAATGACAAGAATGAACCTTCTATTAATACCCCAATCGCCATTAATGGCCTCACTAAATGCAAGTACGATGAGGCAAGGAAGTTGGTGAATTTGAATTCACTAACGGTGGTGGGAGACCTGGGGCCCGAAGGGCCGAGTTCTGCTAGAGGTTCGTCGTGAGGAACGGTGAAACACTCACGGAACCTCGGGAGTGGAACTCCGGAGTCCCGGGCCCAGAAGGTCGGATGGCCAGGAAATTTCACTAATTTTAGCAGACGGCAAATGGGGGTCCGGACCCCGGGGTCCGAAAGGATGTGAGCTGAGTGCCATTTGGAACGGCGGGTGCAACGGAGAAACCCGGTAAGAGAAACCCAAACCCCCAAGCCCGGGGCCGTTGCTAGGGGCAAACTGCCAAAGAGACTCCGCGAGGCACTAGAACATGGAAAAATTAAAAAAGGGAAGGAATGGTCAACTTAGGGTGATACTTTGAAGCAACATTGACCATCTAGGACACCAAAAATGGGGCACACAAAATGAGGTGGTGACAAAAATGACCCGACTAGGCAAAAGAAAAGAGGGTCCCCATTCTGAATGGGGCGTGTGTGTCAAGGGCACAACAAATGGCGACTCCGCTGGGGAATGCTCCCGAGCGTTCTAAGGATAATTATTCATTCGGGACCCAGAATCTATGGTTTCGCAAACCAGGAGTAGCTTCCAAAGGTGAATCTGGGAGAACGAGATCCTTAATTGGGTCAGTTTACAGGACATCTTAGAAGTATGTGTAGTGAATTCATTCCTTTCTATGGGCTATTGACCAAAGGTTGTTGATCCAACTGAGCAAGTTACATAAATCATCTAACACCAAAAGTAATCTAGACATTGCTCCGCTGCCAGTCAGGCGTCCATAGCCCTGACGGAGTTGTCACTGCAATCCCACGGATATTGCTCTACTGTCGGATAGGCATCCATAGCCCCGGTAGAGTTATCCACACACCCATACAGTCATTTATTTTTCAAAATTTCTTTTCTCTTTTTTTTGATATTCTTTTGAATGTACCTTTTCTCATTTATCATTTTGCTCGACTAGGTAAGCACTGAAGCTTACAATGGGTTTGGGACCACAGTGGTCACTGGAGCAAACTTAAGATTTTTCACTCACTAGGGTGTCATAGCAGCCATAGTACAGTCCTTTAGAAATAATTATAATATGTTTTGTGCAAGATCTAAGATGTGTGTAAATAGATCCAGCCAAGGGTCGAGTTCTAAGCAGAGTTTAGACAAGGAAATCATTCATGGGTGTTCTTTAGAGAAGGAGGGTCGAGAGTGAATGTTTAGCCGAAGAACACCAAGGGCGGATATTAAAGCAAACCATTTGTTGAGCAAGCAAGGCCACCACTAAGGGGTGGGGAACATCCTTTCAAAACAAAACAGTCGAGAAACAGGAGCAAAAGAGCAACACAAGACAGAAAGCCGGAAGCAAAATAGAAAAGCAATCTACCCTACCCTATGTACAAATATTTTAAAAAGAAGAGCTTGAAAGAGCTCAAGCCTGGAAATAATGCTTCAAGTGCTATCCGTTGACCGGAAACGGGACATTCTCACCAGTTAGGGTCTTTAGGCGGAAGGCATTGTCTCCCAAAATCTCAGCTATTTGAAAGGGGTCAAGCTAGAGTTTGTCGAATTTGTTATGTCCCCCTTTCTTTTCATGGGCCTTGTCTCAATATAGGACTATATCGGCAATCTTAAAGGCCTTAATCTTGGCTCGACGGTCGAACCATCTCTTAACTATGCCCTGATGTTTGGCAAAATTTTCTATTGCACGGTCTCGGACTTCCTCTAAATGTAGAAGCTTAGCTAACCGAGCTTCCCTCTAATCTCCTCCCTCACAAAAGTCGTTGATAAACTGAAGAGTAGGAATCTTCAGATGGATAGGAAATATAGGTTCTAGGCCATAAACGAGGTGGAATGGGGAATCACCAAGGGTAGCCTTATGGCGAGTGCGATCAGCCCAAAGGGCGAAACGGAGCTGGGTATGCCAGTCCTTAGGATTCCTATCTAGTAGTTTCTTGATCACGATGATCAGGCTCTTATTTGTAGATTCAGCGAGGCCATTGCCTTAGGGGTAGTAGTTGGATGAAAACTTAAGGGTGATCCCATAGTCGAATGCCTAACTAGCAAATTTTAATGATGTGAAAGCAGGTCCATTGTCACATACCAAAGCATAAGGACAACCAAAGTGATTTAAAATGAAACTTTTTAGAAAATTAGTAACTACTTCAGTTGTGCATTGCTTACATACAATTGCTCCTGTCTATCTAGTGCAGTAATTAGTCACAGTAAGAATGTACTTGTGTCCCTTGGATGATGGAGGGCTTACCAGACCGATGAAATCGAGACCCCATTGCGCAAATGACCTTACCTCCAGCACAAGCTGCAATGGGACAACAGCATTCTTTTTCCTGGTGGCAGCGGTTTGGCATGTGTGACATGAGCGAACATGGCAATGGGCATCCTTGAAGATAGTTGGCCAATAATACCCTGCTCTTAATATCTGGTGTGTTGTGGAAGAACCAGAACCATGGCCCATGCCAAATTTGTCATGGAACTCTTTTAAGACTTGGTCTGCTTCCTCCTTACCAACGCATCTTAAGTAAATGCCTTCATGATTCTTCTTGTAGAGAATGGACCCTTGTAGCATGTAACCATTGCTTTTCAATCTAAGGGTGCGCTTTTGGACTCTCTGCAAGTGCGGCAAACACTTGTGGTTCAGTAGATAATAAACAACATTCTTGTACCACTCTCCCAGGGAGACATCCTCAAGCTGGTACTATTGCACAGTGAGTTTGGGTCCAGCCTCTGTCGCTACTTTAGCAATCGTGTGAGTGAGTAACTGTCCTCTCACTAGCTTCATTGATTGGATCTCTATGTCATATTCTTGGAGCAGGGTGACCCATTTAGCTCTTCGCTTACCCAATTCATTTTGCATGAATAGCATTTTTACTGCTGGGTTAGGGACAATGGCAAACACCTTATTGCACAGGATGTAGTGTCTAAATTTCTTCACCCCTCTAACGAGAGCATATGCTTATTTTTCAACGTTGTGATATCGCAATTCGGCATCCTTCAAGGGAGCACTCATGAAGGTGATCGAATGTTCATTTCTTTCATCATCTTTTTGGGTCAACATGCTAGCACAGGAATGTTTTGAGGTGAATGAGTAGATGTAGAAAGGCTTCAGATAATCCAGGCTGACTAACAAGGGTTCCTCGGCGATGGCCCGTTTGATTTCTTCAAAAGCTTGTTTGGCATCAGGAGTCCACTCAATTTTAGCATCTTGTTTCAACATAGTGTTAAGAAGCTTAACAATCTCCATGAAACCTGTGATGAATTTCCTGACAAAGTTGATCTTTCCAAAGAAGGATTTTAACTCTTTTTTACTGCCTGGCAGTGGGATTTTTAGCAATGACTAGATACATTTAGGGTCTATGGAGATCCCCTATTTTGAAATGATATGTCCAAGCAATCTGCCTTCAGTCACTCCAAAAATGCACTTCTTGGGGTTAAGGGAAACCCCAAACTCCCTACACCTCTGAAACACTTTGCACAAATCAGAGACGTGATCGCTCTTCCTTTTAGAAAACACAGTTAAATCATCCATGTAGATGATTATGCACTTGCTGATCAAGTCCTTGAAGGTGATGTCCATGGCGTGTTGGAAGGTGGCACCAGTGTTAATGAGCCCAAAAGGCATTCTCCTGTATGCAAACGTCCCCCACTTAGTAGTGAACGCCATTTTATGATGATCTTCATACTACACCATCACCTGGTTATACCTGGAGTATCCATCAAGGAAAGACATCATCTAGGAGCCGTTGACGATCTGCAACACCTCATCTAGTGAAGGTACTAGATAATTATCTTTCTCTGAAACTTGATTCAAATTGCGGAAGTTCACACAAAATCTAATTTCCCCATTCTTTTTTCTGACCGGAACCAGGTTGGTGACCCATGTGGAATGCCTGACTAGGAAAATAATCCTTGCCAAGAGCAACTTATGTACTTCTTTGTAAATGACGGGTTCCAACAACGCATTGATAGGATGCTACCGCTGACGGAATGGTCTCACTTCTGTCTTGAGAGGGATGGTGTGCGTAATGACAGAAGTGTTATATGTCTTTAGATCTTCGTAGCTCCATGCCACCACGTCATGGTACTTCTACAACGCATCCGTAATTCCCTTCTTTTCCTCCTACGTGCACACCTTTCCAATGAAAACATTCTTGATTTCCTCAGTTGTCCCGAGGTTATAGGCATCGCACTGGTTGCTTATTTCCTCCTTCTTTGTTTGTCGATCCTGATCTTTGATCTGATCCAAATCGAATATATGTTCTAACTGAACTATACCTCTAGGGATCATATTGGTTTTGAGATTAATAACTCCCTCTATGTCCAGTTTAGCTTCCTGTGGATCAGCTTCATCAATTATTTGGGTTGCGAAGACATCAAAACTTGTGATGAATTCAAGAATATGTTTGTCATCATTGAAGACCTACAAGTGGGTAACATTATCTGGGACCGACGGCGTAGATGTCAGCTCAACTATGAATTTCTTGAGCCCAGATAAAGAGAGGGGTTGCAAAGTGTTGGCCGCTTGAGCCAAGGCATTAGTTATATGATTCTGAGCACGGGGAATCAATTGTATATTGAATGCATCTAAGTCTTCCAAGAGATCCCAAACCCTATGCCTATAGTTGGAAAGCCTTCTATCATGGCAGGAATATAATTTTCTAACTTGTTTGACTATGATCTCAGAATCCCCAAAAACTTGTAGTATTTTGACATTTTTCTTCAAGGCCATGAGAAGGTCGTGGACCAAAGCCTCGTATTCTGCTACATTATTGGTGCAATAAAACTACAATCTGTGGGCAACAAGAAAGGTCTTACCCATTGGACTGATGAGTTCGAACCCAGATCTAGCTCCTTGCTTGGACTTGGATCCATCAAATCGAAGCATCCAGCATGTGGAAAGTTCTTTAACTTCGGGTCCAACTAAGTTTTTGCTCCCTTTCAGCTGGGTGACTATTTCTGTAATCTTAGGGGAGTTTTCTAGCTCGGTGTACTGATCAGCGGGTAGTTCTGTTGGTGCCTCCTTTGGCGTTTCATTCTGAGAAGCAGCTGATTCTTTAACATGTTCGACTATCGTTTGACATAAGTAACAGTCAAACTTGAAATGGGCAGCATTGTGAATCCTGCACCAATTTGGCAACAAGAGATCCTAGAAATTCATTCGGGCACCCAAGCTGAGTTGGTCGCTAACACACTTTTCCATGAACCCCTAGAAATCACTGAGTAATCCCCAGTTGTCATCTTCATCAGGCCTATCATCTGGTTCTACCAGACCTTTTGTACTCGGAGATATTTGAGTGGAATTGGTCGGAGGACTATACAACACTAGGAGTACTTCGTCAGCACATTCTTCCTGGAGCTCGACCTTGTTTTGGTAGGTGAAAAGATGGTAAATCCCCAGGTTTTTCTCAACAAACAAAACTTCGTTAATATTATTGTACTCCGTGATCATGTATTTCATACAGGGTTCACGATTGATACGGATTTGATTTGGAAGCCCCTTCCATGGTAGCCACATGTGAGAAAGGTCTGTGGCAGTATATCCATTCAGTGCCTTGGTGAATTCTCTTCCCAAGATGATTCCATATGCATCGGGAATGTCTGCCACTTGAATATCAATGACTTGTTGTATCCTTGGGTCTATGGCAATTTGCATCGGGATCTGATTTATTTCTCCTACGATGATAATCTCTATTTTGTCTAGCTGAGTCACTTTTCTTCTTGAAGGTGTGGGAGTGATGCCAAGAGCCTTGCATACTACCAAGGGCATGACATTGGCAGATACTCCTGTGTTGAACAAGCAGTTATGCAGGTTCTTCCCAAAGATCCTAATGGTGGTCAGGAAAGGGGGAGTTTCCAATCTCCTTTGGAAGATGTTTGTAGGCGTATCCACGTGAGCTACTTGACCCTTGTTCTTATCACTGCCTTTATCCCTGGTTTGCCTAAACGGTTGGTCCTTGGAAAATTTCCTATTACTCTGCTCTAGTTCCTTTTCAATTTGTTTACTCGCAGATTGATTTACAAGGACATCCTTCCTTTTTCCAGTATTATCCTGCATCTCTGGTTCTTGCCTAGGCTCTTCAAAGGTAACCCTCTTAGCTGATGTTTCTTGCATTGTACTAGAGGATGGGGTCCCATTAAGGACCCTAAAGAAGGTGTGCCTTACAGCAAGGACTTTGAGTAATTCAAAGGCTGACAAACTGATTTTATCCTTTTGAACTCTTCTGCCACGTATTCACCCATTTGTTCAATCTCCGAACTAAAAGCCTGACCTATTGCAGAGTTAGGGGGTTGGACTTTCATTTGACTAGGTTGATCTTGGGATTGTCCTTGAGTCTGATTTTGTGACTAATTTTGAGACCCATTCTTGTTGAGGTATTGGGTAGGTATATAGGGAAGTCCAGGGTTGTTACTAGCATTAGGATCGAGCGGGGTGGCAAAATTGTTTGGTGGAGTAGAGGTTGTAAAGGGTCCCCCTGCCTGCCTATTCTGAAGGAAGTAGGGAGTTGACCTTTGATGGAACATGTGGACCTCATCGGCAAATGACTCATCTTCGTCTATTGGACCATTATCTACTGAATCAAAGAGCTTATCCAAAGTTTGTTTATTACTTACCTCTTGCACTTCTTCACCCTCAACAGGAGCAAGCTTGACCTCGGGCTCGTTGCGATTGCCTCACGGAAATGGCACTTGGTTCACCATGAGACAAGAGGAATCATATGGATTAGATGAGACGATGTCCTTTCAACCAGCATTATCAACGACATTCTGTACTTCTACTAGAATATTTCAGCAGCTTTCTGGAATTCAGGGCAATCCAACTCATAATGTCTACTGGTTTTGTGAATCCGGCACCATCCAGACAAGGCTGTCTCAGCAAGGTATACTCCACTAGTTGTCTTTTCATTGTTATTCAGTTGGTCAAAAGGTGTAGGGACACCTCCGTTATTGGGCCTAGTGTTCCACGTGTGATTTTTCCTTTGAGAAGGTCTTCTGTCAGAATTCTGATTAACGTTTGGTCCCTTATCATAATTATGCCTGGAGGAAGTGCTTGCTTCTCGATTATCCCTACTATCCCTATTGTCTCTGTTATCCTGGTTGAGATTGGCCTAAAAATTACACTGGGAGGTCTGTAACTGATTATTCTACTTTTTTAGGTGTGTCATTTATGTGGACATTTTCCTTATCATCTTCGTCAGTTCCTCTAACTTGTCTCTCTCAGTCACGTTCCCAGGTGGTGGCACTGGATTTTGGAGAAAAGCAGACGGGGCTATTGGCTGATTCTGATACGCTGGAGGAAATTTTAGCCCCGATAGATATAATGGTGCCTAGGGCTACTAGGAATACACCTGTTGTTGTTAGGAAACTTGAGCATTGTTGTGATGTGGCTGAGGCTGCAAATATGAAGGCACAAGAGGTGCAT
Source organism: Sequoia sempervirens (assembly GCA_007258455.2). NCBI lineage: Eukaryota > Viridiplantae > Streptophyta > Pinopsida > Cupressales > Cupressaceae > Sequoia > Sequoia sempervirens. Next base: position 25,523,286 of record VDFB02252616.1, on the reverse strand, counting down.
AATTCAGTGGCTGCCCCAGATGTGGGACGATGGGCAGCTGAGGCATCTGGTTCACAAGAGGGGTTTGATGAGCGAATGCATGATTCAGTCCTTGAATCTGCATTGGGTGAGCTACAGGCCCCAAGGAAGGCAGTGGGCTGGAGATATTCTGTCCCAAATCTGCACTAGCGATAACAGCCTCTGCATAGGCGGTCACCAAGGTGGTGAGTGGTGGGTGCATCCTTTTCACCAATGTTGATGTAAGGTTGTCCAATGCCACATAATAGATCGGGAGAGCTGCAGCATCATTATGGAGGTACGGGTCTTGGAGCTGTGTAAAGGCACGATGAAAGCGATCATTGAAGAATCCAATAGGTTCATTTATTTCTCTATGGATGGACATAAACTGCTGATAGAGTTCTGAAGAACTGATGGAGATCTTATATTTCTGCAAGAAGGCATCCTTCATTAGGTTCCATGAGGTAATGGATCCCCTCGGTAGGTTGATGTACCAATAAAAGGCTTATTCTCTCAATGAATGCGGAAAAAGGCAGCATGCAACATCCTCATGTTTGACTTGAATTTCAGTGATGGTTGTCTTAAATATCTTAATATGTTCTTCAGTCGTTCTCTATAGGTCACAAGGATAGAACTTCAAACAAAAGCCCTCCAGATTCTTAGGCATATCATGGTAAGCAACAAAATGAATTGGCAAAGGGTTATGCACTAACCAAGCCATGACGAGAGGTGGAGGTGGTATTTGCTATTGAAAAGCAGCAAGTTGGCGTTGTGTCTGCACTAGAACAGTAATTTGGGACTGCACCTGAGTTGTAGTTGTTCAGACTGTGCCTTGGGCTGGAAGGGCCGGGAGAGAAGCAACCTCCTGGCTGCCAAAGACAGGAGGTGCAAATGCAGTTGCAGATGGTCGAATGGACGACGAAGGCCAGCTGAATGAGGATGAAGATGGAATGGAAGTGAGTGGAATGGAAGGGGAGGGAGAAACCGTACTACTCCCTTTGATGTGTTTTTCCCTAGTAGGAGGCTGCAATTCCTCAAATTCTCCCTTATTTGGTGTTGACCGCAGAACTCTTTGTAATCTTTATGGGGAGAACGACCTAATTCGATCTAGCTTCACCTTTAACCTTCAACTTTGTATTCCCAATGCGTTGCCCTCCTTCTAGCGCCAATTCTGTTGATGTCTTTTTTATGCACCTCTCAACACAGGCAGTGCATAGATGCACTACCTCTCTTGAAAGACAATCTTCCACAATCAAATTGCAGAACACTATCCCAAGGTCTCTAATGTCAGGTCTTGATACTGCTTGGAATATCTCAGTTGTTTGATGTGATTTGTTGGAATCACAAGGCGGACTTACGGATGGGTTACAAAGTGGGGAAGTTGGATCTTGAAATGGGGTTCTTAAGATGGACAAGTTACTGTGTGTTCGTTGTAGGTTCAAACAACTGTCTTGAACTCCATTTTGTCATTGGATTTAGCTTTACAATGCGCAATGAACCTTAGCATATGTTACTCATTAAATAAAATAAAATAAAATAAAATAAAAGGGCAAGGAAGAGAGGAGGTTCCTGGATCTACAACTAATTGTGAACAGTGATGATGGAGTTCCTACAATGGACAACTTCTTAGAAATAATATCCCACTTAACCAAAGATCTCACAGTCTCATAGAATTTGTGCTATCTTCTAAGGTCTGCAAATGTTTCGTCTTTCATTCACCATGTACATGCATGAACAAAGATAAAAAATTTGGAGCAGCTTTGAATTCAAGCCCAGACTAACTTTACACAGCTATCTACCATCAGCAGACAGCAAAAAGTATGGACTAAGAAGTCATCTACACAGCAGGAATTTTCATGATCACAGAACAGCATTCCTAAAATCTACCAGAGCAAGAAAACAGTTAACTAGAACAGCAATAAAACCTAAGTTAAACATCTAACAATGGAGATTGAATCAAGCAACATATGAGAAACTCAGAAAATGCACCAGTCAATGTCTTTTCCTTATAAATTTTTGCAGCATGTATTTACAACTCAACCCCCTTTGCAAATGAGAGGAGAGCCCTATTTATAATGACCAAAAAGTCAAATGAATGGCCAATATTAATTCTCATTGTGTGGCCAAGATTCATTACAAAATAGGGTTTCACCTACCCTTAATATATAACAATTTAAAAATTATATTTTGTCATTTTCCTTATTTTGTCCTCTAGTGACGGCACTATAGCACTTTGTCTTTTAGCTGATTGTTGTTTTATTGTAGCTACTCTTTAGGGAGCTCTTTATCATCAACAGGGCTATCCTCCTGCTTCTTGGATGCTACATATTTCATGAACTTGAGGATGACCACCCGGAGCTTGTCCACTTCAATAATCTCATACCTTAGCACTTGGTAGCTCCACTCCTTCGCATTATCCTCTAGCCTTTCCTAGTCCTCATCATACTTTGCACCCTAGTCTCTGAATAGCTCTGATTGGTCGAATGCATAGGCTGCAAAACTCATAAATTCCATCATGATTTCACTAGACATCCCGTCCTCCATTTTCTTCTGGAAGTAGGGCTTCACCTTTTCTGGATCCATCTGCACTACGGCATATCATACTCCGTCATCAGCTTGAGATAACGAGCATTCTGCCCTGATTTGCTTTATCCATTCCATATCTGAATCCACCTTGCTCATTATTTGCTCCAACCTTTCCTTCCTATTGTCAAAGTCCTGCCGCCATACATCCATCAGCCAGTGGTTGTCCTTCTTAAACGCAAGCTCCTCTTCCCACGTGGCTTCTGGCAATTGAAGGATAGCCTCGTTCTTTGGGAAGGTGGTGTCATATGCTGCAGGGAAGTCAGTGCATAGCCTCTTGGTGCCTTCCAAGGACTGCTGTAGGTCCAAGAACTTGTTGGCTATCTGAACAGCCCAGCCAATTCCCATGTTTCCAATGTATAAGACTCATCAGAACCAGTCCTCTTTCATCTTCTCCAAGTTCTTTCTTCTTTCCATCTTATCAATCTGTTCCTTGGACAGCAGCTGGGGCGCAGTTGTGGACGTGGTAGGCAGGTCATCCATCAATGACCACTACTAAATGTAATTTGCTAAAGCAGCCACCTGTGCTTTGAGCTCATCTTATGAAATTTTATCTTGCCTTATCAAATGTACCATCGTGGCCACTGACTCCTCAAGATGCCCCACCTTTTGTTCTCTGGTGGCGGTCCCCAAGTTGATGGTGGAGATGTTGTAGGTTGTCCCTTCCTGACCGACCACAGGTGTGGCTACTTGCACAGCTCAAGACCCAGAAGCATCCATCATTACCTTGGATCGAATCTTAAGCTTCTTTTCCTTCTTTGTTTTAATTTGAGATCAGGCTAAGATAGCCTCCAACCTCGCCCTTGGGTCTTTTAGTATAGGGTTCTTTCTTTCGAGCTACTTTTCCAACCATTCTGGTACGGCATATTTTCCCTTAGGTGAATCATGGTCACCCTCACCCCTCTCGGTCAAGGCCAAGGTTTCTGCTCTCTTATCTTTTGAGGACTTTTCTTTTTCCTCGGTAGCATCTCCCTCTTCTTCATCGGAGTCTTGGATGAACACAATGTGCTTAATAGGAGGCTTGGCCAGCAATTGCTGTAGGGGACTTTCTTTCTTTTCCACTTCCTCCCCTTTCTTTCTTTCAACTTGTTTAACTTCGTGCGCATATTCTTTCAATTGCTCGATCTCGATGCCCTTGACAGCTTGGGCTTCTCCCTCAGTTTTTTCTTCTTGTTGTTGTTCTTCTTCTTCACGAAGCATCCTTTCTACCTCTGATTTGGTGTCCTTTGGCTATCGGGCCAGTTCTTCTTCAAGATCATCATCAAAGGCTTGCACGATTACCTTGCCACTAGTGCTATCTTCCTCGTCCCCACTCTCTAAGGAACTAGTTCCCTCCTCCTCGTAGGCAACCCTATCAATAATGCGATGTTCATACTCTGGGTGCTCGTGATATTCATCGGCCTCCTCCTCAAAGGGCTTTCAGGCCTCTTGTTCTTGCTCCTCCCACTCCTTGGAAATTAGCATAGTGGCTTCGATGGCAGGCGGCCTTGTCGGAGGTTGTGAAGGTTGGGCATTTGCGAGGACTTGAGCCAAGGCTACCTGAAGCGTAGGATCTATGAGGATCTGGGAGAGCTCGGAAGGTATATTCTGCATGTGCTTCAAGAAGGTCTCAGGCAAGGTGGGAGCAGGCATTGGTGTAGCCACCGTAGGTAATGGGAGTGACGTAGTGGGTGACATGGCAGCAGAGAAAGGAGGCATTGTCAAGGCAGAAGAAGAGTCAATTACAATCACAGGCTCGGTCAGGGGTGAAGAGGCAAGATGGACAGAGATGTCTACCATAGGTGGGGAAGTGGCTACCATAGCCAGGCAAGTAGGTGGTGCGACATTTGGGGCAGGAAGAGCCAAGACAGGCTTGATTTGATTAGTACCTTCTACTTCTTCTTCTTGTGTCAAGAGTTGTTCCATCGTACTCCCTGTTTGCTTAATTCTTTTGGAGGGTGAGCCCCCCAAATCCTTCCTTGTATAGACCTTGGGGTTAGGAGACTGCTCTGTTTCTATCTCCTTCCTCTTCTTAGACCTAGTACCTGGGGAAGACTTGGATGTCCCGCCCATTGAAATGGTGGTGGTAGCATCGTCTGTGGCACTTGGCTCACTCTTGAGACCTTCGTACGTTAGGACCACCCCTTGTTGTTTTAATTGGGCCACTCGTTCATCAACCCACTCCTTGGTATGGGCCAAGATTAGTTTTGTTATGGTGTCGAGGTCATCGACCTCTTCCTCATCCCAGTCTATTGTTGGTATTGGCAGATTGGCGACTACAAGTTACCTGGGGTGCATTATGGTGGCCTCCTCTTCCTCGACCTGGTCTGGTATGGGGAATGGCTGCACCTTCCTTACAAAATACTCAGTCATTCACATATAGTGCCTTGCACGTACTTCTTTATCATCCTCGCAATCTCCCCAAAAGTCTTCAATGTGGTGGAGATGAGCGAATCCCGGCCCTAGCGCCTTTCTTACATGACCATGTGGGTCTATCCGTGGGCGAGTAGTGTGTAGGTAGAAATGGTAATCTTTTAGTTCTTTCTCGAAGTTACCAGCACACTGGGAAGTTTGTACCTTATACATGCCCTGGTCGAGAGTCATGGGATAAGAGATCCCTACTATGTGTTTGTTGCCAAAGATTGACTGTATGTGTTGGAGTTGCTGAGAGAGCTCCAGTAAGACGATTCGGTCATTGGGGTATCGAGGCAGCCTGTTTGGTCTTTCGGTGAAGCCTTGGGCATGGATGTATGTCAAATTTGGGTATTGGATGAAGAGAAAGGCATATTTCCTCAATAATGCCCGAGCACTGTGAGAAACCCTCCTTTCGAAATCCCTAGCAATCATTCTAATAATATGGCCGATGAAGGAATCATTTACTCTGCAATACTCCCTCTTGAAGTTTCTGTACTAGATCTAGGGGTATCTATCATAGACCTTGAGTTTTCAACCCTGCTCCTGATTGGGTGCCACAAATAAACCATTGTACTGCCTCCGATTCACCAAGGAGTACACGAGGTATGAAGTCAAATAGAATTTGGAGCTTTTCTTCACGTTGAGGAACTGCTCATGAAAGCAATTGCTAATTATACCTCACCAATCGAATGAGGTCTTTGTTATAACATCATCATTCCCTCGAAGGATTTGCTCGACAAAGTACACCATCCATTCCTGAAAGAAGGCGGTCGTACGGAGGCCCATCACCCTGCTTAGCATCATGACCAAGTCGTGGTAATCTTCGTGGAAGTTATTGCGGAAGAGTTCGTGAGGAACCTTCGCAGCACTGCCCTGCTTTTCCTTAAGCCAATGCTGATTTATTGACCTTTTACAGCCTACCCGATTATCATCCCATGCTACCTGAAATTCTTCAATGGTGGGTGTTTCCATTTCTTGAAAAGTAGGGATATGGAAGGAATCTGTGATTCCTTCAGCCAACATGTCGGCGAGAACATTACCATCCCGGTCGATAATTGTTCTTGTATTCGATTGATATGCCTACCGACAGGCCATGACAAGCTCCGGGGCTACAAGAGATGGAGGGAAGCCAACTGCCTTTGCTATTCTGCTCTGCCTTATTAGCCTTGCATTCTTGGTCGTTGAGTTGACCCTAACCCTTTGTGTGAATTCGTCAATATTGGCATGGCCGATATTAGTATCGGTGATCTCCTTCCAATCCGTGGTAACCTTTGAGTGGAGTGGCTCACCTTGGAATTGGTATTTCATTTGGTCCATGTCCTCTTTTCCTCGAGGAGTCTTGCCTGACTTCTTTCCCTTGTCCTTTTCAACGGTTGCTCCCGAAGGTCCCGCACCTGATTCCATATATTTTGCAAGCAAAAGCATAGTGAGTGCAATTGATCATGAAAACATCCATGTTAGTTGAAATCGATTCCAAATAATCCATCAAGCATAACATGATACTTTATTTCTCGATGCCATCGGTCTTTTAATTAAGGGCATTTGGACAATTCAGGCCCGGAAGGTCAGACTTCCCTGGCAGGAATGCCATTTTAGAAAGGAAAATAGGGTGGAGGGCTCCCGCAGATTCTCTTCGGTCGAATTTCGATAATTTAAAAGTTTCACAATGAAGAAGACCAAGATTAAGCATGTGGGTCGAGCTCAGATTTTGAATTGGGCCTATTTAGATCGGTTTAGGAGCACTCGAAGGTACAAGGTCAGAAAGCTATCAGGAGAGGACTGTCTGGGAATGGCAGATCGAAAATGGAATTCCAGAGTCCGGCAGGTCAAAGGGTGGCCATGTGCATTCATCATTTGGGACGGTAATCGCCGGACAGAAGTCCGAAGCCTTGGGCCCGACAGGGGGGGAAGCCACTACTTCATTTCAGCTTCCAATCGGTGTGATCGCCCGCCTAAGAGAAAGGTCTCGGCGACAACCTTGTGTCTCGCCGACTAAGCGCATCGGTTGGAGGACTTGATCTTCGGCGTGAAGTCTCGGCGACAACCCAATGTCTGGCCGACCGCCAAGAGGTGAACTGGGCCCGACATCAGTGTTGGTTGTCATAGGGGAAGGCAAGTCGGCGTAAGGTCTTCGTGGTGGGGTGAGGTCTTGGCGAGAGATGAATGTCTCGCCGATAGCCGAGAGCAAGACTAGACCCGACACGAGGGTTCGCCGTTCGATTTTGTTTTTAGTCCTGCGGCGATCGGAAGGGCAGAGCCTGGAGCTCAGAGGGGCGGAAGAGATTTTCCCCTCAAAATGGTGGATGATGAAAAGAGTCCTGGATCGTGGAACCTGGAAGTCAGATGGATGCCGAGCATGGATGACCTGGTTCTACCTTATACATATTTCATCTGTAGTTTGCTATATTGCCCCATTGAATCAATCAAGTTATGCGGGTCCATATTGGCATAGGTCCACGACTGTCTTCGTGACACCCATGTTGTTTTATTCTAACATTTGCATGCTACTAGTTTTATCGGCATAACTCCCTTTGATGTCTCATCGATCACAAGCCTTGTGCATTCACCTATCGGCAGAGGTTTCGTTGTCGGGGCTGTGTCATGGCAATTTCTTTTTGTCACACCGATCGGCATGTAAGGGATGCATATCAGGGGGATTCATTGCTATCATTTTAAGGTCTTGGTGAGAGACCTTCGGTCTCGCTGACCTTACGCATGGATTCCCTCTGAAAATACCTACGGTGAGACTATGGTGGATTCTATCAGCATAAGGTTTGTTGTGTCCCGCCAAATGACATTCGGGTTTCGTTTCGGCCAAGCATGAGTTTGCGATAGGAGGTCATAACGAAAAGTTCAGGTCTTGCCGACATGTAACGATGGATTTCAGTGTGAGATCTGCTTCCTCTTAGTGAACAAAGGGCTATCTCGGGGTAGTTTTCGGTGAAACGAGAGCACTCTACATGAGGTTTCCCCGACATCATTTTGTCTCGCCGATATCACGATGAGGTCTCTGTCGGTAAGAAAGCCAAAAAGTCTTGGCGAAAGTGAATAAAGCAAAACATAACTGCTCAGTGTAGCTTATTTGTTTCAATGTAAAGTCTTGGTGAGGTGCTCAGGGTCTCACCGAATGGAATGATGAAGTCGCCCTGTCGGCATGATAATGGGGTTTTTACAGCGATGTGTGAATAAGTGGGTGCCCTCGATGAAACATTGTATGATCGACATAGGGTATCCCCGACATCTAAAAGCTATAGCGAAGCGGGTAAAGTGGATTATGCATCTGAGTGAGAGTCTTCTTTTGTATTAGCGACCAGAAGTTTCAGTCGTTGTGAAAATCCACCTCGGAGAGAGGTCTCGCCGACACTCAAATTTCCTGCTGACTGTCAAGGTACGAACCGGGCCTGAAGCCGGTGTCGGCCATCAGAATTTCTCGACTTGTGTTCGCGGCAATGGGAAAGTCAGAGCCCGACGGATGGAAGGCTGGGGAGGATTTATTTTTGAAATGGCGATAGTGGGATAGAGCTCTGGAGGGCGGAGCCTGATACGGTCAAGGATGTTCAAGGTTCAACAGAATTTTCCAAACGGTGAAAGAAAGCTCAGGACCCGGGCGGCAGAAGGATGTCATGCATTTGTCAAAAGAAAATGATATCGTCGCGATGTCCTGGCGAAGGCATAATGTCTTGTTGAAGATGATGGGTCTCAGGGTAGCACAGAGGGAGCTCTCGACGTAGGATTCTAAGTCAAGGAGAGGTCTTGCCGACCGGGCGAAGTTATGCCAAGAGAGGGAGCCTTCGGCGAGAGATGAATGTCTCCCCGACGGAGAACGAGGGGGGAATCCCGGATACCTAGGCCTGAGAGACCCAAAATTTGTTTGGTCATCTGTTATGCCAAGTCACAATCGGCAAGGGGAGCGTCCGGGCCCAAAGGTCATGAATGCCCCTGCGAAGAACAGCCGCACAGAGATAAAGCTCTGAATTGGTCAAGAGGATGCTGTGTTGGTTTACTCAACTTTCGAGGACACAAGTTTTGTTCGTTGTGTCATGTTTTATCCTTCACATGTTGTTTTGATGGTTATTGTTCATTTTAGCCCCTAGAAATCACGAAAATAATGTTTAGGAGGGTGAACGGAGGACCTACCTCGAACACTCGATGCAGGGAGGTGTGGGATCCACTTACGATCGATGAGATGATGGTGAGAGTGATGATCGTGAAGGTCTCAAAGACAGTGGGCTCCTCCAGTAAGTTCTCTAATCACTCTTTGCGGCTCTGTCAAGTGAAAATGACAAGAATGAACCTTCTATTAATACCCCAATCGCCATTAATGGCCTCACTAAATGCAGGTACGGTGAAGAAAGGAAGTTGGTGAATTTGAATTCATCGACGGCGGTGGGAGACCCAGGGCCCGGAGGGCAAAGTGAGGTTCGCCGTGAGGAACGGCGAAACACTCACAGAACCCCAAGAGCAAAACTCCAGAGTCTCAGGCCCGGAAGGTCGGACGGCTGGGAGATTTCACTGATTTTAGCAGACGGAAAACGAGGATCTAGACCCTAGGGTCCTAAAGGACGCAAGTCGAGCGCCATTTGGAATGACGGGTGCAATGGGGAAACCCGGCAAGAGAAACCCGAACCCCCAGGCCCGGTAGGGCTCGGGCCGTTGGCAGGGGAAAATTGACAGAGAGACTCCACGAGGCACTAGAACATGGCAAAATTAAAAAGGGGAAGGAACGGTCAACTTATGGTGAGACTTTGAAGCAACATTGACCATCCGGGACACCAAAAATGGGGCACGCAAAACAAAGCAGCGATAAAAATGACCCGACTAGGAGAAAGAAAAGAGGGTCCCCATTCCGAACGGGGCTTGTGTGCCAAGGGCACAACACTACACTTATTCAACACTTATCATTATGTGATTATGGATGTTATATAGTCATTTTTTGGTTCCATGATGTGAGTCCTCTGCATTATTTTTGATTGAGGAGACTTTATGCAATGACTTTCTAATAGTCATATTCTGAGATGGTTGGGAAACTGATGTGTTTGAGTTATCCTCAGTGGGAGTTTGTGGATAGTCAGTATTTTTAGGCTTCTAGAGGCAATGGAGAAACTTGATTTATATTGGTTTTCCATGGTTGGACCCTTGTGATTCATTGATCTTATTTTTGGTTTTGAGCTATTGTGGGTGTTACCTTGCACCATGGTTTTCCTTTTGATGTGGTTTTTGGGTGAGAAGGTTCATGCCTCGCATTTGTACTTGATTTTCATGATTCTGGTTCGTTGTACATTTTGGGTACACCTTTGTTGTTTTTTATTATTTTGATGTTACTAGGGAGAGTGGCTCTTCATGGGGGTCGATGCACAAAGGGGCAACCTAGATAACCCGTGGAAGAGTTGTTTGATAAGTGATAACCTAATAAAATTAACTAGTGGGTTGGGTAGGTTCACATTAATAAGATAAGTAAGATGCCTCACCCATGTTGTTAGTGCTTTCGCAGACTAAGGATGGGCTAAGAAGGCCATGGTCAGAAAGATCACTGCCTTGTCCTCACGAAGGGTTAGTGGTCCCACATGTGTCACCCTATGGGGTTGGTGCCTAGTGAGAGGCAACCAAGATAACCATAGATGGGGGTCGGCACCTAGTGAGAGGCAACCAGGATAACCCATGTTAGGGCCATGCAATGACACTCTTCCTATAGTATCCTTTGTTACTCTTTTTCCTTGTGAGCCTTTGGAAGTAGCCTTTTGATATTCTTGTTAATCATGTTTCTTGTTACTTTTGTGTTGTTAAGTCGTGTTTCCTTTCGCTTGACTGTTCTTGGTCGTGGGTCTTTCTAGTCATCTCCTAGTACGGGGGGTGGGCCTTCGAGTCCACATGGTCGGGTGGAACGTGCTATGCACCCCATTGGGTCCCTAGTCGGAGTTTGTGCCGATGCAGTTGATCCAGAACTTCACCTCAATTCTTTTGTACCATGTTCAATTATGTAACATTCTTGTATTTGATGTATCTTTTCCACTTTGTGTTGAGATGCACTGATGTGCATATGTACTCCTGAAATGATGTAATGAACTCCTGAAATGATGTAAAGTACTCTTGAAATAGATGTAATGTATTATTTTACCTTTATAGCCCTTATGTGGTTAATGATTTGTGGTAGTTGTTATTTGATGTGTTGTATCTGTAGAAATATGCTCCATTGAATTCACATGATGATAGTATGTTTATGGTTATTGGGAATAAATTAATCTTGTTAATGTTATGGTTTTCGTATGTGGATGTTTCTTATTGATGGATTATAATGGATGTATGATTATTGTAAAATATACTATATCATGTTTTATAATGTAATCCTAGAATTCGTTTGTTATCGTTTGTAATGGGTTTAGGTTTTGCAATGTCATCACGTGTACCCTAGAGGACGTAGTGGATATTGTAATTGTATAATTTCCTTATATGTAATATATGTTCATGTTCATCTTGTGTAATGTTCTACTTCAAAAAAAAAAAAAGTGCGGTAATCTATTAGTTTTAGTTGTCCTTTGGGGTTCGCACGGTAGGGCATTACATGATTTCTCTATGATAACTAGATGAGTTCCTTTAATTGATTATGTATGTGTTGATCAAGACATTCATTTTTTATGGGTTGGTTATTTATTTTTAGAAGTGATATTATTGTGTATATTTGATGGATTACATTATGTTGATAGGGGATCATTGAGATGATTAATTTTATTATTGTTAGATGGAATTATTATTAGGTGGTTACATACTATGTATTTGCACTAGGTGTTATTATAGAAATGATATTTGATACGTTAATGTTTACTTGTGATGATTATTAAATTTGATTTCCTAGTTAATTACTATTTTTTAAATTTTATGACAATTGCTTTGGCTATTCATATTCTTGAGATGTACGGACACCTATTGTTGAGTGAATAGATGAATTATGCCAATGGTAGTAGGGGTCACATAGCTACTTCCATTACTTTACCCTTGTGAATTTTTGATCTTGTATTGTAGGGAGAATTTAAGGTCATGTAATACATTGATTTGTTTTATGTATCATGTAGTTGTGTGAATATGTGATAGCTTATTTTATTAATATTTTGAGTTATCCTTTATTATGATTATTTCTTAGTAATTTATAGAGTTCTTATGTGGTTTTCAATTGTGTTTATTGTTTAAAAAATTCCCTAGGTGATAAACTTATGGGTTAGGGGTCATTTTATCTTACAAAACCCCTTAAATAAATTTTAGAACCCACTTTTGAAAAGTGGCAAAAATTAGAGTTGGTTGGGTAGTTAGGTGGTTAAGGAAAGGTAGTTCTTTTTCTCCTTCTATATAATCTTTCTCCTCGAGTGGAGAAGGGTCTTCTCCTTTTGGTTGGTTTTGGAGTTCTTTAGTTTCTTATCATTTAGGATAGGCAAATTCAAGTTGGAGGAAGAAAGAGAGGAAAGGAAATATGGAAGAGAAGGCTTGGGAATTTTTCTCCAACTAGGTTGACAATTCTAATGGTAGAATCTAAACCCCCTTTTTTTTATCTTTGTTTGATATGTGAAATAATGTTTGGGTTGCATTGCTATGTTTGTTAAATTTATATGAAAATGGATGGTGAGTCCTTATGCTTATTTATTGTGAATTATGTTTGAGATCATTCTTGGGTATGAGTACCCACCTTGTCAAATTGGAACATAAGTACCTTACATGTGTTTTAGGTGAAGATATAATAGGGTGCAAATAAAAGGGTTGTAGTGTGCCAAGTACAATAATGTGAGTTTTTTTATGTAATGCACTTTTGTTGTAAATCTTGTGTAAAATATTTTGTGAAAGAGTTATGTGTCCCCTATGGTTATCAACCCTATGGTTGGGTGGAGAGCCCATTGGCCATATTGTTTTATCTTGTTGGTGTCTCTTCCCAGGTTTACATGTTGAAGTTGAAACAAAATTGGAATTTTTATCAATTTGAAGGTTCAAGTTGAATTAATGAGGGTCTTGTACAATTAAGAGGGATCCAATTTTCTTGAGTGAACTTGTGCAAAATGTGATGTTTTAAAAGAATAAGTGTAATATGTAATCTATCTCAATGAGAAAAGAAATTTGTTAAGTTCTTATCATTACTTATTAGCAAGGAAGGAACTTAGGAACATTTCATTGCAAAACATAGTTGTTCTAGTAAATGAAAAAAAATTGCACTTAGATGATATGTGTTTTGGATTTGATAGATAACCCCTTTCATTTGGTTAATATGCTGAAATTTTAAAGGAACAAATGTGTACTTAAGTTACTATTCTATTTAGTACATTGAGAATAAATAATATGAATTATGTTTTCTTTCTAAAGAGACCTAGGAATGATATCTATTCTTTACCAATAAACAAATGAATTTCAAAGGTACTTAGGAAATGAGCTTAGATCAATTAAATAGAAATAATCAATTGATTGAGAAATTTCTTCTTCTCTTCATATTACAAACAAGAACAATACAAAGAAATATATAATTTTGTAAGCTTGAAAATAAAATAAATTAATATCTTATTTGTTTCACTTTTTTTCCAAATCCCTACATGTATAAACCCTTACTTTGTCATGATTTCCTCTACTCTGAATCATGATAATATTGATGAAATTTGTGTGTGTGTGTGCAGGTGTGTGTGTGTGTGTATAACACAAGTAATTGTACCTATATGCATGTATGTATGTATGTATGTATGTATGTATGTATGTATGTATGTATGTATGTATGTATGTATGTATGTATGTATGTACATTATCAATTTTATAAAATATTTATTTATAGATGTAGATTATTAATGTTTTGAATAAATATATTCATCCTTTATATATAAATAATTTTTATAAAGTATATTAATTTATATATAATAAAGTTTAAAATTTAAATTGAAAATAAAAAGAGGCTTGACCAAGGAGGTTGGTCTGTGTTTATACACAGGTCGCCTCCCTTAGCAGCCAAGGGAGTTGCTAGCTTCCATGGAGCCATGGTCCCCATAGGGGTCGTGACCCCATGGGGCTAGCAGTGCCCATGGAGAAAGATCGCCCCTCTTAAAAGTAAAATAAATAAATAATAAATATAAGATTTAAGAGATTTTTTTCTTTAAAAATATATATGTATATATTTGTTGCAGGAGATCATCATAGTCCTATACAAATATAAATAAATATCAAGTTTAAATCAGATATGTATGCATTTGTAAGTGCATATATATGTATGTATATATCCTTGAAATAAAATGGACTGAATAAGAGAGCGAATCTTCTAAATTTCAAGCCTGCAACATGAAGAATTTTGAACCTACAATAACAAATCAAGAAGGAAACATGAATTATCAAAATAAAACTTGAAATGTTTCAATCTAAAAATAAATTTGAAGGAAAAAAAATTAGAAACTAAAAACTGGAATAAATCAGGTTAGATTTTGGAAAATCTAAAAACAAGAAAGGAAGAAAGCAAAATTTAAAGAAAAATCAAGTAGTTTCCAAGTAGTTTTTAGTTAGCAATTAGTTTTCAATAGTTTTGAAATAAAAAGTAGCAAAACAAGGGTGCTGACCCATAAACAAGGCACCAAAGGCCATCCATCGAAAGCACACTAGCAGCCCAGTGACAACAGAAAGAACGCCATCACTCACAGCACATCATCAAAACAAAAAGTAACAAAATACGTAAGATGACAAGGTATAACATGCAAGCATGAAACCAACCAAATAAGTCCAGAGACCACCAGGGACCCATTAAGTTTATTAGTTTTCAATAGTTATTAAATTAATTGTAATCTAATTTCAAAATTAAATATAGAATTGAAAATCTACTTTAAATGTGAAATCAATTAGTTTTGAGCATTGGAAATTTTAAGTTGTAATGCAATCCTTTACTTATCAATTAATATTATTCTATTTAATGTATTTCTTGAAAATAATAGTTATAAGGAAATAATTATAGATGCATTATTCAACTTAAAGATCTAGCATAACATAGCCAAACAATCAAACTAGAATGTAGTTTAATGAAAGTTGGAATGTAAGGAAAATTTAAATATATTCTTTAATTTGAATTCAAAATGTAAGCATAGCCAAATAAAATTATAGTTTAAAGGATCTAGTTTATTATTTTCTTTAAAAAGGTGAACCCATAAAGAGTAAAGACTATTTCTTGTGCATCACAATCCATCCTTGATAACAAAGTTTAAAATTTAATGATATAGCTATTTTAGTAGATCAAATTGTTTCAAGTACTAATTGTTGTCTTATCTTTAACTCTAATTCTTGTTAAACGTTAGTGATAAAAACATATTAATTACTAATACCCATTGGTGCTTTACCCAATCCTTAGAGTTTGAATTAATGAAAACAAAGGGCTAAATTTGTGAAGAAGTATAGGTTATTGATAAATAATATACTCCCTTATAAATTTAGCCATGCTTAGTCGAAGTCTAAACTATTAATATTGATGTTTTTAGATGATTAAGTTATGAAGTTAATCAATAATTTTTAATCCTTTTTGTTAGAACTAAATTCTTACACAAATTTACCAAAATATTTCACCAAAGTTTAGTAAACAATAAGTATGTAAAGGAAATAATTATTATTTCTCTTTCTTTCTAAAATAACATAACGTCAAATTAAATATCTATCGTGTACAA
This sequence comes from Sequoia sempervirens, assembly GCA_007258455.2. Taxonomy (NCBI): domain Eukaryota; kingdom Viridiplantae; phylum Streptophyta; class Pinopsida; order Cupressales; family Cupressaceae; genus Sequoia; species Sequoia sempervirens. The sequence continues at coordinate 25,507,660 of VDFB02252616.1, read as the reverse complement.
ATTGCAATCATTTCAAGTATCATTAGAATAAGCTAAAAAGGTAAATAAAAGAGAAGGGTCAAGATACCATATATGGTTCTTACTGTCTTCCAAGACTTGACATGCCACTGATGAGAGGGAAAGCATCATCTGGTTGCTTTACTTCCAACCTCGAACTTAAGTGGTCCCATGCACAGTTCTTGACTAGAAGTAGCCCTACCCTTCAACGAAAGGTTGTGTTGGGAACCCTCTTAGTTTCCATCTGAGCTCTGGTGTGTGTCCCCTACTTAAATAACTCGATTGCACTATGAAGGATACCCTCCTACTAAGTACAACTCTGGTTAGCTAAGTGATTGGGACACACTGAACTGATGAGTGCACATAGTGGCAACGACACTCACTATGGCCATAGTTTTTGTACAAAATTACAATCGCTACAAGAGTGAAGTCATGGTCCACCCACCCTGCTCGACTTGGAAAATGCTTCTGACCTAGGGCATACTAGAACTACTTGTCCCACCCAACAATATTCTCAAGATTCATTCCACGAGGTTTGGAAAACCTACAACTCCTCTGAGTTGAAAAATGCATAATCCTTCCTTGGACCCCCACATTATGAGGCATAACCCTTGGGTCTTGGTTTAAGCCGCTAGATCAAGCTAACACTATTACTCTATGATTTCTTCCCCTATAGTTTGACCTAAATGGTCTTGGTTATAGAAAAAGAAAACTCCTTTCTCATGATACTCCATTAATGGGTATTAGTCTCCATATGTAACCTTTGTAGGGTTTGGTCTTTAACTTCAACAACTTAGCACACAAGACAATGATAGTCCTCAAATCAAAATATTCAGCAAACCAACAGTAGACACTCCTTAACTATAGAATTTTTGCCTCTTGGTTCCCTATTGCACCTAAACGCTCAAAGTAGACTCTTTACACTATCTTGAGTAATAGATTCATAACAACTAAACAATACAAAATCCTTCCAATAATAATGGAGGTATTATTACACATGCATTTGTGCCTTTCATCACTAAACCAAGCTCATGAACTGATTGGAACTTAACTCAGCTACAACACACAACCAGGGTCTTACCACATGTAAAACTAAACAAGCTTCTTCTAGGTTTAATAAGTGTTCAAGCTCATGTATCTTCTACAAGGAAAACTCCACTTATCCATGGATAATATTAAACAATTCAAGAGTATAAGAAATAGTTAAAGCATTAACTATGGTTGCACAACCTACAAGATTTAAATTTAAATAAACCATACTAGTCTAGGCTGACAACAAGAGTTTCAACATATTTGAACATAAATCAAGCACTCAGATGAGTAAAGTCTTGTGAATACATAAAATTTTCTTAACCACAAAGGAAAGAAATCATTCAAGAATAGAATACATGTTTGTAGTGTAGGAAAAAGTATCCCTTTTTCACACTTAATTTGGGAATTAATATTAAAATGAACTTAATGATGCATTAATTTAGTGTTGTAATATGTATTTTACATATTCACATTAAGTTTAGGGCACTATTAAATCAAATGAAATTAATTGTGCCTTAATGGGGTGTTGTAAAGTGTATCTTCACACTTTCACACTTATTTAAAGGGCTTCATTAATCAATTGAGGTTAATTTGCTTTAATTGGCCCCTTTAATTCAAATCTAAACCTAATTAATTGCATTTTTCAAAGAGGAAAACTCAACATTCATTAATGCCATATATAACATAACACTTATCATTGAGCAATGTGTGTCCTAGGTAAGTGACCTAGGACCCATTCGCCCATGGGCGAATGGGTCCTCACTTAGATCTAGGACCTTGATTTAAATTATGTTTTTGGCAATATTTTAATAATTTCAAATCCATATTCACATGTTGGCTTGTGTTATTTGAATTTTGGGAATTTAATGTTACATACCTATAAATATAAGTTCATTTCACTATGTTTCACCTAAGAATTTTATGTGACTTCATGAGAACATTATTAGAGCACTTTCAAGAGCAATTCAAGAGCAGATTTATTGAAGAATTATTGCAGCAATCAAGATCCTATTTTCATGTCAAATTCTTCTTGCATCATGCATGTTATTGGAGCTATTATGTTGATGTAGTGTTCAAGCTCCATTCAAGCATTCAAGGATTTTTTTCAAATCAAGTTTCAAGATCAAGATCCACATCCATTGAAGCCATTTCATGCTAGTTGTAGATCTATATTCCAAGGTTCATTCAAGGGTTTGGTGAGTTGTGACATAGAGTTGTTCATTCATCAATCATTTCATGCTATTTTATTTCATTTCAAGGTTTAATTACCAAAATGGGGTTTGACCAAGGCAAACCTCCATTCACCAAAAACAAACATTCCCCCCCTCTCTTTGTGTGCTAAAAATTTGCAGGTTGAAGAAAAGTTGAAGATATCAAAAGTACAAAATTACAAAATTTTCAAAGTTGTCACCTTTGTTGTCATCTTAGGGAAACTCAAATCTCGAATATATTTTTGACTATCTAATGGTGAAAATTAGGAATCTTGAAGTGTAGACACAGGAGTAGAGAACCTAGAAATAGAATTTGGAGAGCCCTACCCAGGACCCATTCATCATAGGGTGAATGAGTCCTCAATTAGCTTTTGAAAACACCTTTTTGTGAGAGGTACACAACATTTATCCCTTCCATATTTTCTAGAAGCTTTGTAGGTTCCATCAATTTTATGCTTAATCTTCCAAATCCAAGTTATAGATTAAATTTTGGAGTTGATTTTTTATTTTTAATCTTTCTCCCTAAAGTGTTGTTTGGCCTAGACCCCTATCCTAACATAAAAAAAGGTAAATTTGTAGATTTACACTCTGACTTGACTCACCTCAAGGTTGATAGTCATTTCATTGTCTGAATCTCATTTCCTAACAAAATTAGAGAAGTAGGACCCCTTTTCCCTCTTTGGATCAACTTTTTCATTTTGGGAAACCCTAGGACCACCCTATTTTTCTTCATTTGAATGTTGTGTGTGTGAAATATTGGATCAATTTAGATAAAATCAAACACATATTAATAAGACATTAAATCAAGAAGCTGAAAAGGAAACAAAATATGCAAACCGTAACAGCAGCTTCCCGAAACCGTCTTATCTTCCTCTAACTTCAGCATTTTGTTGATTTCCAGATAGCTCTTCAGATCAGCAGATCAAGCTCAACAAAATGACAACTAAAGAACAAGATTTAAAATGCAAAATATGCTAAATGCAAAGCTATGTTGAGATGAGAAGATTGTTGTGATATTGAAACTGATATGAATGCATAAGCTGAATTGCTTGTATGAACATAGATATGCGTAGGTGTGCAAAAGTGAGTGTGTGCATGTAAATGTGGATGATTATGTGTAGTGTATGCGTAAATGAGTATATAAAGTGTAACCAAAGCTTGGATTTGCGCAGGCTTTTATAGAGTTTTCGAATGGGTTTGATTGGCTGAATCGATCGACGGTCCAGATTGAGCTTGTTCGAACGGACGACGGGAGATCTTCGAAAGTGGAAGAGAAGGATGGAAGGTTTCCCTTTTCTTTCAATTTTTATCATTGAGTTTCGAAGGGAAACTTCCATTTCGAAGGATGAGATGCGAATTTGGAAGGGTGAGTTAGCACGAGTTAGAAATTAAATAAAATATATTTATTTAATTTGGACGTGGAGATGAAAATGGAAACCTACATAATTAAATAACTCATATTTAATTATGTTTTTAAAATGAAATTAGGGTGAAGAAATATTAAATAATATTTAATATTTTAATTTGATTATGGGATGGAGAATATTCCATTATTCAAATATTCAAAATATTCAAACTTTAGAACCAAATGATAATTAAATATAAATAGATTATGACAATTTATTTAATTCAATCAAGCGAAAGATAAAAAGTGAGATGAAGAAGATATTCCATTATTTAAATATTCAAAATATTTAAACTCTAGAATAGGATGATAATTAAATATAAATAAATTATAAAAATTTATTTAATTTAATCAAGCGAAAGGCGGAAATGTTAGTATTTAAATAAAATTATTTATTTAATTTAAGGTAGAAGAATTTAGAAGATGAACGATATAAATAAATAATTAAATTTATTTATATGTAGATGACATTAGAGGAATTAATTAAATAAATCATATTTAATTAATTAACAAGCTTAATCATGACCATTTTTAGATGTATACAAATGTTAATCAACAATCTTTCCTTTCATTAACATTTCTCTCAACCTTCTATAGATAGAAAACGAGGCAATGGAAATTATTAATAGATACTTGCCTATTGTTAGTCTTCTTGGTGTTGATCTTGAGTGGCCTAATGGAAGCTTTTAGAAGGCACTTCCCACATACAACCTCACTATAGTGAATATATAAATAGAAACTTTGATCTTGAATTCATTTTCAAACTACTGAGCTTTAGCTTCCTACTGATTCTGGTTCTTTAGCTTTCTATTCACATTATGTTTATAATCATTGTTTTTCTCAAATTAGCATCCACGTATCTTGTTTTTCCAACCCCCATATCTACTCCAAAAGGAGTATAAATATTTCCCCTAATGATTTGGTTCTAGAAATAGTTTATAAAAATTAGTTAATACTTTGTTCCATCCTACCACATCACTCATGGATTTACCCTCCCAATAGTAGGCAAGAAATGGTTCAATAACTAAACTTTGAATTGGCTAGCCGACCATGATAGTCTCCTTTTCAACTAGAGATATCCCATAAGATAAAGTGTTAAGAAACGATTAAATACTAAATGATTACCTTCGTCGAAGGAAAATAAAGTTCCATTGCAAAAAATTTTAAATGCCCGCTAGGTATTACTATGGCAATTAGATCATGTTAAAACCCCAACCACTTTTGCAACAATAAAACAATGCCACCCTCACAAGAAACATGCTAAGAATATGTTGCCAAAGGTTACATTAACACAATACAAGGATAAATATAAGTGGCCTACCTTTAATTACATTATTTACAAAATTCAGCCACTTACGTGGCTCTGTTGATTATACAAACCTTAACATGTTCTTCTAATCAACCTTAGTAATCAACCAATAATTAGTTTAATAAAAGCCCAACAAATACTATGATGTTGGCCCCATTAAGACATGAATTTATTGCTACATATGACATCAATGATCTTAATAAATCTTTTCCTTCGAATTTAAAGGCTACAAATATAATATTTACATCTATCCACTTTTAAACCATTATGTTTCCCTTTGACTTTATAAGTTGATTTAATGCTATGGAAAAGATCATTAATACCCTTTTAACACAATAACTTAGGTTTTCTCAATTGTGGCATTATTAATTACATTGACTTGGCATCATTGCCAATAGTAGAATATCATGCCCATACGTAATCAAGATAGTGCAAGGAAATATACATATAAATATACACACATGCATGCACATGTTCATTTATGTGTACATGCATGTTTATAAGTGTGATAGTTCTATCTACACACATGCATATGCATCCGTGTACACATATACGAACCTGTGTCTGCATATGTGGCTTCCTCGCCAAGAATAAACATATATTTATATTCACTCAATCGACTACTTATGTAAAAGGAGAGATAATCTAAGTATTACAAAACCCTAGACCTCTTTTCGCCGCAAAACGAGGAACAAAACAAACCAACCTTAAATGACTTATCTGAAGACATGAAAGAACATGCACTAGACCTATTAGGTTGACTAATTCATACACAACTAACTCAAGCTTAGAAGGAAATATTGGAGACTTTTTAATGTAACCTCTCTTCCACATGATACTTCCCCTCTTTCTCCCTAGAGATGCTTGGTTTGTCCTACGTCTAAAATTAGGAGGTAAAGGTAGTTAGCCTGACAATCATTCCAATATCTTCATCATATCACATTTATATTCACATTTTCTATTAAAGAAAGAAATTCCTTGCATACATTTTATTTGATTCCTGACATCAACATCCATAGTTCTATCAGAAAGCTTAAATCAAAACATAGCATAATTTCATTAAAACATGACTAGTTTTGAAGACCATAAACTTCATTGCATAATTTACCCATAGTAAAAAGTATTTTTTATGAAATTAGGGTAGGATGTAACATATCCTCCCCCTTGAGAATCATCGTCCTCGATGATGAATAGTTCTATAACTTATCAACTAAAAAATAAAGTCTTAGTTATCAATTTTCATATTCCTATAAACCAAGCATAAATAGGTGAGGGTCACTTTCAATTCATTTTTTCATTCACATCTTCAGGATTTCTTGCATTTTGACCTATTAACCTCTGACGAAATAGCACAATGAGTACTCCCATGACACATTTCTGACTAGGTTTGAGAGTACCAAAGGCTTTTAGGTTCAGGACACCAGTATGTGATTCAAAACTTGATTTGAAATTTGACATTTAGGCACATTTAATGCATTTTGAAATTTGAATTTTGATCGCATCGCCATATAGCAATGCTATTTATAGAATCAATGATGCTATTTTGATTTATAGTGATGCAACTTGTGATTTGAAATTTAGGGTTATGGTTTGCCAATTTCAAATAGCGATGCCTATGTGTTTAGTGACGCATATCGTGATTTACAATTTAAATTCTTTAGGCATCACTATTTGGAATTTGAATTATAGCAACGCACCATCGTAAATAGCGACACTATCATCATTTTAGGGGATAAAAATTCCAAACTTAGCCAATTTTTTTTTATTTTAACATCATGTGCACTTCATGGGTGCAGGAGGTTATCCCACCTTTGATGTCCCGCAAACACCGACTGACTATTTTTTCCAGACTTGGTGATTTGTCTGAGTTGCGACAGGAGCACTTGGGAGAGATTAGCTTGTGGTACATTGTGTGCATGCCCGTTGTCCAAACACATTTGGTGATGATGACAACATTGTGCGAGTGATGGCATAGTGAGACCTTGTCATTCCACTTACCTATTGGAAAGGCAACAGTGGCACTGGAGGATGTATGGTGAATATTGCATTTGTTGATACATGGTGAGCATGTGATATACGATGTTGGTGCTAGCTATGATGCATGTCATGAAATGCTTGACTAGGAGGACATTATCTTGGTCACTTCCCATATTGATCTTGAGATGTACAGAGGTCAGGTGTCAACCTTCAGATTGATCATTGCGGTGATTATCTCAGGTTTGGTTGCTCCAAATCGACAAAGTAGAGGATTCAGTATGGGATGGGGGGATGATTTGGCACAGGATTCTCTTTCAGAGGACTTAGTATGCATGGGGTCCAGTGATGTTGGCCTCCCTTTACCATGATATGCATGACTTTGTATATTGTGATGGTAGGGCTATTGTCATAGGAGTCACTCTGCTTCATATTTGGGCTTGGGAGCACATCGTTGTAATTCAATCGATTGTTCATATGGAAGATGTAGAACCAGATGATCCTATTGTCTAGAGATACAGGGGTGCCATCACTTTATAACACACAAGGCAGCTTGGTATTCCATACTAGCACCAAGTGATTGATGGCATGACAGTATTCAGATGGCGGTCATGGCTTCAGATGCGAGCTTGGTATGATGATGTGCAACAGTTATTCTTTTCTTGACAGACCTGATACATGCAGGGTCGAGAGCACACGATCATTGAGAGATACCTGCCTAATAAGGTTTCCAAATAGTTTGGTGAGAGGAAAGATAGGCCTGATGATCAGTATACTACTATTTTTTTAGGTCAGCTTGAGAGATTGTGTGGGGACATACGATCCCAACCCATGAGGTTGTAGAGGGCTTTTGATAACTGGTTGCTAGGCCATGGGCTTATGATCAAGGATAGGTAGATGCACAAACAACACCTGCTTATGATGCATGGTTTGTTCCCCCTCGTCGATTGATAGATCCAGCAAGTGCACCTCCACAAGGGAGACTGAGAGGGAGGGGTGTAGGAAGAGGTAGAGGGCAGCAAGATGATGGGTAGGGCAGAGGACAGGATGACCAGGATGGCCAACATCAACAGGATGGATAGCTTCTGGGGGCACCACCAGTGCATCAAAAACCTCCACAACAACAACTCATTTGACTACCACTGCTAGGGCCAGATCCCCGTGATGCACAGATTCAACAGTTGTAGGTGGTTACAGGTGAGAGGGATCAGGCCAGACAGTAGATTTTGGCTCTTACTATTGAGAGAGACCAGACCAAGTAGCAGGTTTAGGCCTTGATAGTCGAGAGGGACCAGAAGCATCAGCTCAGGTAGACTACTGATATGTAGTTAGCACAGGAGGTCGAGCAACACCAGCAGCTAAAGTACATGACAACTGCAACACAAGGGCAAACAGTGTCTACTCGATTGTATTGAGAGGTTGTTACTGAGGTTGTGTATTATTGCATGCACTACCATCGGGATGTCCCTACAATGATTAGGCAACTAGATTAATCACAGAGGAGTGGGGCACATCCTCGAGCTAAGGATCAGCCAGGGAGACAGCTTGGTGAGGGGAGTATCCATTAGGGAAAGCTCGCTTGTACATACACTTTTTTATTATTGCCAGATTCTTTATACAGAGATACATTCATGGGATCATTTTTTATAGCCTTGTGGATATTGTACTTTTGATCGATATACATACACTGACTTAGATATTGTATCATGACATTCATCATTTTTTGATATATAGATTATACAGATTCAATATGATGTGGTGTGTTCATTTTATTTCATGCTTATGAATGTATGGATGCATTTCTTTTATTTATGCTTATGTGATATGTGGTGGTATATGTGATGATATGAGATGTAATGATATGGAATGGATGCAATGTTATATTCTTTTTTTAGTATATTTTTCATGATATTCCATGGGATGGATGATATGATATGCCTATGTGATGCGTATGCAAATGATATGGATGCATTTCTTTTTGGTGTATTTTCTATGTAATTTATGAGATGATGATGTATGCATATGGATGTATGGAGAATGAAGATGTTTATGCTTATGATATGTGTGCAACGATTTAAGATGCCTAGAATAATAAATCTATATTATTCAACACAACTTAAATGATAATGCAGGATGCATGTTTTATGATATGCTATGATTATGTGAGATGTATGCATGTTGATGATTTGTGGATGCAAGATGGATGCATTGATGATGTTTTTGTTGACCGTCATGATACCAGGTTAGCACGGATAGAAGATAGAAGAAATAAGATGATTGACCATTGATTTTAATGATTGATTCGAAAGATCCAACAAGTCTATGATCCATCGAGTTTTTATTAGAGATAATGATGAGGAATGCATGATGATGATGATTTTCTCATATCTTGGGATTGGGATTTTTCAGCATTCCTTATTGTTTGATAAAACATATAGACATGATGTATCAAGGTATTGACAACCAGGATAGCATTGTATCTAGTGTAATGGACTTTGACTCTGCAAATAGACAGGATAGTTCTTGTTCACACCTGTACATACAGAAACCTTGTTGGAATGTAGTTTAGTAGTTCATAATATATTGGACCAAAGCATACATAATAGTCAATAATCTACCCCAAATGAATCCCCTACACACAACTAAGTATGTGACAATATTATTTTACAAGAATACCCACAAGCACAACAAACGAAATATAATGATTCATGCCCCATTCCTTTCTCTCTAAATCATTTTGATAAACATCATCGAAAGGTCCTCGAAATGGTTCTATAAGATAAATCATAAGTGTAGACACTGAAAAATGTCCTAATTTGTGAGTGCCATTTTTCTCGGTCCTCGTCTTTGCTTAATTAAATAATTTTAATTATTTAATTATTCTTGATCACATTCTCCCATTAATTAAATAATTTTTAATTATTTAATTAATCCACTTTTTGGCTTTATTTTATCTTGATCAATTAAATAAATTAATTACATTGCTAACATTCCTTTCTTCAATAATTAGATAAATTATTGTTTATTTTATTATTTGCCTATTCGTCTATAGTTAAATATTTATCATTAATTATTTATCTATTCATGGGTTTTTTAATTCTTCTTTAGTTAAATAATTATCAAAATTATTTAACTATCCTTTGTCATTTTCCCCTATTAAATAATTAATCTAAGTTAATTATTTAATGTCCCTTTTCCATTTTCGTTCCATTTAATTAAAATGGTTGAACAATCATTTTAACTAAATGCCCATTTCCTTTTTTTCTCAAATAAATAATTCAAATGAATTATTTGTCCTCCACTTGGCCAAATATTCCTTTCTCATGAATTTAATTATTTTTTAGTTTTTAATTCATCCATTATCCCTCCACTTGCTCATTAATCTTAGTCGTCTTCGTCATAGTCGTCGGTGTCATAAGCGTCCCTATCCCACCACTTTCTAGTGCATCAATCCTCCACTATTGATCTTGGCATCTTTCTAGAAGATTGATCTTTTCTGTCCATTTGAATGGTTGCCTTAACAACCACTTATCTCCAACTTTCTTACTTACTATTTGCAGGTATTTGTACAAGTTAGACTACAAATTTGAGGGTATATTTTCAAAAGAAGAAGGAGATGCAAGAGAAGTGATTCAAGTTCAAGCATGGGAAGTGTTTTGATTTGATGCTTTTATTTTCCTTATGCTTTCATTGTTTTCTCTTGTTTAGATGAGGTTAATAGCTTAGAAGTGTTGTGGTTGTCACTTTTATCTAGGGTATATTGATTTCCCCATCTTACATTAGTGAACTTGATGTGAAGACAAGATTTTTGCAGGATCATATGACTTTCTTTCTATTTTTGTAGGTTTCCAGGATGAAATGACGCATCTGATAAAAATAGCAACGGATTTGATAAGAATAATGACACAACTATTTGGAGGGTAATCAGATTTGAAATAGCAACACATCTATAGAAAACAGTGGCGTAGTTGTGGGTGAGAAAATTTGAATTCAAACTCACGATGCAACTGCTTTGGTGTGATGCAACAAAGTGATGCATTTGCAGCCCCGAACGATGCAACTACTATCTAGTTTAAAATTTTATGTTTTTTGTTTGCTTTCAATTTTACATTTTGGGTTTTCAAGTAGAGTAGGGTTTTTGGTTGCTAACTCTTGGTTTTCAACATGTGGCTTTAGATTCAAGTTCTCAAAAATTGTTTCTTTGGAAACAACAAAAAAATTGAGCTCTTTATTAGTTTAGATTTAAGCAATTTTCTTTTTTGTTTGTTTTTTAACTAAAACTTGCATCATGATCATAAGGATAAAATGAACTTGCATATTTCACTCATAAGGATTTAAAAAGAACAACAAACTACATTTTACACTCATGGGTACTAAAATGAACATGCATATAACGTCATTGGCTTAAAATTTACAATTGTCTTCAAATCATAAGCATAAGGTTTAAAATTTATAACTGTCTTTTGTGTTTTGTGGTTTGAAAACTATCATGGAATGTGTATGCTCTCCTCTTGTGCCATTCGGTGATCTTGAGTGATCAAAAGCATCTCTTTGGAATTTGTACAATCACACCCCACATTTCGATTTTGGGCTTAAAATGAACCCCATGTGAGTGTGAGGCAAAGGAACTACATAAGCACTCTCCTTGCACTTTGTGCAATCTTGGAGATCAGAAATAGTGTACTTCCTTGCTATTGTTTACCTTTTTAATTTAGAGGGCCTACCACCCTACTTCGAAAGGTGGGAATGACCTAAGCGGTAATAGGCTAAAGCTAAGCCCTTCCAAACTGCTATACAAATGATGTGCTTGGGATGAAAGTCTCAAGTAGCAAGGTGCAAATATCTCATGCCAATAAGTGCCACCCTCAATAGCCCTGTGAGCTACGTTAAAATCCTTTCTTAGGAAAGAACTGGGAGGCCTCTTGACTGACCATAGTCTTGAGCTAATCTTTCCACGTGTATGGCCACCTTGAACGGATTCCCTTACTAGAAACCAATTTTTGTTAGTGGCCAAAAACCTTTTTTATATGCTCGTTGATCGCAGGAGGTCAAACCTTTGAAGTCGCCCCACGTCTTCACTGAGCATGTGTAGAGACAATAATTCTTCTTTTGGGGAATGAGACTTGGTGAGCCCGAGAAGTGAGTGTCGTGGAGGGGAGCCAATGCCACCAAGTCTCTAGTTGTCTGCCTTGCTTAAGTGGTTGGAGAAATCCTAGTGGGGATGCCAGGGTAAAAGCACAATCCTGTGTCACACTTTATAAAGGAATTGGCCAACAGTAAAAAAAAATTCTGAACTTCGACCACATAAAAGTGGTCTTTATATTTTGAATTTCAAAATGATGTAAACTAATGAAATGTAGAACTTTTGATGAAGTTTATTCCTATAATTTTTTAGATTTTTTAAAACATTATTTTCGTTACTTTTTTATCAATTTAAGAGCAGATTTTGGAATGCTAAAAATTTCAAAAAAAAAGTGACTTCACGGACCGTCAAGAAATAAATTGAAAAATACTTCATTTCTCCTAGGTAATTTTTTTCTCCAAATAGGCAACTTCAATATCTTGTGCATGGAAAAAAATCAAATTTTGATGTATATTTTTCTCGTACTAATGTTTTAAAGTCAAACTTATCAGAATTCGACAGTTTTCATGGGCCATCAACTATTGTCTATTTTTTTAATCATTTTCAAAAAACAAATTATACCCTTTTGAAGAAGACTCTCTCCTCTTGTGCCCCATATATTTAAAAAAAAAACTAATATATTTTACTATTTTTTTAATTTCTAATCAACCTCTTTTTTAACTTTAAAAACCTACTTGCATTATTTTAAAAATAAAATATATTCAAAATATTAAAAAATTACATATTTGGATTCACCACTCTGAGCTTTACAAAAGGGTATTTTTATTTTTTGTAGAAAAAACATTCTGACTGAAGAAATACTTAGTTGAAGTTAAAGTTTTAGAAAATTCTAAAAAAAGCCGAGATGGTTGCCAACTAGGATGCCACATAGACAGTTTTAGCCGAAAGGGTTTCTATAGAAAGGGTTTCGGTCGAAACCCTTTCTATAGAAACCCCACACATAAAATAAGCCATTTTCAAAGTGGCAAAGGAAAATAAATGAATTGGATTCGACCGAAACCTATTCGACTGAAACCCTATGTGCCATGTATATGCCACATGGATTTGATCAAAACCTATTCGACTGAAACTTTTTTGATTGAAAATATTTTGCTCAAAACTATTTATTTGGCCGAAAGTGTGACACAGTTTTGTGCTTTTACCCATCATCCAATGGTTTCCTTGCCAACCATAGGAATTGTACTTGTCTATGTGTGTTTTTTTATCTTGGAATCAAACTTTTTCAATCAAAACTAGACCAAAATAAGTGCTTGAGATTGTATGTTGTGTTTGCTAGACAAAACTTCATCAAAATCAATCAAAAAAATCCACTCAAAAATCAGGTCAAAACCATCAAAATCTCAAAAACAACATTCTGTGAACTGCAACTATAAAAAACAACATAACTGATATCTTGCACCACAATTGATCATTAAACAATTGTCATCATACTATAGTTGTAGAAAATGCACATACTAAGTTGCAAACTCTGGAAACTGATCATTGCAGAAAACAGAGCTGCAACTGTCTGATAAACAGAAACTGTCAAAATCCTTGTTCAAATTTAATCCAATCATTTCTTATATAGTGACCTTGACTGCTAAACCTAAGACTTGCAAGCATTTACCAGTCCATTCCAGCATTTCCATTTAGGATTCCATCACATTTTAGGTTGCATCCTTTCCTTGCATAATCAACTCTATGCATTAGGTTGCATACACCTTTCAAATTTCAAATTTAGGAAGATTATTAAACTTTTGGATAGTACATGGTCACCTATCCAATTTGGTATTGACCTTCATCTTTCACCTTACCAATCCTTTGTCATTGTCATCTTAGTCAAATTTGGGTCTCAAGCTTATGTCCTAGCCTAGACTCAATCTTGTCAAAATCATCATTATCACAAAGGTCAACCTTATTTGGATTTTTTACCTTGAACCTACATTAGTTTTATTATCATCCTTTGTTTCAAAAATTTTAAGCATTACCTTAGTCTCATTTAGATTCATATTGCACCCCTTTGGTCATAGTTTTGTCATCACAATATCAATCTTTGACCTTGTACCTAAATTGTATTTTCATCTTTATCCCAAAAACACAAAAACATAGTTCATTTTCATCTTATCCTTAGCATCATTTAGTACCCATACCATTTTATTTGGTCATCAATTATTCAACCTTTCATATCCTTTTGTATCCATTAGTCTCATTATCCTTGCATTCTTATATTCAAAAAATCCAAAAACATAGTTTAGCCTCATTATCATCTTGCATTATTTCCCCAACTTGCAAAGTCTCACATGGTTGAAACAAGGTCATGCACCAAAAGAAAGGACATGGATTTCTCAAGTGACCCCTTTCAGGACACCACCCTTGGAACAAATTCAAATCATTCCACACCTCAAAGAGAGACACCACAAAGAGACCAAACTGACACATTGGACAACCTAAACTTAGATGAATTCAATAAAAAATTGACTCCTGAGGAAATCGAAAGAGCTTACCAAGACCAAAGAGTTCTAAGCATGGTTAACAACTCATTAGTGCCAACCCTAATAGATTCTTCTACACACTAGCTAAAAAGGGTGCCAAACTCCCTCAAGGATTTGATATATCAACCATTGTAGAAGAAGATACCCAAAATTTGTTTGCACTAGGGATGCCCTCATCACAATAACTATCAACAATACCACTTGGTACTACTACACACATGACAACCACCACCACACACATCCCTATCATCTACATATTTGGAAATAAGATGACCCATACTACCACACAAGGATCAAGTTTCACATTTGGAAGTACATCAAATTCCATGGGCAAGACCTTTACAAAACCTCTTTTTCCAAAATTCCAATCAAGGCCCTATTTCACAAGGTCCTACATTTTTGCTTCAAAATACAAATCAAGGTCCCATACCCACACTTCAAAACACAAATTCAGGTCCTTCATTTCAATTTCAAAGTACACCCTCATCAAATCAGAATCAACTAAATAAATCTAGAAATGTTCACATTATCTCATGAAAGATCCCAAATCAAAATACCAATCAAGGACCTATGTTCTCAAACATTAACCAAGAACCTATCTGATCACTCCAAAATGCCAATCAAGGACCTACCCCATCATTTCAACTCATAAATCAAGGACCTACACCTTCATTTCAAAATTCTAATCAAGGGCATACACCTCAATTCCAAAGCACTATACCAAATGCAAACATGACCTTTGGGACAAACCTAAATGCCAATTTTATTCCAAACCAAAAAAACACACATCCATACAGTAACCAAGGTCCCACGCCTCAAAACACCAATCCCAATTTGACCTATGACCTCAACACCAACACCATGACACCAAATTGAAATAGTGCAACACCATCTCCTACAGATACTTTAATGCAACAAATACAGGTTATCCAACAACAAATGACAAACATGCAATTAGGAAACAACAAGAAAACCTATTCCATGTAGGAATTGTGCCCCTTTCCATTTGACAATAACTTGTACATGCCACCCTTTCCCCCTCATTTCACAACACCATCTTTTCCCAAGTATAAAGGGATTGGAGATCCAATAGAACATATATGAGAATTTAACACATCATGTATGGAAGTCTCATATGATCCTACCTATTTGATGAGACTATTTTCATGAAGCCTCACAGGGCCAACCCTAGATTGGTTTGCACATCTCACTCCAAGGATTAGAACATGGGGTGAACTGGCTAACAAATTCATCAATCACTTTGCCTTCAACATTAAAAATGATGTCACCCTTGCAACATTGAGCACAACCAAACAAGAAGAAGGGGAATCACTTACCTCATTTTACTAGAGATGGAGAGGTTTGGTTAGTAAGTTCCCTTGTCACATTTCTGAAAAAAAATTGGTCACCATGTTTGTTGAGAACCTTGACAAAGAAATGATGAGTAGCCTACAAATCTAATGTTGCATGACCTTTGATGAAATCCTTGAAAAAGGTGTCCTTATTGAGAATGGTCTTGTCGCAAAAGGATTGATCAAAATACATAAAAAGGCTCCAAAACCCAACAATGACAAAAGAAAATACTGGTCTTGAAACAGGAATGTCACAAATGACAAATTTTTTGATGCCAAAGTGATAACCAAAGGTCTAACCATTCATCTTAAAGGTCCCTCCTCATAAAATACATCAAATAAACCGAACGTCCAAACACAAGGTCAAAATCAAACATTGAATGTAGTCCAAAGCAATCAACAATGTAGAGGTCCTCCACGTGCCAAGAGACAATACACCCAATTAAGTGAACCTATTGAATCATTTAGGATAAAAAAACTCTTGCAATCCAATACCATCACACTACCAGACAAAAAATTATGAACCCTCATTTATCAAACCCGACTGGTGGAAAGAAGATGAATACTATGAGTATCACCACAGCAAGGGACACAAAATAGCTAATTGGTGGACACTCAAGAATATCATTTAAGACCTTATTTAAAATGGAACCATTTGTGTGGGTGACTCACAAAAAAAGACAAACGTTGATCACACCATATTCAAAACTCCCTTGCAAGACCATTACAAAGGAAAATACTCCAATTTAGGGAATAACAACAATGCCAGTTATGCCATTGTCAAACATGATTACAACACTATTATCCTTAATGTTAGACCCTTTGATGATCTCATCGCCACAATTACCATATACAAGCCAAATTTAGAATTGTTACCACTCGCAGGACCAAGATAACTATTCTAGGACCACCTTCCAATCCTCAGCCAAAAAGCCAGTACGATCTCTTGGATCAGTTAGGGAAAACTCTTGCACAAATTTCTATCTTGGAACTCCTCTGCATATCTCTGCAACAAAAATTTATCCTTAATAAAGCATTGCAAGAAGCATATGTTCCCGCTAATCTAGATGTCAATGAATTTTAGGCCATGGTGGGATACCTAGCTATGTCGCACCACGTCACCTTCTCTGAACAAGACTTTTCCAACCAAAATTCCAACCATACCAATGCCCTACACCTCCAAAAGTTTGTGTTAATAAACATAAGATCAGACGAGTCCCTGTAGATGGTGGAGTAGGTCTAAAAATTTTCTCACTAAAATTGGTGAAAGCATTGGGATACTCTGAGAACAACATAGACCAAGCCAAGAAAATTGTGATCAAAGCTTATGATGATGTTGAGCACTCATTTGAAGGTGTAATTTCACTACCTGTAAGATTTGGGCCAGTAATATAGGATACAGTGTTTCATGTCTTGGATTTAGATTTACACTACAACCTTCTCCTTGGTTGCCCATGGATTCATGCCATGAGGGCTATCTCATCCACATACCACCAGTGTCTTAAGTTTCCATATAATGATATTGAAATTACTATTTTTGGCGACCCCGATCTTTTTCAATACTGTACCAACCTAAAAGGAACTGTTGAACAACAAATACCCATCAATCGAGAGGCCTCATCCTCCACCTCATCTACCACTTCGTCTCACTATATTGATCCGTCTACCCTTATCAAGTCATCCACTCCATTCACCACACCTTCCACACCCAAATTCCAAATCCAAGACAAGGGATGCGGATAATACAACATGAAGAGTCTCTTTTTCATTGGAAAATTACCTAAATTGTTGAAGTCTTATGGAAAATTGCATCTTGTTCAACCTAAAGTTATCATTCATTATCCCCCTCCCACCTTCACTAAATGGGGGGTGCTAGCCAAAGAGTCTTTATATGACTATATTCTCACATGGTTATACAAACAAGAGGAGGATATTGAACCTAAGAAATCGCTAGTTGAATAGTATATGAAAGGGTTCCTGATAATGAAACGATAGGGATATGATGGGCACAGCGGCCTTGGCCTAAACAAATAAGGAATGTTGGAACCCTTGCAACCTCCTAAGTTAATCAAGCACCAAGGGTTAGGGTTTGTACCAGTAAAAGTGACTATCTAGGGTATTAGAGTATCTTCAAGTGAGGTCATTGATGCTTCAAATGAGGCCAAGACATACGAAAATTCTTGGGACTTTGATGTTGATTCCAATGAATATAAATGGGATTCCCTATCCTCCACCACTTTCATGGACCTTGAAAAACTATTTGGAACACTTGATGAGCCTCCCCTTGAAAAACAATTTAGTCAAATGCTTACAATTGGTTCCCCACTAAGCCTACCAAGTCCCCCTCCAAAACTCCCTTTGAAAAGAGAAGAATGGATCAAACACTTTTGGGAAACCATTGATTATGCCTCTTGGGACCCTAATGACTCTACCTCTATCTTTACTCTATCTGCTTACACCATGACCCTTGACAATACCGATGATGGCTTACCCCTCATTTACCCGCAACTCATAGATTGGGATCAACAAGAACCACCAAGTTTGGACACTTTCAAGAATGACGAAGAACCACCAAGTTTGGACACTTTGAGAATGACGAAGCAATTGTCGAGTTCATGGGACTTCATGAAGGAATACCAAGTGGGGATCACAAGGTTAGATTTTCCATAGAACTCAATTATGCATCATAATTTGGTGAGGTTGTCTTTTCCTCTAGTTGCAAAAGTGAAAATGAAAAAGGTAAAAATAAAAATAATAGGTCTTCAGGTTAAAACCGAAAGGTGCCTGTTGACCGTGAAAAAGTAAAAATAAAGGACGTATCCAAAGGTGAAAGCCTCTCTAAGGGGCCTGATGATGGAGGGTTGGACACTCTCCCAATAGACTAAGATAGATATCCATTTCTTATAGAGGAAATGGAAGAAGTAAACATTGGAACACAAGACAATTCTAGAATCGTATAGTTAACATCTTTGACCACCAAGGAAAAGCTTGAATTTACAACGTTCTTTTCAGAAGACAAGTCAATTTTGTGTGGTCATATGCTGATATGCTTGGATTGATCTTGAGCTCATTCTACATCACTTGCCACTCCTGCCAAATGTTAAACGATACAATCTTAAGTTAAGGAAAATGCACCCACAAATTGCACTCCTTGTCAAAGTGGAATTGAAGAAGCTCTTGGATGTTGGATTCATACGCTCTATTGATTATGCAGATTAGATAGCAAACCTTTTTCCTGTTACTAAACCAAATGGTCAAATCAAAGTATGTACAAATTTCAAAGATCTTAACAAAGCTTTTCCTAAAGATGATTTTCCTTTGTCAAACATTGATATCATAGTGGACCTTACTACTGGATATGAGATGTTATCATTGATGGATGGATTCTTGGGTTACAACCAACTAAGAATTGCTACTAAATATCAACCGAAGACAACCTTCACATGCACTTGGGGAACTTTCTATTGGAACGTCATACCTTTTGGACTTAAAAATGTTGGAGCCACATATCAAAGAGCCATGACTACTATCTTTCATGATTACATGCACATGCTTATGGAGGATTATATTGATGACCTTTTATCAAAATATCTAGAATGAAGTGGTCACTTAATAGTCTTGGATAAGATTTTTACACAACTTGAAAAGTATAAACTCGGGCTTAATCCAAAGAAATGTGTTTTCAGGGTCCAATCAGGAAAACTCCTCAGATATATTGTCTCCCGCAAAGGAATAAAAGTTGATCCTACAAAATTTTGAAGCTATTTTGGACATGCCACCGCCAACAAACATCAGTCAGTTAAGAACATTACAAGGAAGATTACAATCAATTTGTAGGTTCATTGCCCAGTTAGCATACAAGATCCATCCATTTCAACATCTGTTAAGAAAAGGAATTCCCTTCAATTGGACAAAGAAATGTCAAGAAGCATTCGATCAGATCAAGAATTATTTACTGACTCCACCAGTGATCATGCCTCTGATTGACAGAAGACATTTGATATTGTATGTGATGGCAACCACATCAACACTGGGGGAATTATTAGCATAAAATGACAATGATGGCAAGGAATGAGCAATTTATTATATATGTCGCACCTTAGTCAGATATGAGTTGAACTATATCCCTATTGAACGAGCATGTCTAGTAGTTGTATTTGTAGCACAAAAGTTGAGACATTACATGCTAAATCACTAGACAAAACTAATTGCCAAGATTGGTCCTTTGAAATATCTTCTCAGCAAGGTAGCTCTGATAGGAAGACTAGCTAAGTGGGTTATGATCTTAAGTGAGTATGACATTGTGTATGTTGATCGAAAAGCAATAAAAGGACAAGTGATAGTTGATCAACTTGGAGATGTGTCGATAAAGGCAGATCATTCGTTGATATCTTATTTTCTAGATGAATCAATCTTCATCATAGAAACACAACAACATGGAACTATACTTTGATGGGTCTTTCACAAGTCATGGTTCAAGATCTGGTATTATGTTCATCACACCCCAAGGAGATTTCATTCCCAAGCCATTTTGGTTTCCATGCACAAATAACATAGCTAAGTATGAATCATTATTGGCAGGTCTCTGAATGGCAATAAAATGGAAAATCAAGGATCTTCAATTCTATGGCGATTCCCAGTTACTCATTAAGTAGGTTAATGATGATTATGACACCAAGGATGAAAAATTGATGCCCTACAAGTGCATGGTGAATAGTTTCAAATTATACTTTGATAACATTATCTTCGATTAGATACTGAGAATCCAAAACAAAGTAGCTGATGCAATGGCTACAATTGGATCTCTCTTGGACATTCCTAACAATGCATTGCGATATGAGTTCTTGGTAGAACAATTGTTGATCCTTACGTTCGACATCCCTGAAACCGAACTTGTGTGTGAACTTGTTGGTCTTGAATCTCCTTGGTATAAAGATATTTACAGTTATTTGCATGACCAAATTATCCCTCCTAGATTTTCCCTCAACCAATGCAAAACCTTTATCTGACAAGCATCTAAATATGCCATCATCGGAGATACCCTTTATTGCCGCAACTTAGATAACACCCTCCTTCGATGTCTCGACTCAAATGAAGCACAAACAACCTTACAAGAGGTACATCATGGTATATGTGGAGCTCACTTTGTCAGTCTAACCTTAGCCAAAAAGCTCATGAGGACAGGATATTATTGGCCTACAATGGAACATGATGCCTACCACTTTATGAAGAAATTTCAGCAGTGTCAGATTCATGGAGATATTATACATGCATCAACTTAAGAATTATAACTTCTTACAATGCCCTAGCCATTTTCTTAATGGGGAATTGACCTCGTAGGAAAGATCCATCCCACTTCTGCAAATGGACATAAGTTTATCCTTGTCACCACTGAATACTTTACCAAATGGATTAAAGTCATCCTAATGACCTACATTACTAGAAAGCAAATAGCCAAGTTCATCCTGAATTACATTATTTGTCATTATGATGTCCTGCAATCCATCATTATAGACAATGGTCGCCCTTTCAAGAATCAGGATTTTTAGTGAACTTCATGAAAAATTTCATATCCAACACCACTTTTCTACCTCGTATTACCCCCAAGGTAATGGCCAAGCTGAGGCATCTAATAAGACTATCCTTAAAATCTTAAAGAAGATTGTCAATGATGTTGGTTGTGATTGGCACCTCCAACTCAATCTTGCTCTATGGGCCTATTGTACCAGTGTTTGCACCCCTACAGGATCCATTCCATATTCCCTCATCTTTGGATCTGAAGCAATACTTCCTATTGAGGTCGAGTTACCATCTCTAAGAGTATATATGCAGGAACTGATTGACCAAGAAGAATATCACGTATCCTTTCTACATGAGCTAGAATTATTGGATGAAAAGAGACAAAATGCCTTGACACATTTGCAAGCATATCAAAATCACCTTCGATGCAGTTACAATAAGAAATTTTGACCTAGAAGCTTTGACATTGGTGACTTAGTCCTAAAAGAAAATCTGAAGAATCAGGCAGAGTGAGAGAAACCCAGAAAGTTTGAACCTAATTTGTTGGGCCCGTATATCATCACAACAACATATAGATATGATGCATATCAACTCTCTACTCCTAAAGGTGAACCATTGCCTGAACCTATCAACAACATGCACCTTCGCAAGTACTACACTTGATTCTCAGAGTATTCCTTCAAATTTTCAAAAAATACAAAAAAATCAAAAAATTAAAAAAAAAATAGTCACCCTAATGAAAACCTGGCAAATAGGCATTTGGTGACAACAATTTTTTTTAAAAAAAATAGTAAAGAGAAATAATTCGTCCAAAAGTGAAAACCACTTCGGTGGTGCTTTGGACAAGTACCATGGTGAAAACCTAGCAAACAGGTGCCATGTGTAGTCAGTCTATGCTCCTCCATCTACTATCACTCCACCTGGTCTTCCACCCTCCCCCCATCCATTCACACATATCCTTCATCCATAATAAATCTTTTTCATCCTTCTCATGGCCTGAGAACCATTGAAATTTAGTCTCCTTTGCTTTCATGACCATCTTTTGCATCTGTTGATCCCCTCACGCATAATAAACTAGCCCCGTACCTGATCGAGAGAAATTATTTGACTTACATCTTCATGGGAAACAACACATGGTATCAGCCTTTTAAAACATCAAAATCCAAAAAAATACAAAACACCAAAAATTCAAAAAAATCATAAAACACCAAAAATCCAAAAAAATCATAAATCATTGAAATCCAAAAAAATTAGAAAACTTTCAAAAATCCAAAAATATCAAAAAACATTGAAAATATCCAAAAACAGAATCTAAGTTTGAGTCTGAGTCAGTTTGTGTTAGTAGGGTCAAACTACGTTATCTCTACACATTTGCTACATAGGAAAGGCTCGTCTTAAATGGGCCCTCGAGACATTAGGTCAGTCCTTCTAGGTTTGGCTGAATAATAAAAATCATGACTCTATCTTTTGACCAATAAAACAAAGTCAGAGGTCATGTTGAACTATGAGGTATCTGCGTGTATAACATAGGCAAGGCCCATCAATCGATGAGACCTTGAGGCCCTAGGTCAATCCTTTAGGGCTTGTCAAGTCTGGTTTTTTTCCGCAAGCAATCATCATTCAAACCAAATCATGAATCAATAGACAAACACAATCAACAAAATCTTTCATCTTCAATTGGTCAATCATCTTATTGTCAACCAACTAATCTAGTCATTGATCTTGTATTGGAATGGGGCATTATGTCATTTTTCTCATTCTGTCTTATATAGATTGTCTTTTATTAGGATGCATACTTCTTGAGATTAGACTTTGTCTTTGGTCAATCTTGTCATTCACCTTAAGCATAATGTGTCCTTCTTATAGTCAGGTGCTTTGTCAACACTTGTCACTCGATCAACTTTATCAGATGTGCTACTTTCCTCCAACAAGGATATGTCTTTCCTAAAAATAGGTGTCGTCACATTGATCAGTCATATCAATCACACTTTATCAAATCAATCAACCTTGTCACTTTGGTCAATATTGCCTTAATCAGGATGTGTTCTTCCTAAAGTTAGGCACAATCAACCAGCATCCGTCAAATCAACCTTGTCAACCTATTAATCAACTTTTGTCAACACAATCAATCAACTTGGTCATCTTGGCCAACCTAATCGATCATATCAAACAATCTTATCAATATTATTTGCAAACATAGTCTCTCTAGCAATCACTTTGTTGGTCTAGATTTGTCTTATCTTTTTAAATGGTTCTTGGTCATGTTACTAGTTACCTCGAGGATGTCCAAAATGATTTAGAGGAATGATGATGGATCATGACCTCTTTTCTTTGCTTGTTGTCTATGGTTTGTCTCAAAAAAATGACTAGGATAATTGGGTCCTTAGTATGAGTTGGGGCGTTCCTCGTCTTTTGGCTTTTTCTTTTTTCTACTACCTGTCTCTCACAAATGGTCACCTTGCACACCTTGGTCTATGTCATACCATGGTGTTTATGTTCCATCTGTGACAATTTTGATGCTTGATGATGATAAATATAAAAGCATGAAAGTTGGTCCCTTGTCATTTCTCATCTCACATTCCATCTCCTTTGTCTCTTTTTGCACTAACATCCATCTCCTCTGCACTAAAATTTCTTTCGTCTACATCTTGGCAGAGTCCTATGACACACAAAAATATCTTGCATACATGATCATGTTAGAAAGCATCATAGAAAGCATTTTCATCATAGGCATCATTATCATATTCAACTACATATATTTGCATAAGAAAATACAAAAATGTAGAAATCATCCATAAAGAATTAACATTATATCGCATCACATTATAGCAATCCATCATATTACATAGAATTACATTCCACATCACATTGCATTACATTCCATATACATTGCATCGCATCAATAACATCACATTATACATATCATGCTATGCATCACATTTTGCATTTATATTAAGCATTTTCAATCATCACATTTTGTATTATCATGTAAGAATTCCATTACATTAACACTAATTGCATATTATATCACATTCACAACATTAGGTCATTTTTATTGCATTAATTATTCAAACATATCATAAAGGTATAAACATCCATAATCATAAGTGCATCACATCATCATATCACATCACATCTATCAAATTTGGTCATCCATACTGCATTTATCATCCATACATATCATAAAGGGCGTAAACATTCATAACATAATCATAAAAGCATAATCATAAAGCACGTTACATAGCATGAATAGACATCATAATCACATCATCATATATAAAATTCATTAATTAACATCATCATAAAGCACAATCATATAACACTACATATCATGAACCACCGCCAAAAATCATATCCTATATATTGCTAAAAAAAAGTGTCATGGGTACAATTCCAAGATGTGTTGTGTCCAATAAAATTGGAGCTCATAGGCTCGATAATAAAAAATGTAAGTGTCCATATAACATAACAAATAAAAGATGCTCTATCCTGAGTTTCCCTGATCTCCTGTCCATGGGGCATCCTTGTCCTCTTGACACAGTGACTCTCTAGCCCTGTGCTTTATGGTGGATGGCCTATCATACGGGGTGGCCTGCCTGGCATTTGAAGTCTCACCCTCTGACCTAATGTGAGAATGCTTGTTGTGTGTCCTATTGCATGACCTACCCTATGAGCCACTCTCAATCTCTAAAAATGTGGGCTCCCTCCTCTCTGGTGGTACCACCCTCTCTTATAGATCCCTATAGTACTACATCGCCTTGTTGGCCCTAGCATACTCCCATGCGACATCCACGATAGATCCACTGCATGTGGTGGTAAAATCAATCATCCTCTAATCCATCTATTGTCGACTGATGACAACTAGGTCTCTCTCAATCTAAAAGGCATCCCTCTCAGCCTTAAGGTCGTCTCTCTGCTATCAAAGTCCTCAGTTCTGCCTCTAAGGCCTATACTTGAGCCTGCAATGTGGCTATCCTCTATTTTTCAAATCCCTCATCTCCTCCATCCCCCACCTCCTCTAGCTCCTCATATCTCATCCCCTGAATAATGATCTCTTGGAGGACTCACTTTGCCTCATCCATCTTAGCCTCCTCTACATGCTTCTCTTGTCTGCCCTCAACCTCCATCAGCTCTACCTTTGGTTGCGCTATATCCAGAGCAAGCATCTCTACATGCTACTTTCCCTCCTGTACTGCCACCTCCACCGCTACCCATCACCTCAAGCTGGTCCTCCTCCATCTCCTCCTCTCGGATTGGTGGTAGTTGTCCCACCACCCATTGCCCTTTGTCCCTCCTCCCCCTCTATCAATCTCCTCATCCTCCCCATCCATCTCCTCCATCATCTCCCTGTCCTCCTCCATCCCCTCGTCCACCATATCCTCTCCCTCCACCCCTCCAACCCTTGTCACCTCTCCGACCTCTTAGGCCCCTGCCTCGGTGCTCTATAGGTGCTAGTTGTTGTAGATTTGTAAGTGGTATAGGCATGTGAATCAACCACCAGGAATCATACTCTGGTGCAATCTCTACATCAACATCGCCGCCCCTCCACTCCCAATCTAATGACTGCAGGGCATCAATCTCCTGATCAGTTGTAGTAACAACAATCTGAGGCCCCCATGGATGACCCTCTCAGGAGGATCATGCAAACTCTCCAATGCCAACCAAAACACCCTGTCTCTCCCCAAACTGCCTTTGAACCCTCTGTGGGAGATACATCTTGATAATGTGTTGACTCTGCATTGTGCGCCCAATACCTCGGCTGTCAACACCATGGCAGGTGATCATCCTCATCGATCCATAAATCACAAGTCTTGTATGGTCTCTAGATAAAGTTGGCCAATGTGTCCAAACCATGCCTCCAGTAACCAACATCCCCCACATGTGTCTATGTCAAGGCCCCTTGATACATATATGAATATGGAGTACTAGTAGCCAACTATTGTACCACCAGAGGTCGGAACACTGCTATGTGCTCCTAGGCCCATACTATCAGCAATGTGACCCCGCAACTAGGACTTTGTCCTCCCTATAGGCAATATCATGTTGTTGGAAATAAAACATAGCCAACAAGCATGGCCCCCATGCATACACTGTCCCAAAATGAACCATCGACCCTTGCTATCAATGTGCAGAAGATGCAATCATACCGGTCATATCTCTCTGCCAGGGTCTCCCAACTAATCGCATATCCCTGGATCCCAAGCTCTGCATCATCATCATAATCATAATACTCATAAAGTGCCTACAATCCTCGAGCGGGGTCATAGTGTACCTACTCATCATGAATCAAAAGTTGTAATATCCTATACACATCTTCCAGGGTGACTGTCACCTCCCCCATTAGAAAATGGAAGTTGCTAGTCTCATAGTGCCATTGCTCCACCAACGCTGTCAACATGCCCTTGTTTTCCCTAATTGGGCATATAGGTAGCATAAAACAAACTAAGGTCAAGCAATGCCTATCTCTCCTCAACACCTAGCTAGTCTTGTATCCAAAAAACATTTGGTCTCAACTCTCATGTATAAATAGGATGTAGACACTCTTGAAATCATCAAGCAAACCATTATGTCAATCCAAGACCTTCAGTTGACCTATTGAACCGCAGTTGACCAAGTCAAATTATCCTAATCTGGGGCAAATTTTTAACTAGGAAATTGTGTTGGTGTTTTTTCAAATGCGTCACACACATTTTCTACTGGCTTGCAACTACAATTGCATCGCTCACCTCCCACATGCATCATTTCGTACAATGCTTGCATCGCAGCCTCTCGATTGCGTCATTCCCAGTCGCATGTGTGACTCAAAAATTCAGTTGTGTCACACAATTTGGTGTGTCGTGACACAAACACCTCTGCCCTAACCCTAAGTCAATTGTGTTGCTACAAGATGATTGTGGTGAACACACACGCAATTGTGCTGCAAAATTCTATGACGCAATTTCCTGCTAAATTTTTTTCCTACCTAAATGCATAAAAAATGAAAAAATTAAAAGGCGGGTTTCAAGTACTCATCGGGGTAGGCGCTCCCTCAGGTCGGCAGTAGGTCCGGATGTGATATGCGCGATGGGTGGCCTCTGGAATAGGTGACATCTTTGTAGGAAAATCACTCAGAGCTCCAAGAATTTCTAAAAATAGAATGCACAAATGACCCTTTTTCTCACTCAAGAATCTATTTATAGCTTGAAAATTAGGGTTTCCCTCCTGCCTTGTTTATTGGAGGAGTATGTTGATGACTTTGAACTTGAATTTGACACCTTTTCCAATTTCGAAAAACAATTTTGTCTTCATTGTTGGATTCCTGGCTATCCAATTATCTTATTGGGATAATTTTCCAAAAAACAATTTGAATTTTTTTGAAAATTTGTAAAATTTTCCCAAGGGGGCATGCCTATACCTGCTTTCATCGGGGCATATTCTAATTGAATTTCTTTGACACAACGTGATGAACTGCATTATGTTAAAGAGGGGCAAAATGTAGACACTGAAAAATTTCCTAATCTGCGAGCGTCTTTTTCTTGGTCCTCATCTTCGCTTAATTAAATAATTTTAATTATTTAATTACTCTTGATCACATTCTCCCATTAATTAAATATTTTTTAATTATTTAATTAATCCACTTTTCTGCTTTATTCTATCCTGATCAATTAAATAAATTAATTGTGTCGCTAACATTCCTTTCTTCAATAATTAGATAAATTATTATTTATTTAATTATTTGCCTATTCATCTATAGTTAAATAATTATCATTAATTATTTATCTATTCATGGGTCTTTTAATTCTTCTTTAGTTAAATAATTATCAAAATTATTTAACTATCCTTTCTCATTTTCCCCCATTAAATAATTAATCTAAGTTAATTATATAATGTCCCTTTTCCATTTTCCTCCCATTTAACTGAAATGGTTGAATAATCATTTTAATTAAATGCTCATTTCTTTTTTTTCTCAAATAAATAATTCAAATGAATTATTCATCCTCCACTTGGCCAAATATTCCTTTCTTGTGAATTAATTATTTTTCAATTTTTAATTCATCCATTATCCCTCCACTTGCTCATTAATCTTAACTGTCTTCATCATAGTCGTCGGGATAATAGCCATTGGCATCATAGCCATCGATGTCATAGTCGTCCCTAGCCCGCCACTTTCTAGTGCATCAATCCTCCATCGTTGATCTTGGCATCTTTCTAGAAGATTGATCTCATCCATCCATTTGAATGGTTGTCTATAAAAGAAGCCTTTCTCCTCCATTTTGACCTTAACAGCCACTTATCTCCAACTTTCTTGCTTACTATTTTCAGGGATTTGCACAAGTTAGACTACAAATCTGAGGGTATATTTGCAAAAGGAGGGACAAGAGAAGTGATTCAAGTTCAAGCATGGGGAGTGTTTTGATTTGATGCTTTTATTTTCCTTATGCTTTCATTGTTTTCTCTTGTTTAGATGAGGTTAATAGCTTATAAGTGTTGTGGTTGTCACTTTTATCTAGGTTAGATTGATTTTCCCCATCTTACAATAAGAAAAGATCAAAGACAAACAATTAGTGTTATCTATATCTCTTGCCAGTTTAATTTAGCTAAGGTGATTTTTGATACTGATGTCCATCACAAGAAGGATGCATCCTAGGACATGTTGATCAGATGGTTTTGATTAGGATGGGGTGTGTGATATGTCATTGATATAAACTTCACTGACACATTTACCTATGATCTAGACTTTAGATTTTGACACTTAAGTTCTCACTTTACGACTTGCTATACTTGCTTTCTATTTGTTTCACCAAAGGTTGAAGGTGACACTCGATTTATTATGGGTGAAGTTTTACTATGGGTGAAAGAGAAATGGGGTGGATAGTTTTGGATTTTTCTAAAATATTTCAATGTTTTTGGTATTTTGAAAATGTTTTGAGACTGTTTTTGTTCTTTTTGAAAGTTTAAGTGGATGTTTTGGTTTTCAATTATTTGAGGTTGTTTAGGGTTTTTTCTAAGATATTTGAGGTTGCCTATTTCTTTTGAATGTTTTCAAATATTTTTGGATTTTCAAATTTCAAATGTTTTTTGTGTTTTATGATATTTGAATGTTTAGAGGTTTTCTGATATTTGAATGTTTTGGGATTTTCTGAGTACTTGGATGTTTTGGGGTTTTCTAAGTTTTCCAAATGTTTAAGGCTTTTCTGAGATTTTGAATGTTTTGGGGTTTTTGATATTTGGATGTTTAAGGGTTTTCTGATATTTGAATGTTTTGGGGTTTTTTAAGTTTTCCGACCAAGAACCTAACCTAAAAGACCTATCCTAGGGGCCTTGAGGGTTGATCAAATATAGGACTTTCCTACATTATACACGTAGAGACCACGTAGTTCAACCGACTCGACTTATTAACAATGAGAGATAAACAGTTGATGGATTTCTAGTTTATTATGACAGACTCCTAAAGGACTGACCTAGGGTGTCTCGGGGGCACATCAATGATGGCCTTGCCTACGTTCAAGCTCAGAGACATCGTAGTTTGACATGGTACAATTTTTGGATTTTCAATGTTTTGACCTTTTTAGGGATTTTGATGTGTTTTGAATGTTTTGGATTTTTCACACGATGTTGACTAGTGTATGGATATGTGATGATTTCAGTGATTTGTGTTTGAGATTTTGTTGAAAACCAAGCTAGGATTGATAGATTGATGATGATAAAATTGTGGAGGATACAAAACAATGCAAGGATAGTGTTTAAGCAACATGAGGATTGAGAAGGATATCCTGAGATGATGATGGATTGATTGGATAAGATTGATCAAGATTTTGAAGCTTGGTTTGGAACAATTTTTTTTGGAATGAATTGATGTGACGTTGAAGTGCAACGTAGATTCAACTGATATGGATTGTTTGTATTGATATTTGATAAAAGATAAAGCTTGATAAGGAACATTTTCTCATCAAAATGTACCATGGGCTAGTGATTTGGATTTTTTCTTCAAATGATTTGACCAATTTGATTTTGTGTTAGAAAATGTTTAGATCACAATTTGAGTTATAAGATATAGCTCAAGATTTATTCCTGAAGCAAGATGTAAGTATCTACCCCCAACATATAGCAATGTATGGAATTCCATGGGTGGATGCATGATAAATGAATGGATTGATGGATCTAGGTATGCGTAGGATGGATTGATGGATAGATATGTGTAGGATACCAAGGATTATCTTGTGATAGGATAACATGTTTGGATAGAGTATGCCTCTTTGGGAAATGCCTTATGGCTCAAATAATGTTGGTTAGGATAGGACCAATAATAGTGACCCATGTCAAGATGTTTACCATAAGCAAGTGTGAAGTACATACCAAACCTTTTCCAAGATCAAGATAAGTCAGATGGGATGAATATGGATTGGATAATGAGGGGTTAATGGATTTAATATGGATAAAATGGATGGAATGTGGGATTTATTATGGATGGGATGAGATGCTTCCACCTGAAATGGTGCACATAGATACTCGATTCTACTCATGATGCTTGTTTTCTAGGTTTTCATCATGGTACTTGTCCAAAGTGCCATCAAAGTGGTTTTCACTAGAGGATGATTTTTCTCTTGACTATTTTCTTTATTTTTTTTATTTTTTGAAAGTTTATGCTCATGTCGAACCACCTAGTGGTGCTGATGTAGACACTGTTGGTACTGATATAGATGTTGTTGTCATGATGTTCCAACGACATCCTACTTGGAGGAGTTGTTTTGCTAAGATACTGGCACTTGAATGTAACCTCTAGATCTTTTCATCTTCTTTATCGATACCGGAGTTAACCTTACTTAGATGTTCCCATTGCGATAGAGTTCCCTTAGAGTCCTTATGTTAAAGAGTTGCTTCCAACACATGGTCAATACGAGAGTTGGATATAATGGATGTTGAAGTGGATGGTGGAATGCATTGAGGGAGATGAGATGTAGATGGATTGGTTGACAGTTTGGAATATTTGATTCTCCAAACTTGGGATGATGAGCAATGATGGGTGGATATGGAGATTCGATTGGGACCAACTTCTTCATATACTTTGTAGGTCACTCTTGAAGCTTTCTTTTGTATTGACAAACACTTTTGATGGATGAACTTCCCTTTTTTATTTTCCCCCAGTTTATTTGACTAATGGAGTGTGTTAGGGATGATTTTCTTTATTTTGCTTTGGTATGATCCATGTAATTTTTTCTTGTCCATTTTTCTTTGTCGATTCTTTTGCTTCAATAATTTGCTCTTTTCTTTGATATATACCTCTTTCTTGTGGTTGGTCCCAATTAGTGGGTGGAAAGATGCATGGATGACGATTCATGATATGAATGGTTGGAGTGTTGGTAGCCATTTCATCATAAGGACTCTTCATGCTCCCCATGTTGGTGTTTGCACTAGATAAAGTTGCCCCCAGTATTATGGGATTATTACTAACATGCTTTGATTTTGCTGCTGACAAACCATTTCCTCGCTATTCAAGATGCTTTAGCTTTGTCGATTCTTGATAATGCTTGACATCCTCATATTCACTTTCTTCAATAGGTATGGAGGATGTGTTTGATTTTGATGTTTCTTCAAAAGGTGTTGATGCTTTACAATCCATATCATAGTCTTCCCCATGATCCATTTTTGCTTGCTCTTCAAAGGATGTTTCTGACTCACCATCCATGTAGAGGTCTTCTTCATGATCGATTTTTTATATGTCTATGGATTCTACTATACCTTGATCATGTGTAAAGATATTAAGAGTAGGAGACTCTTGTTCCTTGGTAATGATATCAATAGTAGGAGACTCTTGTTTTGGGTGGAGATCATCTATATGCCATTAGGAGTAAGCATCTCATGGGTAGATGGAGGAGTATGTGATATATGGATATGATCATTATTTGTGACATCTTGTATGGATTGGAGAATAACCATTAGATCATGGTAGTATCTTGGAGATACCGATTCATGATCTTGACTTTGTGTGGTGTTATCTTCAATATGCTTTGGTTCATGTTCTTAACATGGATCAATTTCAAAGGATGGATTTTTTGTAAAGGGTTCTTGAATGTATTCATTAGGCATGGGTATTGGCTCAATATTTTCTTGATATTTGAGTGGATTTTGATCAAGTGTTGAGTTGAGGATTCCTTCAATATCTGCAACTATGAGGTCAAAGGATGTCAATATGTCTTGGAAAGGACCATTGCTAGACTTTGGTGAAAGATGTTGATCATTCTTTGGAATAAATTATTGAGATATGTCCTCTAACTCATTGGGTGATGTAGAGACATTGTCAACATGATCATTGACAGATGAATCTTGAATTTTGTCGTCAAACATGGTGGTGGGGATATTGTCAATATTTTCAATCATAGGATCAAATGATGTTAATGCTTCTTGAAATGGATCATTGTTGGATATTGTTGATGGGTTTTGATCATGATAAAAAAATGACTCTTGATGTAGTTGATTTGATCATTGGATGTGGTAGAAACATCTTCAAGGTGCTCATTGGTGGATAGCTCTTGATCATTTTTTTCAACAATTGAGGTGGAGAGATTGCCATTGCCATAATCAATGGTTGAATCTTGATCATTGTCTTCAATGATTATTTTTTCTTGATCAAGAAGGTCTTGGATGAGATCTTTGAGTTTGATACAATCTGACGTGTCATGACCTTTTGTGCTATGGTATTCACAATAAGCATTATCATCATCCCACAGGAATTTGATGCTAGGTTCACCCCCATTTAATGATTTTGGAAGTTTGATAAGTTTAGCATGGACTAATGTGTTTAATGCTAATTTGATTGGATCTCCCAAATGAGTGTATTCACGTTTGTCATCTTGTGAGATTTGTGCTTGTTGAGATTGATCTAGTTGTGATTGATCTTGGAGATGTGGTGATTGATCTGTTGTTGAGGTTGTTGATTTTGATATCCAAATTCTTGATATTGAAGATGTTGTTCTTGATATGGTTGTAGACACAACTCAATGTTTTGATGACATGGTTTAACCAATGGGGGAATGTGTCGATTTTGGGGTGGAGATGTCTCTTGGTGATATGAATCAACAAATTTTCTAAGTATAGCAATTTGATTTCGCATAATTTGATCTTTATTTTGACTTTGATACCATTGGTGTAGTTGATTTGGTTGTTGGTCAAGCATATTTGGAATATACACTTGTGGTATTTATATTGGATCATGCACAAATTGATTTTCGATAATGTTCTGATTTGGGATGATGTTTATATTTTGTATTACAAGTTGGCATTGAACATTGTTGTGGCTGGGAAACACATTGCTTTGATTTAGGTAACCTTGATTTTGCATGGTGTTACCTTGATTTTGATCAATATATTGAGTTGTCAACATATTTTTTGGATTTTGAACAACATTGGTGTGATTTGCAAACATATCTACCCCATAGTTCACCAAGTGTGGATTTGATATGTTCATATTTGGCAAGTTTGTATTTGGTATATTCACATTTGGCATGTATTGATTTGATGGGATAATGTTGTTTTGTTGAAGACTCATGTATTGATCATTTGACTGATAGATTTGTAGTTTTTGACTTTGATAAATTAAATCTACCATAGGGAAAGGTGTTCCAAAATTTAGATTGGGCATACTCACATTTGTTGTAGTATTGAGGTTTGTAGGATATAATGATCCCATGTGTGAATTGTATAAATGTGAGTTTTGATAATCAATTGGAATTATAAGGTATTGATAGTTTGGTTGATTTAGACCACTCATGATGTATGAATCAAGTTTATATTCCATGTTTTTCTTGTGTTTTGACCTTGTTGCAAAAGTGAACCTCTAAGGTATTTTGGACCAATGATGTGAGTCAATGATAAAAGGGGTGAATGATAAAGGGGGTGAAATTTCTAAACTTTTGGACAACACTTTAGACTTAAAGGTTTGATGTTTCGATGCCATGGATAAAGGTGTCAATGAACTTGTAAATCTTTAAGGTAGACTTGTGACCTTTAAGATAAACTTGTTCACAAAATGTGATAACCAACTCAACTAAGTGCATGGAAAAGGATCCATTTCAGACACAAAGTAGCTAAGTTATGGTTTGGTTGGATAGATGTTCAAGTCTAAAGTGTTGGTGTGTTCAAAATTTTGCAAAGTTTGGTGAAGTGAAGGATGAAACATGATGAAGGATGGATGAAATGTTTGACCCAATGTTGACCTAGAGTGAACCTTTGTTTTGCAAGACCAAGGTGGTGAGAAACATGCTATACCTCTAAAGTGATCAAACCCTAAGGACTCAATGATTTTGGTAAAATAGAACTCAAATGATTTTGGAAATAGGACCCAATGATTTTGACAGTAAAATTTGGACTCAATGTTTTACAATGTTTTTCTTGTCTCAATTTGCTTGTTTTGGGAAGTCAAAGTTTGAACATACATCAATGTGGGGTGTTAATTTGATTTAATCTTGGATTAATGAAGTTATTTTTACCACAAACACTTGTCTTTCTTAAGTTTAAAACTAAATTTCTATGTCAAAAACATCATAAATTTCACAAGGTCCATTTTGTGAAAATCACGAGGTTCAAGCCATAGTTGCCTATGTTAACTTTGGGAAGTATGGATTGAGATATAAACCAAAATACTTAGGAGTCTCTAAGAATAAATTATTAGGACAAGCATTAATATCAAGGTTTTTTCAAAGGGTATCCATACTTAGACCAAAGGGTTTGAAATTTTGAAAAGACTTGTGTTGATGTTTGTTTGCAATGTTTTGGAACCAAGCAAAGTGTTAAACTGACTCACAAGCATTTACCATCCTAGGTTCAAAAGATACTACTTGTTGAATCCCCACTTGGATTTATCCAAACACTAAGATAATGTGAATAGCTAGAGATTTGGCAACACTGGCTCCCCTCCACGACACACACTTCTCGGGACCACCAAATCTCAAATCTTGAAGATATGAAGATCCTAAGGATTTTTCTATTTCAACAATTGAATAGTAAAATGTGGGATGGCTTCGGAACAACTGTCCCTACACCAGCAAGCATAAAGGTTTTTGGCTTCTAAATAATGGTTGTTAGTAAGGGTTTTTGTTCAAGGTGGCCATACATGCACGAAAAGATTAGCTCAAGATTATCTCAATAAAGATGCCTCCCAGTCCTTTCCTAAGAAAGGATTTTGACGTGTCACATGGACACTAGGGGTGGCATTTGTTGATATGACACATCCGCACTTGTTGTTTATGACTTTTGTCACAAACACATTTTTGTATAGCGTCTTGAAAGAGCTTGGCTTTAGTTTGTTACCGCTTGGGTCATTCCCTCCTTTTGAAGTGGGGAGGTAGGCCCTCTAAAGATAAACAAAAGCAAGGAAGTACATTTGCAGTTTGATCTCTCCGACCGCATGAATCAAGGAGAGAACATACACAACACCTTTTCCCTACACTAGCATGAGGTTCATTTTAATCCAAGTTGAAATATGTGGGTGATTAAACAAAATTTCAAGGAATGATTTTAATTCCCAAGATCGCCAAGTGGCATGAGAGAAGAGCATACGCATTCAATAACATAAATGTAAATCACAAAACATAGCAAACACTTGTTAATTTTAACCCTCAAAGCAAAGGTGAGTTTATTTTAAGCACCAAACGAAGTGTTAAGTCGTGTTGTTCAATTTTAAACCCAAAGTAAAATGATGTGAAGGGTTCATTTTAATCATGTTGGAGTGTTCATTTTAAATCCCAATTGAAAGCTAGTGTGGTCTTAAAGCATAAAATGAAAAGCATGATAAATGGGTTATAATTGCACCAAAAGTGTTGAAATGTTCACTTGCTACAATTATAATATTTAAATGTATTTTTTTTCAATTAAGTGCTCCATGCTCCTCTTCAAACTTGCAATCCATGTTCCTAATGTTAGATGAAATCAAGAAAATAAGATGTAAGGGTTAGATAAACAATTAAGTATTAAAACCCTACAACCTAGACCAAGTTGTAATTTGATTTGAATTTAAGTGCAAAAATGGAAAATTTAACTCCACCAAAATTGAACAACCACATTTAAAAAAAAAGCTTCGAAAAAGACCTCTGTATGACCAAGATATGACCATTTTAAGATAGACTATAAAAGCATGAAAATAATAGCGTCACTATAGAAATATAGCGTCACCCTTTGCAAATTGTGAGAATTTTTTCAATTATGGCGACACTTTTGCAATAACGTTGCTCTAGTGAAAAATAGTGTCGCTATAGCTTCCAAAAGTGTCTCTCTAGCCCATAAACCTGCATCTCACAGAGTTTTTAAGAAAAAATCATCAAACAAAGTTAGTAAATCCCTCCTTCTAGCACCAAAATGTGACCGATGAATTAGTATGGGTTGACTACACTTGATCCATGAAGAATAGAAGCATATTCATGCCAGTAAATGTCAATCCAATAGAGATCATTCAAAATGAACTAAACTAAGCATTTTGTCAAAACTAACATGCTAAACTATGAAAGCTTCAAAACACCTTCTCTAATCTATTTGAAACTTATCCTATTGTGGGAGTGGTGTCGCATTAATGTGGAACGATGACCCTTTCCCAATCTCGTGGATAAATGAGCTCGTTCCATTCAGTTTTATTGAAGAAAACTAATGGAACTGTTGTGAGATGTGTGATGAAACATGAGTTTAAAGCTAAATAAACATGATACAAGCTATTTTAACATGATTTAGGCTAAAATGATTAATATGTGCAAATGAAA
The DNA here is from genome assembly GCA_007258455.2 of Sequoia sempervirens. Classification (NCBI taxonomy): domain Eukaryota; kingdom Viridiplantae; phylum Streptophyta; class Pinopsida; order Cupressales; family Cupressaceae; genus Sequoia; species Sequoia sempervirens. Next base: position 25,470,521 of record VDFB02252616.1, on the reverse strand, counting down.
ATCTAATCTAAATGGATTCTAAGCTAAAAATATTGAAACCCTAATTAACAAATAAGCTAAATGTGTGCATCTAAGCTACAATGGAAGCCATTAATGGAAGCTAGGCTATTATGCAAGTAATTAAACTAAAAATATGCTAAATATGAGTGTGAGTGTGAGTGATTTTAACAACATAAGTTTGATGTTAAAAGATGGATCCATTTGTCTCCAAATAGTGACCTATTTATAAGAGAGCAAATGAAAAATGAAGGGTTGAGATCAAAAAAGTTTAATCAATGGTCAATGAGGAAAGAGGAATGAGGCATGGATCATGGATTTTCATCAACATATGAGAATACAAGATGAGATTTAATCAAGGGTTAACATTCCTTCAAACAAACACACTTTTGACTTGTACAAGAGGTCACAAGTTAACTTGCACAAGAAGTCACAAGTTAACTTGCACATGAAGCTTTGCAAGAATATTCCCTTTTTCAAATGAGTGAGGAGAGAGAATATTCTTTGGAATATTCTCATGGGTGAGGGAAAAGGATAATTTAGTTAATTAAAACTAAATTAAATTGTGAAAAGGGGGAGGAATATTCCTTTTAGAGGAATGTGCAAAGAAGGAATATTCCCTTGCAAGTGGGGGGAATTAGATTTAATTGATAATTAAACAATATTAATTATGCAATTAGGGGAATTAGAAGAATTAGATTATATTCATTAAATAAAATGATTTAATGAATGGGAGAAAGGTGAAATGAGATTTAATTAAATAACTTAAAGTTTTTTAATTAAATAAGAAGATTTAGGGATTTAAATTAAATAGTTTGATTTATCTAATTTAACAGGACGAAGTGTTAGCATGAAAGGGGGTGGATTAACCTGATTACATTAATTAGGTTAATAGATGAAAATGATGCCATTAATTAATTATCTAGGCTAATTTAATTAATTAAGCAAAAAGAAGATGGGTTTTAAGAGGAAATGATGTTAGTATACCCGATTCGAGTGTATGATATCATTCGAGATATTTTTTCAGTGTCTGCAATAGGAAATTTTATCGAGGATCTCATACACAAGTTTTGATAAAAAGCATGACTTTTTCATTTATTCATAAGCATTTCAATATCCTTCCATTTACATTGAATGACTATTTAAATAGTCAAGAGGAGAGTATCCATTGGATTCACTCTCAAATACATAACTATGTGGGGTGTAACCCTCTGATTTTTTCTCAAATTTATCATCATAAGGGTAATAACCCTCAGATTTATTTTCTGATACATAGTTTTAGGGGTCATATCCCTCTGATTCGCCAGTTGAGGCTATGACAATAAATTCAGCTATAGGTATAACTCCAGGGTCCCTAAATCTCAATGTTGGATAGACACTACAATTTGAGGGCATATCCCTAGAAAGTGTCAAGGAGTCCAACTTGATCAAAGAAACAGATGGTAGATAGTTGAAGTTTGCATCATCTTTCATCCTTCTCTTCTCATGACTAATTCGTGAAAAATGTCTCAATATCACTTAGCCAAATGGTGTTTTCATGATTAGTTCCCTCAATGGTTCGAGCGAGGGTTTCTCTTTCCTTCTTGGCCCATAGGTAGCGCTCATTTTTTATCACTGACTTCCTAGAAGTCATCTTGAGACACACCATCCTAGCACAAGAATTTCCAAACATTAGACTCATATAATGTTGGAGGGGAAACATAGTGAGCATATAGGTTATAGAGTTGAACCTGGTAGCTTTGATACCATGTGTAACATGCCCATTTTCTACTCAAAAGTTTTACTATGTTTTAACCTTGACTAAATAAAATATAATGCCTAAACTTAAGCAATAAATTTTTTCTTTTCAAATATAAAGATAACATGCACATTTGAATAAACATTGTTCTAAATTTTCCTATTGCAGAATATCAAAGTAGTACAACTTTTCAATGTATTGATTTCATGGTACATAATTTCATGATAACATTTCCCTTTTACAATTTTCCATAGTAATGGATACAAAAATACATACATGGCTTGCTTGAGCTTACTGACAATAGATATTTGAATGGTCCAAGTGTCCTCCATCAAATCTTGGTCGTCTATTGATGAGGAGAAACATCACTCAAGATCTTTTCTACCAACCATGGACTTATTGTGGTCCCCCGCACATCTACCTAACTGGTAAGATGGCCCTCCCTTCGATGAAGAGATTGATGATGCTTAAATAAAAAAATATAAAATTCTAATTTTTAGATGCCCCACTATTGCCCTAGTGGAAGGAATAAGCTAGTTCCCTACCCCCTCGAGAAATCGGGTGGAAGTTTTGAATTTTGGGTTGATTTCTCAACAAAGGTAAAAGGCTGCCCTAGGGGTCCACAAAGGCTCTAGGATGCAAAAAAAAAATCCAAAAATGCGAAAAACGCTACAAAATAAGCTCTAATTTGGCCAAATTGGTGAAATTGATGAAAAACCCTAGCTTGATGGTTAAATTAGGGAAAAAAACCCTTAGTAACCTCATAATAATAATGACCTTCCCTGAGCTTGGTGTTGTGTCCTACATATCTAGATTTGTCACACAGTGGCTACAACCTACACATATGACATTCCTTACCTAGTATGTAAACCTAAATCATAGTGAATAGACAGTGTAAATAGTGACAACTTACACTACTTTGGCCGAAGTATTCATCACCCAAAATTTAGAGTGGATGTCACATACTCACCCACCTTCCTAGCTCGATTTGTATTGACCATTCATATCATATGCATAGACTATCCCCTTTTTCCATGGATTAATCTAAACCCAGGAATAACCTATTATCCTCTATGTTTACTAAGACACTTCTACTTAAGTAACTCAAAGTAATCCCATAACTCAACTTCACAAGTAAAGCAATATCTTACATAGTACATAATATTATTATAACACCCATACCATAATAGGGAGTATATACATACAACAATCAAGTAATATAATTTCCCTAGACTAAATTCATCAAGAATCCTTCATATATAACTAAAGAAGACAATAACTATTTCATGATAAACAACTAAACATATTTCCCAAACAAGGCAACCAAAGACACACAATCTTTTCAAAACATACAAAACATAAAAAGAGTAGAAATCAACATGCCTGTATATGCAAAGCTCAAAATGATCAAATTGGATTCCTAGCTTAGCCTTCCCAAAATTAGCAAGCAACTCCCAGCTATCTCTCTTCCTTTCTCCAAAAAATCTCTCATTTAAACCTCTCACAACTCTCAAAACTCAAAAAAGTAGAATAATAACAACTTAGAAAATAAGTAGTAAGAGTACATAATGCATCTCATTTGAGGGAGAAAGCACCTCTATTTATACACAAATGTGAGCAACTGCTGGCTAGAAACAAGCTCTCAAACATGCCACTTCTCAATCAAAAGGACCGACTCAACAACAAGAAGAAAAAGGTGGTGGATCCTCAAATGAACATCAGGTTATTCACTCAGAAATGCAAGGTTAAAAGGTCCACAAATCGACTTACTTCAGTCAACATTACTCTTGACTTATTCTTTCTTTCCATCTTTGCCTCATACGTTGGAGAACAAACTCAAAATAAACTTCTAAATACAAGCTATATTCATATTTTTTTGCCACATATTATCACGTGCCCTTTTTTTGGTGTTTGCAGTTTGGAGACTAAGTCAAAGCATGGTTCACACATTTATATTTCTGACAACATTGATAGTATTGACTAAGTCTTTGAAAGTCATAAATCTGATTTACTTTAATCTTATGTGCTTTAACTAAGTGTTGTTTTTACATGCTTTACACAACACTTTAATCTTTATACTATGTTTCTAACATATGCACACTATCCTTAACTTGTTGCACCGTGTATTTTATATGCATTGCGCTATATATATAGTGCTTTTAAAACTTTTCTAGCGCTATCAAAATGATATATGTATATCAACTTTTATGATTATATAAGCTCTATTTTTATAAAAGAGGGGTAAAAACTTTATTGAAGATCAGAAATAAAGCATTACATCACAGCAAAAGGCCAAAGCCCCAAGGAACCAAAAAAATGACTAAACAACACAAGAGCCAATCAACATCCAACATCAGTCTCCTCTCTTTCCTCAGCAATAATCGTTTCTAGATCACGACGGAGCTCCTGGGAAATCTGCTCCCACCTCTCAATCTTCCAGCCATCAAGCTGTTCTGAAGCCCATTTCGCCAAGCAATCTGCAGCCCTATTCCACTCCCTCGGAATATGGACAAAAGACACCACTTCCATCAAGGAACTAATCTGCAGAATCTGCTGAACCAGCCTCGCCAACTGCCAACTGACATCAGCCATCTTCCTAACATTAAGCAAGTTAACCAAAACTTGTGAGTCAGACTCACAAATAACCTTTCTCCACCCCAAAGCAAAGGCCCGTTCCAGAGCGAAAAGGATCGCCAGACCTTCCATCAGGTTAACAGTCTGCACTCCTTCAAAGACAGAGAAGAAGAAAACCACCGTCCCTGAAGAATCCCTACCAACCCCCCCAATTCCTGCAGGCCCCGGATTTCCCCTAGAGGAGCCATCAGTATTAATCTTTAGAACCCCAACAGGAGGGGGAAGCCACTTACCTGTTCTCATCACTTTCTTCCTTGCCCGCCTTCCCCTTCGAACACAAGCCGAAGCCGAGGACATCTCCTGAAGTCCCAGTCTCTCCACCTTCTCAGCATCCTCTTTCTCCAAGGGATACACCACCTCACTCTTCGCTTCCACCGTCTCCCGAATCATACCCATAATCCTCTGCCAAATCTGCTGAATGACCATCTTTTCACCCCGAAAGATTCTACGATTCCGCTCCAACCAAATTTGCCAAAGAATGAAGGTAGGCCCAACATACCACACATCCTGTAAGAAGGTTGCCATCGCGGGAGGTCTGCCAAGACTACTCCAGAAATCCACCAAAGAGGAAGCATGAACACAAGGGCTTTTCCAAGCCTCCCACCAAAAATGCCACAGCCTCAAGGAGAAAGAGCAACGGAAAAACAAATGAGCAGAATCCTCCTCCCCATTCCCACACAAAACACACCTAGAAGGGCCCTGAAATCCCCGCTTCTGAATATTGTCCCAAGTCAAGCACTTCTTCCATGCCAAAGTCCAAATGAAGCAATTGCACTTTGGCCAAGAAAACTTATCCCAAACTCTCTGCCACCAACGAACCTCCACCCTGTCCAATTTGTGAGATAAGAGAACCTGATAGCCAGAGGCAACAGTATAAACACCCTTAGGGTTGGGGGACCAAGATAAAACATCTCCATCCGGGAGGGAGCTACAACTCCTGCTAGAAAGGATACGTTGCAATTCCGCACACTCCTCCTCCATCCCAACCACAGGCCAATCTTCATGATTCTTCCACCTAGCCACCCTCAACTGGCCATGGACAGATATTGACTTAAAATCACTCACCCTAACCCAACCAACTGCAGTGAACCTGTGACAAAGGGGCAACAGATGAGGAAACTGGGACACAATAGGGGGAAAACCGTCCCAAGAATCCAACCAAAAGTGAGCCTCCAGCCCACTTTTGCAAATCCAAAACAACCCATCCTTGACGAGAGCAGCCCCTTTCTTGAGTGTATCCCAAATCACCGAACCTTTCCCCACCAAAGGATAGCGGGGAATATCCATCTGAGGGATCTCTGGAAAATATTTGTGGGATAAAATCCTAGCCCAAGTCTGACCCTGCTCCACACACCACCTCCAAAACAGTTTAGCAGCAAGTGCTATCCCAGACAAAGATGACTGCCTCAATCCAAGACCGCCACAGTGCTTCGGGCTACAAACAATTTCCCATCTAACCAGACTCCATTTGGAGGATGATAAATTACCAGCCCAAAGGAACTGTCTAATTAAGGCATCAAGATCTTGAACAAAACCAACCGGGGCCACCTGGAGCATACATCTATAAATGGGGAGAGCTTGAACCACAGATTTGATCAGCTGAACCCTTCCAGCAAAGGACAACCACCTATGGGTCCAATGGTTAACTTTTGTCCGAAACTTATCCAAAATACTCTGCCAAGAGTCCCTGGGCATCCTTTTGATAGAGATAGGAATACCAAGATAGGTTAGAGGAAGGGAGCCAACCTGAAACCTTAAGATATTAGCAATCCTCCGCTGGATAGGACCAGGAGTATTGAAGAAGAAGATTGAGGACTTATCTTCATTAATTCGTTGACCCGAGGCAAGAAGATAAACATCCAGCACCGCACGCAAATGTGTAGCCTCCCTGATAGTAGCCATACCCATCAGTGCGGTATCATCCACAAACTGCAAATGAGACTGTGGGGGAATATTACCTCCCCATCGCCACCCCTGAATGAAACCCATCTCAACATTCTTTTTCAACAACCGGCCGAGACCTTCAGCCAAGAGCAAGAACAGATAAGGAGAAACCGGGTCGCCCTGACGTAGACCCCGGGAAGCACAAAACAACTTTGAGGGTTCACCATTAATCAGAACAGAGAAGGATACTGAAGTAACACAACTCATGACCCATTGGATCCACTCATCCCCAAAACCAAAAGCCCCAAGGATCTTTTGAAGAAAGGACCAACGAACTCTGTCATAAGCTTTGGCCATGTCCAGCTTGATGAACATTGCCTTATCCCTGGAAGTGGCCATAGAATGAATGGTTTCAGTAGCTATAACCACCCCATCCAAAATTTGTCTGCCCGCCACAAAACCACTCTGCTCCTCAGAGATCAAAACTGTGAGCCAATTTTTCAGCCTATCCGCAATTATTTTAGAGATAATTTTATAGATCACATTACAAAGAGAAATGGGCCTAAATTGACTGAGCCTATCTGCCCCCTCACATTTGGGGATAAGAGCCAAAAAGGTAGAATTCAGAGCTCGTAACATCTGCTTGTTCCTCTGAGATTCCTGGACTACCGCCAATAAATCAAGCTTGATAATATCCCAGAAATCTTGAAAGAACTCCACCGGAAAGCCATCAGGACCAGGGGCCTTCCCTTTCTTCATCTGGAACACCGTTCTCTCCAGCTCATCCATCGAGATATCACTCATAAGAGACTCATTCATGTCCATAGTGACCAAAGAAGGGATGCAAGACAAAACTTGAGCCTCCTCAATGGGAGCCCCCTGGGGATCCTCCCTGAATAGAGACTCAAAATACTGCACTGCTTCACACGAGATATCCTTAAAAGAGGAAAGAGGCTCACCATTGTCGTTCACCAGGACAGAAATAGCATTCCCATGTCGCCTGGCTTTGACAGAATTGAAGAAGAAAGCAGTATTCTTGTCTCCCTCCTGAAGCCATTCAATTCGTGCCTTCTGTTTCCAATAGATCTCTTCACGCAATTCACACTCCTCTAAAACTCTCAATGCCCTGGCTTCCTCTTGAAGTAAATGAGCAGTCACACCATTATCCCTAATCACCCTTGTAATGCTATTCAACCCAGCTTGGGCAGCACACTTAGCTTGAAAGATGTTCCCAAAGCACTGACGGTTCCAACGCTTAAGCTGATATTTAACAAATTGGAGAAGCTTAGCGAAAGTATACATTGCCGTACCAAAGGCAGGTCTACCATTTCTCCACCATTCAGTCATGTAATCATGAAGAGAGGGCTCCCGTAGCCACATAAGCTGGAACTTAAAAGGGGGCGACCGGGGCACATGAGCTGAAGAAACAACAAGCTTGATAGGCCAATGGTCGGACCCCCTCCAATCCAAAATTTCTGAGCTAGAAGACCACAAGCCACCAACCCAAAAACAAGACACCAGGAACCGGTCAAGTCTTTCAGAAATGCAGAGATCCCCAAGCCTTCGATTGCTCCAGGTGAAAAGACCATTATTAGGCTTTACATCAACAAGATTCAAAGTAGAAATATTATCCTGAAGAAGCAAAGCAGAAGGCTCCAGCCTAGCACTACCACCCCGCTTCTCAGCCAACTCAGAGATAGCATTGAAGTCACCAGCCATGATCCAAGGATAAAAAGGCACCATACTCCGAACAAAATGAATATGAGCCCACAAAAATTGCTTACCCCGAAAATCAACAGGAGCATAGATATTAGTGAGGAGGATAGACTCCCCAGTCTCAAAGCAAGAAGCAATCATCGAGATAGAAGACTTGCTGGACATCCACCAAAGAGGGCGGATCTTCCGTGGATTCCAAAGGCAAGCCACTCCACCTGCAGACCCTTGAGCACCAATGCATTGGCACTCCCCACTTCTCCACAACTTAGGAGATAAACCAATCATGCATTCAACAGATAACTTAGTCTCCTGTAAGAACAAAATATCGGGAGATTGACTTCTAACCAACTCACGAACAGCCTTTTGTCGAGGGCTGCTGTTCAAGCCCCTTGCATTCCAAGATAGAACAATCATTTCAAAGAGCTAGAGAAGTGTGAATCCAAAGTCTTAACCGACCCAGACTCCACAAGAGTTTCCCCAGCTAACTTAATCTTTTCCATATCCTTCTTCCTGCCAAGCTTTGAAGATTTCTCCCCCAACCCTTTTTTGAGATCCTTCTGGTGTATACCCAAAGGAGAAGGAGAAGACTTGAGATTCTTACCTACATCTGAACTCGCATGCAAAGCCAGAAAAGAGTTGTCTCCCCCACTCTTCTTCATTTCCACATAAGAGATTGGCTCCACTTGGGCATCCATTGGAAGGTCAGTCACCATTTGCAAAGCACCAGAATCATGTGTATCCTGAGTAGCCCCAGAAGGAGGAACCTCCTGCCCAAAACACACAATACCCTGATCCAAGTTAACCAAGCCCGGATTCACTTCCTGCTGATCCAGATCATCCAAAACCTCAAATTTGTTAAAAGAGTCTTCATCTTGTCTTTCCTTCCAAGTCCTCTTTTGGCCTCGGTTTCTGTTACGATTCTTCACAGGGGCGAAGCCATCAGAACCATCACCATCCCCAGGAATGGGGTTCTTTCCCTTATCTTCCCTAGGTGGGTTATGGGAAGGCTGAGAATTAGGAGTCTCTCCAGGCCTAACCCTTGGACATCTTCGTTGCAAGTGACCATATTCATGGCATAGACGACATCGGAAAGGAAGTGTTTCATAGTCTAAAGACTGAACCCAAGAGTAAGGACCCACAAACATGTCCAAAGAATCTGGTAATGGTTTACTAAGATCAATTTCCACACAGATGCGAGCAAAAGTGATTACCTTTTTGAACTGAGTCTGCAGCGAGGAACCAACCGGCTTCCCAAGCATCGACCCCAACAGATGCAAAACATCATCCCGCCAGCATTCCACAGGAAACCGTGGGAGCCGAACCCACACCGGTACACGAGTTGGAAGCTCCTCAGCAGGGTTAAAACCAGCATGCCACGGTTTAAGAAACAGACCAACCTGATTATAGAAATAAGGGCCTCCTTCGAAGACCTTATTTCGATCCGCCATGCAATCAAAGGTAACCATGAAATAATTATTTGCCAAAAGTTTTATATCCATCTCACCCTCTGGCGTCCAAGTCCGTCGAGCCCAAGATTCCAGAAATTGCAACGATATCCTCATACCCAGAAACTTACAGTAAAAGGAGTGCCTTGAATAATATTCAATATCTTCCGCAACCATTTCCAAAGGAATAACCAGTTTCGGCCTCTCCTTGCAACGTTCCAGGCAGCCATTAATCTTCGTGATCCGAGCTCCACTAGACGAGCCCACTCCATCTAGCCCCGTTTCCGGCATGAACAAATTATTATTGAAAACTTTCGAAGCGTGTTGAGGAGACTTCGCACCAAGCGCTGAACGGAAATCCATTTGAGGGTTTTCACCTGAGGTCTCCCCGGGAGACATAGTACCTAACTTATAGTGGGCATGCAAAGCCTTCAAGAAATAAAAATCTGAGACAAGGGTTTCAAAGCCCCCCCCACAGCTCACCACGATCCACTGGCCAAAGAACAAAATACACCGCTGAAGGGAAACCCCACACAGACCAGGCACCAAAGGCGCACCCCTATCTGCACACCCGTGGCCCCCAGCTACACCCCACACTACGGTTGGCATGGGGAGCGACGCCGCATAAGAAAAGAACCCTCGTTGGCCCTGACACCACTTTACCGAAATCATTATGAGCCCTCAGTATGATTCAAGCAGGGCAAAAGCCTTGGGCAAGAACGCGGTTGCCCCTAGCGTGATTCTGGAGCGCCGCCATCATAGACATGATGATTTTGGTGACCATCAAAATGCGATTATATAAGCTCTATTCAATATTTGAAAACATATACATTTATTTACATATTCCCCATAGTATCAATACATGCATATATATATATATATTTATGTATATATACGTATATACATATGTATATATATTAATATATTCGTATGTACATTTCCATTATTGTAAATACATATGTATACATTTAAAACATATATATATTATATCATTGCTTCAACATTTAAAACACATATATTTCCAAACCCATCAATCGACATATATACACAAAGTGTACATATATATATATATTCATCCTATCGATATTCCCATGCATATGAGTAATCTGTCCATGAGCATGCGTAGATACGTCTATCTACATATACTCATGCACACATTTACTCATGTGTATGAGTTTATTGTTGACACATACATATATACATATATATACATTTTATGTATATATCTCATTGATTAAATATAAACACATAAAGAAGAACTCACACATTACAAAGAGACTCAACACTTTTAACCCTAAAACAAGAACACTTACAGATAAAACCATAACCTTTGCTAACCATACACAAACAAGACTAAAGGTTACTTACCATTTCCCAGACTATAGACTTGACTTGACCAAACTAGAAGTGAGAGTGTGAAAGCTCAGTTAGGTCTTATTAAAGGTTACCAGACCAAGTTCTTCTCCAGACCAAGTTCTTCTCCTAAGTGATACTTCCCCTCTCTTTCGAAGGCTTGAATCTATTCATGCATCCAACTTAGTACATTGCAACATTAGTTAGCCAAAAATAATACATTCATTTGCATCATATATTTCACAATTAGAATCATTATATAACATTAAATTGAATCAAACATTTATTCATCATATTTCCAAAATACATAAAGCATATTTATACATTCATTTAAAACATTTTCTCCCAACTAGGTAAAAGTAAATAAGTAGTAACACAACGGGGTGTAACATCAATTTGATTTAGATCATGTGATAAACCATTATAAATTTGAACGCAAACTTGGAGAAGCATATAGGAATTCAAAACAACAAATTAAAATAAGTAGACACACATAAAAAAATACATAACATTGGATGTATGTGGATAAACCCTTTTGAAAAAATACATAATGTTTCGTAAAATTTTGATTATATGTAGTAGTATTTAAAGGTATTTAATTGCTTTCATTTCACATTTCCTCATTCTCTAAGCTTATTCGCATTACAACACTTCAATTAAAAGGAATCTAGATCGACATAACCATTTTAGGAGCATATGCATGTCTGAAGAGTGCCATCTTTAGTTTATTGCCCAAGTTTTTGGGGGTTGATGCATGGGAATTTGACCCCTTGCAAAGCTAATGAAAATCATCCAAAGGTATTCTTAGACTATTAGTCTCAAATATCAATAAAGATAGAAGAAGTAGACGTGAACTAGGTGAAATTAAAAGTAGAGTTGTGTAATATAGCTTAGATTCATCAATACATGACACTTTCATAATTATGAACTCAACCTCACACAAAACAAATAAGATATCTTAATTACATAGATATAAACATTCTATTTCAAATCTTGAAACATATTAGATTTTTTCACATCAAAATTTTCACTCTTCAATTTATTTTTCACATTTAATTATTAAAATATTCAACCAACATTAACCCACAACTATTCTTCATTAGCTTAGATTAATTGTGCCAATGTGTTTGCATATTAAGTATTGATTAGTCTTAAAGTTAGAAAAAGTTTTTCTCTATACGAACACTCGACAGAAGATCCGACGTTAATATCAGGTTATACGACAAATACCGACTTTGTCTGAAGTCGTCGCTGAAATTTGATTCGGAAGAGCTAGGTAGGCCTTGGAGATTCAGCCGCTGCATCCTCCTGCCGATGGGAGAAGAGGATTGCAGTGGCACATCATAATGAAATGAGAGCTGCATCAGCCTTAATGAAGAAATTGGGTATCCCAAATGGAGAATTCCTCGACTTAGAAAGCGGAATTAAAAGAAGGAGAAGCAGCAGTCTCATCAGCAGGCGCGGGGCCAATAAAATGTCAGGCCTCTTTAAACCTAACCCCTTTCTTTTTCTCAGCCTCTCACTCTGTTTGGGCACATTCATTCTCCTCCTGATTTCGTCTTACAACAGCAATGTCCGACGGGGGGCTTCTTCAATTAATCGGCTGGAGCAGGGGGCGGTATACCCATTTAAAGACCTCAAGAATTTGGTGATGGTGGCGGGGCATTCTGTGTATACAGGGGGGAGCAAGTGCGAGAAGGGGGCGGAGGAGGAGGAGGCGGCATGGTACTTGGAGTCGTATCAGAGGCATCCAGGTCAGGCTGCTACGTTTGTGGATCACATCAGGGAAGGGATTAACATGGCGGCCATGGACGAGGCCGCATTGCTCTTGTTCAGTGGAGGGGAGACCAGGAAGGACGCTGGTCCTCGGAGCGAGGCACAGAGTTACTGGAATGTTGCAGACACCCACCAATGGTTTGGTATGTTGTAATTTCTCATTTTTAG
>VDFB02252616.1:25426415-25457710 GCA_007258455.2 Sequoia sempervirens | reverse complement strand
AAAGAAATCCAATTAAAATCATCAAAATTTGATATATCGATTAAAAACTTAGCATGAACATAAGATGATGGACGGCTATAAAACCTCTCCCCTAAACATGTATTATTTAAATGGAAGTCTTGGATTTAGAATTTGTATGGTAAGTACAACGTATCGACAGAGTCTGAACGTGCACAGCGCTCAAAATTACCATTGTAGGAGAGTGGAGAGTGGTGGTGTTAGACACAGACACGCTTCACTATGTTAGTGTAGGCTTTGATACAATCATCCCAGAGTCTGACCGGCCTTCCCTTTCCTTGGGGTGGCCATCGTCATGTGAAAAACTGTGTCTAACATGGGCCGGGGCCGTAATTTTATGCATTGTTGTAGTTTTGGTAGTTGCAGGGGGTGATCCTTCTGTCGCGGAGGGAGACTGTAAATGGATTAGGGCTTATTACTTGGGATGCCCGAGAGCTTTATTTAAATTCTGAGCTTTCTGATAGCCTATGGGCAGATGTGAAACATCGTTGATAAGTATAAACGACTTCAGAGTTATGTGAAAATTCTAATGCGTACAAAATGGATATGCAGTTTTAGCCGATGGGCTAAATATAGTGTGAGATTTGGACTTTTAAATAAGTCTCATGTTTGTAAATCACTGTTAAGTGAAAATAAGTTTCACTGTCCTGATAAATCAGCTATGGTTTAATTGTAAAAGCCTCCAAAATCTCACTTATAGCATAAAAGCCACATAAATATTGATTTGAGATGGGAACATTCTATTTCTATTTGCAGTATTTTTTGTCAATTTCACTTTCTTTTTTCATTTGCATTGCTTTATGTTTTAAATCTCTATGCAAATATTTCATAATCAGAAAATACTTAATTTATTTAACGAAAAATTCTAGATTTGTCTAAGTTTATTTCATTCTATTATTTAGAACTATTATTAATTGTTTAATCCAACCATATACACATACTTTCTAACATATTATCATACATATAGTTTTCTATCAACATAATCCTTGAAACTCCTTTAGGTGCAAGTGCTAGTTAAATAGATATTCTTATATTTTGTTTTGGTCTTACCAACTCAAAATTGAAGTTGCTATTGAAATCAATATAAATGAAAAATTGTTTCATGGTTCTCGCTAAGTTTATAACAATTTTTTTCGCTTTTGTTACTATTTGGTTTATTAGTACTGGCCATTAGGTAGTAAATGAGTTTTGTTTTTTTTTTTAATTAGTAATTAAAAGTTGTATTTGACAACGAATTAGAATGAAGTATTTTTTGTCTTGAAGAAAATAAAAATTCTAAAGTAAAATGCAAGATTTATAAGTTTTCAAATTTTCAAAATTATATTTCTTCAATCTCATTGGCTAAAAACTTTAGGTGTCATGAGCAAATTTTTTAAAATAGTGCACTAACCCTTTTTTTTTTTGGTAGTTTTGCCAATTTTTTTGGTTATTTTCAATGGCAATTTTATGCCACAAGCGGATGTTAGAGCAAATATTATGAAAAGCGTTTGTAACATGTACTTGAAATGGTGGCTTCCTTTCCTGCTCACCACATATTTTGAGTGAGTTGGAATCTTATATGCACAACGAACAAAATAAAACTACGGAAGAACATAGTAGAATTTTTGGAATGGAGGGCGATTAAAAATATCATGGCAGTTTTTGGTGGATTTTTCAAAATAGTGGGCACTTGCATATTAAAATTGGACAAGTTTGTTCATATCGACCCATGTCATTGAGTCTGGTTTGCATTATTTTTCAAAAGTTGTGCTTTCTTTCTTCACCGATCTCAACTCTCCTTGGGCATAATCACTCTTCATTGCCATTATTGCCACCTCTTTTGTCTTTTGTTTCACTACCCAAGTCACCCAATGCCTTCCTAAATTCTTTCAATGAGCTTCGCCATCAATTTTCATTTTGTTAAAGGATTTTAGAAATCCATTCTCTCATCTTCTCTAGCCTACCTCAAGGCATGCCACAAGAGGACTAGGAAAGTTCTTATCCAAATGGATGAGAGAAAATTAGTTAGATCTTTACAGGTAAATATTGTGGAAATTGGATTAAACTACTTCTTGCTCATCTTTTTAACTTATTGTTAGTTTTCTGGATGAGATTTATATGTGGCACTTCTGGTGATCAACATGTTTTGTTCTTGATTATAAGATCTCAAAATTTTTAAAAGAATTGTAGTCATTGAATAAATGTTTTCTCAAGGGTCCAAATTTTGTGTCATGGTTCCAAAGAAGACGGTTAGTTGTTGAGCAAGAGCAATATAGGATATGGAGGCAAACTCGAGGTAAGGATAGTGTTTGACAATTCCTCTCAAATATATTTGAGGTGGAGGTTATTGATTCGTTCAATGCTATGGAGTGGCATCTTATGGAAAGAATACAAGTATTTAACAGTTTTAGTATAATACTGGAACATTTTCGTGTATTCAAATATACTTTGTTACTTCTTTTAGCCATGATGTTGTGCATATGTTGTACCTTTCATAAACAACATATGTTTTTTGTACAATATAATGATATAGGTGAAAGTTTTTCGTTCATTTAGATGGTGTGCTATTGCATTGGTATGTAAAAGTTTTCTTTGTTGTAAATTTATAAAATATAAGTGATGTCATTGAGAATTGACTTGTATTAGGTGTTTAAGTAATGGCATGACTTTGCAATACAAAGATTTATATTATGATATGTAGAGGAGGAGTATCGACTGCTCCGAGACCCTAGGTCATAGGAGGGTCCTAAGCAACAGGTTGCCCTTCTACCTCAAGCTTGCTAAGTGATTCAAAAAGGTTAAGTGGTTAAGGTTGAAAAGGAAGAGCAATTTGGTTGCTACCATCCTTCTGTTGTGTAGGGCACCTAGGTCTTCATGTTAAAAGTTGTAAAGTGTTAGTATTTTGGTGTGGTTAAGTCATTTTTTTTGTAATAAGGTCTTTTAAGACCATATTTTATGTCTTTTTGTGTCGGTTGAGTCATTTGGGGTTAGTTTGTTAAAAGTTGTCCATTTTGCAAAATGTTGTCATTGTTGTAAAAGTGCAAAAATAGGGAATATGAAGAGTCACCGGTTGTAATTGAATGAAGTTGGATAGTTACTATTTGAAAAATGGTTGGGAACCATTGGAACATGTTAAATAAAGCTTGGGAAGGTCGAAGCCAGGTTTGGAAGTTGTAAAATTGAAGAAACTCAATAAAATTGTCTCTATTGCTACAATTTTGAACGTGATTTTACTATTCCAAGACTATGTACAGTTTTGTACGGATTTTTCATGATTTGAATCCTATTGGAATTGATGAATTGTTGAGTATAATTTCTATTGGCTTTTGTTTCATTGAATTTCATCAAGTGTTGAGCATTTTATAGCAGATTTTCTCAAATTGGTCAGAAACTCTAGGTTTATTGCTTTGAAGGGAAGAAAAATGCATATTCCACCAGTGAAACCTCATGAAACCTAGTGGAATGGATGGAATAAAGGTTTTTTTATTTCCACAAGCCTGCAGGTGCAAGGGAGGAGTGCAGCACATGCTCGAGTGATGCCCTAGCTTAATATTTTTCATGTTTTACGCCTTGAAATTACATAGGACTTAGGGTTTGGTGAAAAGCTCTTAAGAAATTGTTTAAAGTGATTGGAAATTTTGGGGTAGACCCTATTTGACATTTTTGGAGCTTTATTATGAATATTGGAAGCGTAGAGTGCAAGAACCATATTGCTAGCTAGCCTATTCGATCAATTTAGGCCTAATTGAGACTAGGGCAGTTAGATTTTGAAGCATCCTTTCCAAAGAAACCCTAACCCATTTTGAGGTATGCTTTAAAGGAGCCAAAAGGGTATTTGAATATTTTTTTGAAATTGGATTATCAATTTTTCCCCACCTAAGTTATACTCTGTCAGACCGTTTTGGAAAGCTATAAGGCCTAGTGGTAATTTGTGAAGGAAGTCACCTTGTTTGATGTGTTAAGACTTTGGTCAGTAGTTTTTTGAGTGAGTTTTGACCTTTGATACCCCTAATCTACATCAAATTGGTATCAGAGCATAGGTCGGTCTGTAATAGAGAGAAAGTGTGAAGAAAAAGAGAACAAGATGCCTCCAAAAGGTAACACAATGGCTAGAGAAATGAATGAAATGAAAGAGAAGACTACAAGGGAGATTAGGAAATTGAAGGAGCTAAAAGACATGTTGGTAGAGAGGCTTGATGTTGTTGAAACAAGTCAAAAGAGGGGTATGATCACAGGTGATGTGAGTGACCATGAAGAGGAAAATCCCCAAGAAGCGTCTCAAGAAGAGTTGGATCATGATGAGCATAGGATGGCCAAGCTACTGAAGGTAGTCAAGGGAGTTAGTTACAAGGTAAAGATAGATTTACCTATGTATGGAGGGAACTTGAATGATGAAGATATTTTGGATTGGATTGCAGCACTTGATAATCATTTTGAATGTGAAGATATCCCAGAGGAATAGAGGGTAAAATTAGAAAAAAAAAATGAAGGGCCATGCCCTACTTTGGTGGGATTATGAGAAAACAGAAAGGAGGAAGAAAGTTAAGTCAAAAATTGTCTCTTGAGACAGAATGGTGGCTAAACTCAAGGGAAAGTTTCTATCGGGTGATTATGCAATTCAACTATTCAAGAAACTTCAAAATCTTAAACAAAGAGATATGGATGTCAAAGCCTATACTGATGAGTTTTATAAGTTGAGTATAAGGGTGGATCACATGGAGGATGATGTAGAGAAAGTGTCTAGATATCTCAATGGGTTAATATTTAACCTCCAAGATGAGTTAAGTTTAACAAACCCAAGGATAGTAAAGGAATGCTACCAATTGGAAATCAAGGCCAAAGAAAAGCTAAAGAGAAGGAAAGACAAACAAAACAGGGGCAAAGGAAGCAATTCCAGATGAAGAGGGTCATTTTTTATCCAAGGAAGTCATATGAGAGCCAAGAAGATACAAGAAAATCCCAAGAACAAGTTACAGATACAAGAGGTGGATTTAGAGGAGGTAGATCAGGCTTTAGAGGCATGTTTGGAGGTTAGGGAAGAAGATCTAGTGGGTTCACAGGAAGGTGTTACCAATGCAACAATTTTGGACATAAAGCATGGAAATGCAATGAAAATTAGGCCACTCCTTCAGTTGGAGGAGAAAGGAGAACTCAAATTGTTCAAGGAGATGATTGTGAAAGTGTGAACTCCCCCTCACAACATGTTGAGCCAAAAGTTGGTGAATCACTCATGGTAAGGAGAACCCTCATCAAGGTACCAGTAGAGAGGGAGCCACCACAAAGGAAGACTCTCTTCAGGACAACTTGTAAGTGCTTGGGTAAGGATTGTAAAGGTGTAATTGATTCAGATAGTACAAATAATATGGTTTCAATTGAGATGGTTAAAAATCTTAAGTTGCCAAGAATACCACATACTACCCCTTACAAAGTCTCATGGTTAAATGAGGGTCAACATGTTTTGGTTAATGAACAAAGTTGGGTGGAGTTTCATATAGGAGGGCACAAAGACAATTTTATGTGACATAATACCCATGGATGTGTGCCATTTGTTGCTAGGGAGGCCTTGGAAATTTGATAGGCATGTTAAGTATGATGGCAGGAGGAATACTTATGAGATAGAAAAATATGGAGTCTCTTATACCTTGACACCATTGAAAGAGAAGGATAAAGGACAAACCATGGGATTTAATTTGATGATGGCAGGTAGGAAGGAGTTCATAAAGGTAGAAGAAGAGGAGGACATGGATCTTGTAGCCACTCCTAAACCTGGAGATAATATGACAGCAAAAATGAAGAATGACTTGATTTTGGGGATTCAAGATTGGCTTAAGAAGTATGTTCCTATGATGATAGAAGGGGTGTTCCATTCATTTCCTTCAAAGGGGTATATTGTTCATTCCATTTCTTTCAAACCAGAGGTTAGTATGTCTGATCAAGTAGCAGTTGTAGGGACACAACAACAGATGGAAGAGATGAGAAGCAAATGTGAAGAGGTCAAGGATACACTGCAAAGGAATATGGACAAGTCCAAGCACACAATTGAAGTGAAGAAGAATTGATTTAATTACAAGGAAGGAGGATATGTGGTTATAGGTGATGATGCAGGTTTAAAAACATTCTCAAATGAGGAAGGATTCAAAGATCATTCAGCAAGTATGCCTCTGAAGTTGGAGTATTTCCTAGGTGCCAAGGAACTCACAAAGGCAAGGTACAATGCCTATTTCTAGTATTTAGTCCATTGGAAGGGTGTACTCTATGAAGAAGCTAATGGTATGAGTGTGGATTATGTTCTTAGGAATCGATACATGATTGCAGACTCAAATGGGACTTCAGTTCATTTTTCCAAGGGAGTATGGTGCAGGGCACCTAGGTCTTCATATTAAAAGTTGCAAAGTGTTAGTATTTTGGTGTGGTTAATTAATTTTGCTTGTAATAAGGTCTTTTAAGACCATGTTTTATTTCTTTGTGTTTCAGTTGAGTCATTTGTGGTTAGTTTGTTAAAAGTTGTCAATTTTACAAAATGTTGTCATTGTTGTAAAAGTGCAAAAACAAGGAATATAAAGAGTCACTGGTTGTAATTGAATGAAGTTGGAGAGTTTCAATTTTAAAAAATGGTTGGGAACCATTGGGACATGTTAAATAAAGCTTGGGAAGGTTGAAGCTAGGTTTGGAAGTTGTAAAATTGAAGAAACTCAATAAAAGTATCTTTGTTCTTGCAATTATGAACATGATTTTACTTTTCTAGGACTATGTACGCTTCTGTATGGATTTTCCATGATTTGAATCCTATTTAAATTGATGAAGTGTTGAGTCTACTTTCTATTGGCTTTTATTTCATTGGATTTCATCAAGTGTTGAGCATTTTATAGTAGATTTTCTCAGACTGATCAAAAACCCTAGGTTTACTTCTTTGAAGGGAAGAAAAATGAAAAATCCACCATTCCACGAATGAAACATCATGAAACTTGGTGGAATGGATGGAATAAAGGATTTTTTTATGTCCACAAGCTTGCAGGTGTAGGGGAGGAGTGTAGCACATGCTACAGTGATGCCCTAAATATTTTTCACGTTTTAGGCATTGAAATTACATAGGACTTAGGGTTTGGTGAAAATCTCTTGAGAAATTGTTTTAAATGATTGGAAATATTGGGGAAAACCCTATTTGACATGTTTAGATATTTGGTATGAATATTGGAAGCCTAGAGTGCAAGAACCATATTGCTAGCTAGCCTAACCAGTCAATTAAGGCCTAATTGAGACTACGACAGTTAGATTTTGAAGCATCCTTTCCAAAGAAACCCCAACCCATTTTGAGGTATGTTTTAAAGGAGCCAAAAGGGTATTTGAATATGTGTTTGAAATTAGATTATCAAGTCTTCCCTAGGAGTTATGCTATGTCAGAACATTTTGGAAAGCTACAAGGCCTAGTGGTAATTTGTGAAGGAAGTCACCTTGTTTGATGTGTTAAGACTTTGTTCAGTAGTTTTTTGAGTGATTTTTTACCTTTAATACCCCTTCTCTACATCATTCTACTAACCCAAATGTTTTGTGGAGTCAAGCGAGTTGATTCCTAGAGTTTTATCTATGGCCCAGACAGCTCACTACTTAAGGACGGCAAAGCACAACACGAACTCCAGTGTAGTGTGTTGGAATCTCAATGGGGTGTTGGCATCCATATAGATAGAAGACTTCTAAGAGAAATAAAAACACCAGGAACCAAACTAACCGCTTAATTGATAAGATTTTATGCAATGACAAAATGTAAAGAAAGCAAGAAAATGAAGTACAACAAGAACAATACTTTAACTAGATATGCTTAAATTGACAAGAGAAGTGAGAAGATAGTACAAAACTCCTCACAATATGATTCTTCGAATAAATCCAACTGAGAAGCACCTACACACACAAGACCAAGGAAAATTTTGGTCCTATTTTTAGAGGATTGCCTCAATCCGTCCCCCACTTTGGTGTTTCCACCTCCATGGTCAACCAAATAGGAAAGATATAGAAAATGACAAACAAAGTGTATGAAAATAGAGATTCCAAGAAATACAAAAAACACAATATGCTACTACATAACACAATGATGCAAAACTAAGTGGCAATGGTGGATATCACCTTCATAGCCACGTGCTCTCAAGGCAAGTAGAGAAACCTGTGCAAGCTTGCAAGTTCTCCAATACCAATGTTGTCATAACAACAGAGAGGAGGAGCCAAGAAAGCAATAGCCTACAATTATAATGGAGCTTGGGAGTGTGAATATGAGTGTGTAGAAGTTGAATGGAATGGAGGAATAGGAAATTTGAAAGGGAAAATGGAGGAAAAGGAGTTGTTCTACATCTATCAAGGGAGAAAGAGGCATTAGAATTTGTTTCCAATGAAGAAACATAACACCTCTATAGATTCCAGAGGCAGGAATCCTATCAAGATGAAAGAACAGTGTGCAGACGTTAACGTGGCATATGTGCATCCTTGACAAAATTCCTCCACCGACACTAAAATAGGCTATCAAGTGGACAGGGAACTGTGGTGGATGTGAATATTGCATCATCAAAATTACATTTTCTAAGTTGAAGGGAATGAAAATGGGGAATTTGCAAGGGGCACAAATTCATGCCATTACATTTTTCCCCTAGTTTAGTGAGCATATGTGTTAGTGAATGCAAGGTAAAGTAGAGAAAAATTTTAAAAACATATATATGAACCATCGAGGAAGCAGACTACAATCTAACGTGCTTAGATGATCGAGAGAGAGAGATGGATCCAAAGGTACTCAGTCCTCTAGAAGGTGAAAAAAGCTCTGTAGGTACGGTCCTATAGAATTGGCTCCATAGGTGCTTGGTCCTACGAAAGGTTAACAAAGGTTCTACAGGTGCTTGATCCTATAAAAGGTGAACAAAGGTTCTACAAGTGCTCAGCCTTGTAGAATCAAAGTGCTTTATAGGTGCTCATCAATCCCTACAAAGGAGGAGCCACAAGTGTTCAGTCTTGGGGGCAGAAAAGAAAGGCTTTGCAGAGTCTGATTGACCCTTATAGGTGCACAGTCCTACAAGGAAAGCTTGACAAGGTACTCAGTCCTCCAAGATTGATTATAAAAGAAGCTTCATAGGTGCTCGATCTTACAAAGCAACATTTTAATCCATAGACAAACATTTCATGCAAGAAAAATTCACATAGACAGATAGTCATATCTCAAAACAAACAATTGAAGGAGAAGCTTTTAAAGGGGTCCCTTAGGAACCCTTCAAGACTGCAAGGGGCCCATGCAAAGGGATGTTTCATTTGAAACTAAATGAAATGTTTGCAACTAATCTTGTCATCAAGGAATCCTTTTGAAAGATCTCTTTCATCAAGGAATCTAATAAAAAGAATGGCCTTCTCAAAGGCAAGTTTTCTAATTATTTTTCCTACGAATTTGATTTTGAAAGAAAATATTGCTAAGGGGATCCTTATCGAAGGATGTGATTTTTGAAAACTACAAGAATTTTTAGTAAGGGATTCATTGGCCACTAAATATGCCTTATTGAAAATTAGAGAAGTAGGGGCCCTCCTTACGATGGTGTGTGTGAACTGAAGGAGCACATGACATCCTAAGGAGAGAGAGGAGATGTAGAGATGTTGTGTCCCATGATACATGATGACATATAGATGTGTAAATATTTTAATGCACGTGAGGGACAACACATAGGAACCACAACATCAAGAAGCAAGAAAAGAAGAGAGAAAGATAAACAAAGAAAAATAAGAAAAGATATAGGCAAGACGGATCTGGGAGTTTTGGGTAAAATTAGTTCTTATAGGTAACCTCTGATATGTGTGAACAAAAGATCATTAGTACCCAAAAGTTCTCAGATCTGAAGAAGATCACGTGAAAACAAAATAAAAATAAAAAATTGGCTCAACATGGAAGGGAGGCCTAAATGCCCCCAACACTTTGCATCATCCCCAATTATCAAAAATTAAGTTACAACATATAGAAAAATGATGAAACATATATAGGAATTTTATGACACAATATCACTCCTATATCTAAAAACCTACAAGGGCGACAAGGGTCCTCCAGGAACACACAAAAATAAGCATGAGGGAAACACAACACACACACAAATCTAATCTATAGATAAAGAATAGGAACTCTCCTAGGCCTCATCAACCAGGAGGTCATCGTTCTCGCAATCTAGATCATCATAAGGGGAGGGTGGACAAGCCTACAAGGGCAGGATAGCAAGGGGAGCACCTTCTGACTCTCCTATGACAAGAGCTAAGAAGGCCCCTCAAAGTCTCCTTCACTCAACTCTTGTGAGGTAAGATTCATCAATTTTGCAAAGATCACTAACAGGGTCAGTACATCACCAACTAAGTTAAACATGCACTTGACAGGAAGGCCATGTGTTAGCTGAGTAGGAGATGAAAGAGGCACCCAAGATCCACCATCAATCTCATCAAAAGAGATAGTGACAAACTCAAGAGATGTTGAGGCTACATCCATCACCAAGATGGTGCAAGCCAAAGTAGAACCCTCTCCTAAAGAAGGTGATCCCTTCTTCCAACCTCCATTGGAAGTGAGGTCATCCTCAAAATTATGCTTCAATAAAGGATGCAAAATCCCCATAAAATAAGTGAAAGGTGAGGAGGAAGAGGAAACCCCCATGGTGTTCAGCACGTCCACAGGCCAAGAAAATGGAGGGATGTCTAGAAGGGACATTAGAAGAGGGGGATCCACTGAGGGAGTGATGAACACCTACACTATTTTGGGGTGAGGGTCACCAACATTCATGGGAGGATTCGTAAGCAAAACTGAGGTGACGGGAATTGAAGCAGAAGGAATAGAAGAGGGAGGCACAGCACGAGATGGTGAAAAAAGAGTTTTTGGCTCCCCTTCTACCTTCTATGAGGTAGCTTGTTCAGTAGCCAAAGCCTTCCTTTGGTGCTTTTACTCACACGCAAGCTAGTTTCATCAACTTCAGGAACTAGAACTTGCTACTTGAGAAGGAACAAGAGGCTCCTATTACACCATAGGTATGTCCTCCAAAACCATTATCTGTGGAAGGGCAGCCTCCTAGATGGGAGCAGGAGTAGGAGTAGGAAGTGCAGGATTGGAAACAATGATAGGTGGAAAAGAAAACATGGGCACCTCAACAGATGGCCTCTTCCCATTCACTGCCTGAGGGGCAAGAGTGATACGTGGCTGTGGAGGCTAAAACGTAGGGGAAACTCAATGAGGGTCCTTCCCCTTACCATATACAATGTGCCTCGGCACTGTGGGTAAGATGAAAAGTTTGGATACTTGATGCTTGGCATTTCTCCAAGCAGGAACCATCAGACTCCCCATGTGAGGCATGGGAGCAAAGGTCATAGGTGACACAACAGGGGGAGAGGTAGAAGCTAATGGAACAATAGCAAAAGAAGAGGAAGGCTACTAGGTGTGAGTAGGCTTCCCCTTCCCATTTTTCTAGGAGGACAAGGAACCTACTATTGCATTATCATAGAACCTTTAACTGAAATGGTGTAAGGGGAGATAGTGTATGTCACCTTCAGCACTATGCCCTATTATTATATTTTACTTAGGTGTGGTATAGCAATTCTACCCTTGGAGGAAGCAAACACCAGAGTTTTATACCTAGTGTCATGCACAGCATGCATATATCCCACATGAGAAAACTTTAAACACTTATGAATTACCAAAGCGATTGCATTCATGGAAACTAGCCATGGGATGCCTAGTTTCACTCTAAACAAGTCCAAATCTAGGATGATATCTAAAGGAGCACTTATAGTCCTGGGTCCAACCAAGACTAAGAGAGTGATGGAACCAAATAGAGGGACTGGGATTTTTTTGTGCATACATTTTCTCTTTGATTCATCATATCGATCCTTATGCAAGAAATTTATCAATAGAGTCTCCTTTGCTATAGCATTCATAAGGCACATGGGATCAACCAAAACACCAATCATGATGTGAGCAAGAATGTATAGAGGAGAAGGCCCTCTATTCATGTCCATAGGCAAGTCCTACAATGTAAAATTTATAACAGGTGATCCATTCACAGGCTGAGTGGGAGGAATAGGTAGATGCATAAAAGAGGCCATGTTTATGTACTTCAAGAGGACTTCATTAGGATACCCCAAACGCTCAAGATTCAAATAGTGACCTATCTAGATTTCACTTCCCAATGCTTAGGGATCCATCTAACTACACCGCTAGGGGTTGTAGGTTGGGTTGCAAGGTTGCACACCCTACAATATGCAAACCTACAATGTGCCTAGAACACATGAGAAAACTCCTTCAACACTACAAAATGGAAGCAACATAGTTCACATCAGGTTCACGAAAATGTAGAGGAGGGGGACTGACTTCTCTAAGACCCTAGTTTATAGGAGGGTCCTAATCAACAGGATGCCCTGATCTACCTCAAATGATGCAAGAGCATCTAGCTGTGTAGGGAAATCTTGCATCACCCAAAAAAATATTTTTCCTTAATTTCTTTAGTTGTTTTGAGTTCCATGATGGAACTAAAGGTGTGTAAGACAATCAAGAGCCAAAAAAGGTGAAAAATGGACACTTACTATTTTTAATAAGTCATCCTAAATTATTTTGTATGGACCTAAAAATTTACCCCAAGGAGCATAACTTAAAAAAAAATTTGATCACGAAAGAATTGTCTCAATACCCTGCACGGTTTGGGAAATATTAAATTTTCTATCCTAGGAAATTCCTCCAATTCACCTTCAAATTCAGATATGAAAACCTTAAAAGCCCCAAAACAGCTCAAAAAGTTGAAGAACTAACCTTCGGTGGGTTTAGCATTGTAGATATCTTTGAGAGCTTTCCAACAATATGTTATAATAGCCAATCAGACACGCAGATCAAAATTTATGGCCCCGCAAAGCTGCCCCTCTAAAAATTTAATTTCATTAAGATTTCTTCTTAGGCCAGAAATCAAATGGCAGGACTTTTGGCACCAAAACAAAAGGGAAAGCTGAACTTTCTAGAACATTCTAGGGTTTTTTTGGGTAAAACAAAAGGGTTAAGTGGGGGTTGTAGAAGGTGGCTCCAATAGTGTAGATTGTGGCTTCGAATAATACATTTTGTTTTTAGAGTTTATTTTGGTGTAATGAATCAAGCCCATGAGGTTGTAGCATGTAAGTTTTGACTCAATAATTTCATTTTCTAGAAAACAATTGAAAGTGATTTATTTTTTATCTCGCATCTTCTATGTTGGTATCTATTGTGGTGATTTGTGTGGGTTTCGAGAGGTGTGGCCCTCATCAAGTGGTATCAAAGTAGTAGTTCATGAGTCTATAACAAAGCTCTGAACGTGAGGTAGTTGCAGTAGGACTTGTGAGTGTGGTTTTGAGTTCAAGATGCCTCCAAGACTTTTCCAACATGGCAGAGGTAGAGGCCAAGGTTGTGGAGGAAGAGATCCACCAAGAGATGAAATCAGAGCCCTTAGAAGGCAATTAGAAACCTTGCAACAAGAGGTTCAAAGAAGAGATGTGCATTGAGAAAGAGATGATAGTGAAGATGAAATAGAAGAGGAAATGGAAGAGGAAGAGGAGGATCCAATGGATCCTGGAGAAAGAATATTTCTACGAGCAATCTCAAGCATTGGTAAGAGACCTAAAATGGAGGTTTCAACTTTTAGTGGAAATTTGAATCCTGAAGAATTGTTCAATTGGATCAATGACATGGAGGAATTTTTTGAGTTTGAGGAGATCGAAGATCCTCACAAAGTGAGGTTTGTAAAGAAAAAATTGAAATTTCACGCCAATATATGGTGGAAAGAGGTCCAATTAGAAAGAGGAAGACAAGGGAAAGATAAAATTTCCATATGGGACATAAAGGTGTCAAAATTGAAGAAACAATTTATTGTAGTCAATTACGAATTGGAGTTTCTCAAGAATATGTAGAGCTTGAGGCAAGGAACAAGGATGGTTAAAGAATACACAGAGGAATTTCACAAGGTCTTGATTCGAACAAGACATTCTAGGGCGAATAAAGAGAAAGTTTCTCATTATATTAATAGGTTGAAGCTAAGCATACCGGAAGAATTGGCACTAGTAAGAATGACCACCATTGTGGATGCTTATCAGTTTTCTCTAAAGGTTGAAGAAGGACTAAACAAGAGGTTTGAGAAAAAATGAGGTGGAGGTCATGGAGTTAAGACCAGTGGATGATCATGTGGAGGTTGAAATGAAGATCAAAAAAAGGGTGAAGGCTCCAGTAGCAGCTAGAACCAAAAAGGAGATAACACCTACCATCCTCGTGATCAAAATAATGGAGACTGTTAAAATAAATATTCAAATAGCTCCCTTCCAGTTTCTTTTGTAAAGGTGTGTGCGCCAGCCTGTGCGTCACTGATTTTAGTCAGCTTTCTATCGATTTTTGATCTCCCACTGTGCGCATCCTCACTTCGTAGCTTCAGGTAGCGGCTTCCCTTTCGGGTCCTAAGGAGCTGTGTTGAGCATCCACGTGTCTCGCTTGCAGAGGTTTTTATTTCCTTTTGCTTTGAGGTCTCTTTAGGTTGCGAAATCCTTCTGCAGGGGCTATCATTTCTAAGGATTGTCAAAGGGACCCACATCTTGCTACATGGCGGCGTATCGCAAGCTTTTCATGCGGGAATGAAATAAGCAGTTGCGGGCTGCGAAATGCTTCCGTAGGCCTTTTTTATTTTTGGCAGGCCCCACCTCCTGCTAGGTGGAAAATGTTCACATCTTTTCAACACTATAGGGAGGTGAGCAACTGCGGGCTGCGAAACGCTGCCACGCATCTTATGCACCCACTTGATGTGGCTTTCTCTCCACTAGAACAAGAACCTTAGCCCATTGGACACGTGTTGCATCTTCGCAATCTCTCGGAAGCAATGAGAGAAGTTTTCATTCGGGCAGCAACAGGCTGTCACGTGCCTTACAACTGATCCTTGAAGTGGGCGATAGGCTGGCTGAAGGAGATTATGCTATTGGGTGCCGCTCATCATGGTCGTTTGAAGCGATGGATGAAACTTGTTGCCTCAAGCCTGGCTAGGACCACTACCATCATTGCAAAGGGCGCGCCTGCAACTAGATGACCAAATGTCGTGTTCTAACTCGTTGCCATTGTAACGGCTTGGGGAATCTTTTGATTCCAGCATCATTGCACGGGATTGGGAAATCTTTTATGTTACAACTCTCCAAAGCGGTGGGAATTGTCTCCCCGGCTATATATACTCTCTCAGCAATGAGAGAAGGGTCAAAAAAAATTTAGAAAAAAGGATACTGGTTTTAGCAAGAGACACCAGGCCTATTTTGCATGTTTATTTGCAAGAAACTTTTAGACTATGCTCACTGTTTGGCCTTTCTATTTTTCATGTTTTGATTAAACCGTAAACTATGTTTTTTATTGTCTCAAGCATTTCATTTGACAAGACTTCTATATATTGAATACAAGCTTGCTTATCTAAATCATGTCTAAATGACTCTTTTTAGTAGTGAGGATGTATGCAATACTAATTTATGTCAATAAATGAACTATTTATGCTATAGTTTTAAGTCTTCGACGTTTTGGAACATGACAATACCATTCAGGCCCCTAAATCTATGATTTATCTTGCCCATTAGCAAAGTTTGACGCATCGCCTTAGATTAGATTTCGCTTTATTATATTTATTTCCTTTTCCCTTTGCCATAAAACAACATTATAGAAGAAGCCAGCTTCTTTAAAATCCAGAGGTCACTCAATTTGGCGCAAAAGGGTCCCCCTTAAACTGAATTTCCCATAAGGCACTGTTACCTCATCAATTTTTGGCGTCAATAGTTTTTCCTTTTTCTGGCACACCCGATGGGACCTGAACTATGAAATTGCTTTATAGAGGGGTGTATGAGCCATTGGTCTATAACTAGATCCCAGACTGCAAATAACCCAGGTTTACTAGTACCTTCGCCATGGACAGTCCAAGCTACAAATTAGCTAGTAGTCATTCCATTCCCACTGCCCTTTCCTCTCACCATGTTGCTAGCCGCAAACAGAAACTATGTAGCATGGGATGCTGGAAGTCCCCTGGTAGCTCTGGTAGCACCTGTTGTTTGGGGCACTATCTCGGTTTCAGCCTTGAAAGCTCTTCCCAAATTTTTCAGAGACAACATAAAAATGCCAGCAGAACATTTGCAGGATGTAGCGGATGTATGTCTGGTACACAGTATTATAGCGCAGAATGTAGCCCTGAGGCTCCTCGCTACGTCCTTCAAAGGCAAGGCTCTGGATTGGTATCGAACACTGACTTCGAATTCAATTCGCACTTGGGATGACCTCAAAGATTCATTCTATGAAAGGTTCTCAAATGACAGAGATCGTTCTTCATTATATTATCAGCTATCCATCATAAGATGAGTGCCCCAGGAGGCTCTGATAGATTTCAATGCCCAATTTCACTCAAATTGGCAAAAGATTCATGTGACCATCCGCCTGACTCCAGACCTGGCATTCATATTTTATCTGAAGTCCATTAACCCTGACATTTCTGTGATGATTAAGTCTTTGGGAGGAGCCACTCTACCAAATGCTTATGCTACCGCTATCAAAGTTGAGAATCATTTGATAGATTGCGGAAAGTTGCCTCCTCGACCTATTATCCCGATATTTCTTGAAATATCAAACTCGGCACAAGAGGTTGCATCGACTAGTATGGCAACAACTCCCCAATCGATGTACTCCTATGCGGCCGCTCCTGAAAGCTTGGCTTCTACATCGGGTTCTTCCAAGGATGAAATAGGCGACCTCAAGGAGATGTTGCGAACTATGGAAAATGACATAACTCTCAAGCGGAACCAAGCAACGCCTCCACGGCCTGCATATCAAAACTATCAAGGTGGGCGCTCTACTTATCAGCAAAATCAATATCAGAGTGTGCCTCACACTAATCCACCAGCGCCAACTACCAACCAAATGGTCCCAGTGCCTACTCCGCTCACAAATGTGCCAGCAAGCTCAAGTAGAGAATTAACCGCAGGACAAAACAATCTTATTGATGACATCAATCCATGGTTTTTTCCCTGCAATGATGCACATATGCCCCAAAATTGTCTGTGTGGCAACTTACAACAGAAGGTAGCAAAGCAACGTAGTCAAGGTATTACAATAGAAAATAGAGAATACATATGTGCCTCGGCAATGGAGAATGTGGTCCTTACCACACAAATGCAAGGAATGTCCTTAGAGCAAGAGTCCAATATTGCTCCTGATCATGCACTCTTCTCCTGGATGGAAGATGAGGAAAAGGTGTTTGCCAATGACACATCCGTAGCTGAAATGCCGCAGGTGCAATCTGACTATAACACATGCTCAAAGAGGAGATTCACCGGTGAGTCTGTTGTTTCACTTTTAGACAGCCTGCAATGCAAAAGCATGTCTGATCAAATTCCCAGTGCTTCGACCGTTTCTTCGCCTTCTCAACCACGGAAGGAAATTATTATAACAAGAGCAAAGGAGCATAAATCTCTGAGCTCGTCACCTTTTAATGTGGTGGAGCAATTAAAGAAATCATCCACTAATGTGTCTTTATGGGACATTCTAGCTATCCCGAAACAGAAGACTATGCTACAGAAGGCGCTTCAACAAGAGATCTGCTCAGCACCAACAGAGTCGTCTGCTAGTACAGAGGTGGTTTATCAAATGCCACTAGCTAAGGTTCTTGCAGACAAAGCAAAGGAATCCTATGCGGAAGGCGGAGGTAGGTCAAAACCTCAACCCTTCTTCTTGACTCTCATTGTAGGGGAAAAGCTATTACACAATGCTATGATTGATTCTGGCACTAGTACAACGGTTATGCCAAAACTGATAGCCAAAGCCTTGGGACTCAGCTACGAACCTATGAAGAAAGGGGTGATGTAGTTGGATGGAAATAAAGTTGATACCGTGGGTGTCATCAAAGTGCTTCCGTTAACTCTATTTGTCTGCCCAAGTATCACAGTCCCGCAAGATACAATAATCATAAATGTTCCTCCTATGTTCGGTCTCTGTCTATCCCAAGAATTTACTTCAAAGGTGGGTGGACATTTGTCTTTAGATTGGTCACATCTAATACTTAGGACCAAGCATGGCACAAAAATGAAGATAGAATCGGAGGCTCTACATTCTGAACATGTAGCGGATGAGGCCCTGATCAATTTTGAGGCCGCACATACCTCTATCACCAAGCAGGACATGTATAGTGTCAAACTGCTAGAGGAAGAGAAGGTGAGTGGAGACCGAAATGATAAGGAAGATGCTCTGTTAAGTGAACACATAAACAATGATCCTTTCAGGAATTATCATGCTACCGGATTGGGCACATATGTGATTTATGATGAAGACCAGGTTCTTCCAAAGGTTGCCAAAGAATCCGACGATAACCAAGCAAATGAGCTGCGGACATTGTATTTTGATGGAGCAAGAAGCAAAGTTAGAGCTAGAGCAGGGGTATGTCTAATATCCCCACAGAATGAAAATTTTTTGAGGTCTTTCCGATTCCAATTCACCTATTCAAACAATGAAGTTGAATATGAAGGGTTAGTCCAAGGCCTAAGCCTAGCAGAATGAATGGGTATTAAGCAATTGATTGTGTTCAGAGATTTTGAACTAGTAGTTAATCAGGTTCAGGGAATTTCCGCAGTGAAGAATGTCCGAATGAGATCCTATCGGCATCAAATCTAGGACCTGATTGAAGGTTTTGAAGCTTTCAACATCTTGACCGTTTCCCAAATGCAGAATAGTGATGCAGATCGCATGGCGGTGATCAGTGCTCAGTTTGATCCTGTCTCTGACTTGCTTCGGAACAAATATTCAGTGTGAATGCTTGTTCGACTAGCAATTTCTGATAATGATTAGATTTGGAAAGTCTTTGAGAGTGATGAGCACATCGCCTCGTTTATCCAGCACTCTAGGGAATTCACTGATCAACTTCAACCAAAGATCGCCGAGGCCTATGAAGGACAAATTATGTAGCTCAAGTCAAATAAACTTCCAAAAGGGTTAGTTACTCTCGAGAATTTTTTTGATTGTAATGACGCCCGAAATGATAAGCGGAAGTTCGTGGCAGACAAAATTGATTATGAAAACCTTCGGGTCTTTGATGGCAGGAATCTCTAGGTTGGAAAAGATGTTCCTTAGCGAGATAGAGAAAGGTTTATCAGTTTCTACGAAAAAAATGGAGTAGTAGCCTAGTCCTATGATGATCTAAAGGGTTATGACCCTGGCATCATCCAGCACACTATTGAACTAACAGAAGGTGCAAAACCAATCCGACAGAAGCAGAGGCCAGTCAACCCTAAATTTGAAGCCCTGATGGCACAAGAGCTAACCAAGCTCATCGATTCATGTATTGTCTTCCCAATCAAACATAGTACTTGGGTATCAAATCTGGTACCAGTCCGAAAGAAGAATGGTGATATCTGCTTATGCATGGACTTCTGAGACCTGAACAGAGCATCTCTGAAGGATCACTATCCATTGCCTTCTATGGAGTCAATCCTCCAAACTCTCGCAGGATCGAAAATGTTCTCTCTACTGGATGGCTTCTCTGGCTATAGTCAGATTCGAGTTAAAGAAGAAGATCAGCATAAGACTACGTTCACCACCAAGTGGGGAACATTTGTATATGCTAAAATGCCTTTTGGTTTATCCAATGCAGAGGAAACTTTCAAGCGAGCAATGGACATCGCATTCAGTGAACTGATCAATAAGTTTATTCTAATCTATTTGGATGACCTTACTATGTTCTCTAAATCTAAAGATGATCATTTTGATCATTTGGAATTAGTTTTTCAAAAATGCCAAGAGTTCGATGTTTCCTTAAATCCAAAGAAATGTGTATTCGGAGTACCGCAGGGTAAGCTGTTAGGGCATGTTGTGTCTAAAGAAGGTATTTCAATTGACTCTGAATGAGTAAAGGCTATCAAGGAGCTTCCTCTTCTGGTAAATAAGAAAGGTGTCCAGTCTTTTCTAGGCAAGGTAAATTTTGTCAGCAAATTTATTTCTGATTTTGCGGGAATAATTAGGCCAATCACCCTAATGCTGAAAAATGATCAAATTTTCAAGTGGACAACGGAAGCTCGGGAGGCTTTTGAAAAGGTCAAGGAAGCGATCTCCATAGCCCCGGTGTTGATTAATCCAGATCAATGCAAATATTTTATAATGTATGCCTTCAATAGCAAGTCCAGTATTGTCACTGTTCTGACTCAAAAAGATAGTGAAGGAAAGAGAGAGCATCCAATGGCATTCATTCCTGAACCCTAAAAGGATATGAGGCGAATTATAACTTCATCAAACGACAGGCCTTTGCAATAGTAAAGGGACTTAAAAAGTTCCGCCATCTAATTTTCTATAACAAGGTTCTGGTATATGTCGCACATTATAGTGTGCGTGAATACATCATGGAAGGAGATATCATAGAAAAAATGGCTAATTGGATTACCAAGATCCTGGAGTATGACATCGAGGTCAGGCCTACTAAGACTATTAAAGGCAGAGGACTATGTGAGTATATGGCACAAAATGAGGAGGTATCTGCCAAGGAGGAATAGCCAGAGCTCATCCTAATAAATGAATCAGGATTGGAAGACGATTGGCTGATAGATAGAATGAACTTCATGCAAACTGGAAGGTATCCACTAGGCCTCTCATCCCAAAAAAGAAGGTATTACCGGCTTCAAAATTGTGGATATATGCTGATAGAAGGAGTCCTTTTCAAAAAAAATTCAATGGTGTACTCCTACGATGCATTACTTCAGGGGAAGCGCAGAGGATCCTTAATGCATTTCACAATAGCAATGAAGGTGGACATTTCTCCACCAAAACTACTGCCATTAATGTCCTGCGAGCTGAATATTACTGGCCTACACTTTTTAATGACTCCTACTCACTGGTAAGGGCTTGTAAGAAATGTCATTTCTTCTCTGACAAAAGGAAGAATTCAGCGATGCCCCTCAAACCTATCGTGGCAGATGAACCATTTGTGCAATGGGGCCTGTACTTCATCAGAATGATCAATCCAGTTTCTAGTGCTAGACATAGGTGGATTCTAACAGCTACAGACTACTTCACAAGGTGGGCAGAAGTTGTTCCCCTTAAGGGGGCAACTGAAACAGAGATTGTAGACTTCCTCGAAACACTGGTGACAAGGTTCGGCCCTCCGAAGACAATCATTTCAGACAATGCCAGAGCATTTCTAGGTACAAAGGTATGTCACTTCGCATTAAAAAATGGCATATTCCTTAAAACATCATCAAACTATTATCCATAGGGAAATGGCCTAGCCGAGTCCACAAACAAAAACTTAGTCTGACTCCTTAAAAAGTTTGGGTCAGAGCACCAAAGGGAATGGCATAAAAATCTCTTAAAATTGCTCTAAGCAAACCGCATAAATCCTAAGCAAGTCCTTAAGACTTCGCCTTACAAGCTGGTATATGGGAAGGAGGCGTTGTTACCTATCTCTATGGAGATCCCAGCAATACAGTTATTGAAATCCCTTGAGATAGAACAAAATGGAGCCATGGAGGTTCGGCTCGCCGAACTTTTGGAAATATAAGAAAAAGGGAGAATTCCCTAATAGCAATGACAAGCCATCAATAGATGGTCAAACGATGGTTTGACAAGAAGGCTTCTGACCAAGGTCTAAAAAGTGGAGACTTAGTGCTAAAATATGACAGCAAGACTACGAAGCCAGGTCAGCATGGTAAATTTGATAGCCTATGGGAGGGACCCTTCAAAATCATTCGCTGTAGGCAACACAATGCTTTTGAGCTGAAAAATATGGAACAAGAGCCTTTAGGAATCCCGATCAATGGGATTCATCTTAAGTTGTTCCATTAGGCATTAAGCTCTACCTTGTACAGATGTAAATAGTGCTTTCGTTTCCTTTCTTGTGTTTGGCCTGTTCTTTTTCTAGAATCAGTTGTCTTTTTACGCATTTGCTCATTATCGTTGGCGGGTAAAACACTGGAGTTGCTTTACACAAAATACACTCATACATGGAGAAATAGCATACAAAATTTTCAAACCCAAAAAATTTTAAACACAGAAGCAAAAAAAAGCATGGATTTTCCTTAAAATGAGAAGTATATATTTATATATGTGTTCTTTAGTTACAAAATGGCTGGAGGGCCAATTTCCAAAATGTACAAGTATCAAGGTATATTATATATGATAGCCTTTTATCAAGCTTATCTAAAGCAGGAGAGTTACATTTTGAGCAGGAAGGCAAAGGGGTTATCTATCCAAAGGCATGACTGGCAGCAATCGATGCATTCACTGCAATTTCTACTTCATCCTCGTCCACAGGCTCCTCAGTGGCACTGGCAGCATCATTTGACGCAACTATCATTGGCGGTGGAAACACCAGGTTCTTGAAGTCAGTGTACCAGTCTACATCTTAGAAAGGTATCACGTTGTAACTCTAAAACAGGAAGTGTAGGGCCTGAGTAACCCTCTACTGGTGCTGGTCACAGGTCTGCAAGCGGAATCCGCTGAGGAATGGCAGCCAAACGACGACAGCTTCTTCTTTGATAAAGCGATGTAAGTCGCTGGCTGTTGGCAGGCCTATCCCATATACAGCATGTGCAACGACCTCCCCAAGCCCATTCAAATATTTCTTTGGAAAGATTTCTTTAACCAGCTTCAGGATAAGTGGTCGAGGAATGCAAATGTCCAGCATGGATGCTACAAAGTGTGAGCATATGTCAGTATTCACCCTATACTTATCCTCATATTCTATACAATCCTTGCCTAGGACCCACTTAATGACTACCAGAACTAGCGAATGTTTGTTCTTCATCATCCTTTTCAACCTCCTAGTGGAAATCTCACCTAGAAACGTCGTCTGTGATTTAAACGAGGTTAGGCGAATTGGGGTATCCATTTTTCCTAACACTGTCCCTGGGCTTCTAAGTTAATGCCAAAATTGTGTACCACCTAACCTATGAAAAG
Organism: Sequoia sempervirens; assembly: GCA_007258455.2. Taxonomy (NCBI): domain Eukaryota; kingdom Viridiplantae; phylum Streptophyta; class Pinopsida; order Cupressales; family Cupressaceae; genus Sequoia; species Sequoia sempervirens. Next base: position 25,434,777 of record VDFB02252616.1, on the reverse strand, counting down.
ACTTGTTTAACACTCTGCTACTAACCTATCACTTCTCAAATGCTAAGTTTGTTTTTCTCACTATCGACTGGCCTATTTATAGAAAAATTAACAAGACACATGTCAATTCGCTTCTAAAAAATGTGATATTATGCTAGTTGTTGTCTCGAAAGTCGAGTCTATGTTTGTTCACATTTTTGGGCGGGTACATCCATGATAGCACAGCTCAAGGCGTGTTTAATTAAATGAAGTTGATTAATTAGGTTTAAAAAGGTGGCGCTTGTTGGTGAGGGGACGTGTGGTCGTAGGCTATTGTGTCATCTCTCAAGCGCGTCCTAGAGCCCAAGGCGATACTCATATCTTTTTAGGTGGTGATCGTTTGCTTGGCGTAATCATTCCAGTCATGATATTAATTACCAGCACATGCTAACGCAAGGTTAGAAGGCCTGTTGCAAGCTCAATTTCCAAGGAAATCAAGGCATATCACACGATCTCGTAAATGTAATAATGAAATCCAGCTGTCTCGAAATAGCAATCAGTTCATCTTGCACGAGTTGCAGGATTAACGGTACATGCCGAATTAAATGCAAAAGGCTTGCTTTCGCCTACCACCTTGGGAAAAGTTGCTATTATTGCATGAAAAGGCTTAATATTTTAAAGTCTTTTTACAAACACAAGGGAAGCGCAGAGTTGTTTTCTGTCCATCTATCTAGGGCAAGCATATTCGCAGATCAGGAGCTTACAAATTCTACAGAGAAAGAAAAATGTCAGAATTTTCAACTCAGCCGATGCAAGAGGAGATTAGCCAGGAACTATTCATGGCTATTCGTTCTTCGGTTGAGCTATACATATATGAGGATGTAGCATATGCCATGTCCGGTATACCCGTAAAGACGAGAAGAGCCCACACGGAAGAGCTAGATAGACCTAAGGAATGGAGTAACCAGAAAAAGGTTAAAGAAGAATGGAACAATATCTATGACCCAAAGCTTGCGAAGAACCCTAAATCCCTCAAAGAGGTGGCTTGTGCAAAGTTATTAGCAACAAAGGCGGACCAATCCATAGTAGGTAGAGTCTGGTATAGTAGTCTCCCACAATATATGGTCCCACTAGTGCACTATTGCTCGGAGGTGGTCGACGCAGCTTTTCAATGCTATAATCCAAATACCCACTGCATTGAAAGTCACAATTTAAGGGTTCATATCAGCCCAGAAGTCATCTGGCACATGTTATGTATCCCAGATCCAAGCATAAGGAAGAAGACTATCAAGCCTTTTTGCCCAAGCAAGAGGGAGAAAATATGGAGGAAAATGAAAACCGGCTCAAATTTCTTGTTAGAAGAAACTAATAAGAAAGGTATCGCGTCCACTAAAGCACCAAGTATCCCATTATCACGTGGTTCATTCTATGATGATCTTTAGGACGCCATGTCCATGCTGGCATTTTTTTGCGGCCGAGACTCTGATGAGAAGATCGAGGCTTTTCAGCTGGGCCCTGCAATATAGTTTCGCAAGCAGCATGAACTCTTCTGGTATGATTTTGCTAAGTTCATGGTCGAAGAAATAATACATCAAATAGAGAATTATCAGGCGGAAAAGAAGTTTAGATTTCTTTCCTACCTGGTCCACATGTTCCTGCATCAGAATCTGGATTTATTCGCCTATTTTGTTTCGCTATCAATTTTTGATGAACAGAATAAAATAAAGTCGGTGTCTACATGGACACCTTTCATTTCTACAACATATGACTATTATGCATTCGCGAACTATTTCATAGCCCCAGTCTTGAATGATTTAATCAGAGAAGGTGATATCGTCTAGCTCACCCAGGAGCAGACCAGATTTATGCAAGGCTACACCCTTACTTGTAACTATTCTTAGGCAAGGATTTTACAATCCTCCGAATGCGGGGCTTTACTGGCAAACCTTTCCTGCTCCCGGCCTATATCACCGATAGACTGCTTGTGCTGGAAATTTTCTGGCAGGTGTGTGTCATTGATTTCACTTTCTGTAGCAGTGAAAGTGTCAAGAAGAAGGGATTCTTCATTTGTCCGAAGAGTTTCAAGTCGGTAACACTGGTTAAAAAATAATCACACAAGTTGTTAGAAGAGAAGCTGGCACATTTAGGGTTGGTACTGATAAATGATAAGTGGGAGTACAACCCTTTCAATGACTTACCAGAGCCACATATGAAAGTTACCTATGTTTTCTGACAATACTGGGAAAAATGGCTTAGTCCGCGGACAGATAGAGAGGAAGATTTTGTGGAATTAGCACAAATCCCTACGCCGAACACTAGGGGCCCATAGCACAAGTTCTACTTTCCTATGGTCATGGCCAGGGACAATCTTTCAATGGAGCGCAGCATGTACAATAAGTTAAAAAGGGGTGAGGAATGGAATGATGAAAAAATAAGAGCTTTCTGGAGATATCGCCAGGAAATAGCACAGTTGGAAGCTTCTTATAATCAGCTGAAGGATGACTAAGAATTTGACAGATGTTGGAATGAAGGCCACCCCAACCAGATCCCTAGTGTTGACAGGAGGGAAGAGGGAGAGGGATCTGAAGAGCATGAAGAAGAAGTGGCAGTATCATCCTCTTCAGCGCAAGGGGGCAATGTCTCCAGACATGCCACCTATGTGTCCATTAACGTACACTTTAATATATCAAGAGGCTCGCATACACGCACTTGGGCTACTAAACTAGCCCAGCTAACACCTCATCAGAAGGATCTGACTACCGAAGTTAGTGAATGTCCATCTGCGAAAAGGCAGCACATGGAAAGTGTTATCGGAGGGGTTTTTTAAGAACCCGTCGGAGAAGTGTCCACTGCTAGTCAAATGCCAGAGTTTGCGGGCAAGTCACGGACGATCCTAGAACCACCGCCAACCAGTCAACAGGTACATTTCACTCCTTCCTCTCTTGCATCTCATTCCTTCGTATCTGCCCCTACTCTATTTGCAACTCCTGCCGTAAGTCCAAGCCCTCTACCTTCTACTTCTGATCCAACTCATTCGGTTGGATTTGCCCAATTTTCACAAGCCCAACTGTTTATAATTACTCCTCTAAGTATACTTATGCCTACCACTGCTGCTCAAACTTTCCTCACCTCGCTTTCAGAAAATGTTTCCCCAATCGGCCCCCATTCTTTTTCCGCTATGCTTACTGATCCCCTTCAATTACAACAAGCTGACATTCAGTGAGCAACTTCCCTTCCCTGGCCAATGAGCCTTACGACTGAATCCCCAATTCAGCCACTACAAATACCTAGCCCTACTAATAGTTCTTAGGCGAAGCTATAGAACGTGCCACACTTTTCCCCACAAACAGTCACTTTCTAGAAGAAGCAAATGTGTGCACCTATGAAAGTTACCTATCACTATGCCCTACTTTTTGGTGTTCCTTTCGCAGATGGGCTAGTTTCATCATCAACCGAATTCATAGCGCAAATAGATTGTGGAAAAGAGGCACGTGCAAATAGAATGAGGCGACGCAAGGCAAAGGATGACAATGCTCCTGCCGAGCTGAGAGTACAAGCTTCGTATGATGAGTTCCGGCAAGAATAAAAATTCACGACCATGTACCCAAAGATAAGCAAGCCTCAGGGAGAAATGCAACCCGAAGACTATGAGATCTATGCTGTCAGACTTGACATGAAGGTAGCTCGGCCACAAGATAAGGTCGAAATCATGGAGGAGACACAACGGGTGGTCACTTCCGACTTCCTCAAAACTGGCTGCCAGTAAAAGAAGAAGGATGAGCAGCTCAGGACAGTTAAGGAGAGGCTGAGCTTTTTAGAGACAAAGGATAAATCCTTAGAGGCAGATATCGCCCGAATGACTGAAAGGGCGCTGACAGTAGAGAATAAGAGAAATAGGCTTCAGGGCGAAATTGTGAAAACCTAGGTTGCTGACCCAGGCTTAGTAAAAGAGTTGCAAAGCCAGAACCAGGTGGCTTGATAGAGCCTATAGTCAAAAGAAGAAGAGTTTGAACGCATCCGCCTTGAGTATAGTCAGGGGATGGCACAAAAGGGTGAGGAGTTGGGACACCTACAAGAGCAGTATCAGCAAAAAGTACAAGAGAAAGAGGTCAAATTTAAAAGCCTAAAGGCTAAGCTAGAATAGGAACTCTGAAAGACAAAGGCTTCCCTGGAAGAGCAATCAGTGAACCACTCCTGAGCCGAACAGAATTGGAATAAAGGAATGAACAGCTATGCGGAGCAATTGGTGTTCGAGAAAAAGAAGAAGAAAAAATTAGTTGAGGCCCTCATTTCAAGGGACGCAGAAATTTCTTCGCTTAAAGCCTCTCTATTGCCTGCTCTTGCCCAACCTGATGTCATTCCGCTAGTTAGGCAATTGTACATTTCTCACTGGGAGAAAGTCAAGACTTTTTTCCTAACACTACATCCTACCCTCTGATTTATCACCAACGCATCAAGGCTCAATCAAGAGGCCAACAACACAATGAAGCAGTTCCCACGTTTCATCCTGGAGAAGGTTCCTGAGGCAAGGGACTTGCTCAACAAGCTATACTCAGTCTCAGATGAAATCTTGGCCGGAGCAGGTATCGAAGATCAGGACACTACTGCTCAAACAGCAAATAAATTCATTCATTGTCACTCCACCTTCCAGCACACTAAGGCAGCGGCGACTTTTCTAGGTAAGGCACTAGATGGCATTCGGAGAAGTTTCTCTGAGCTAGACAAGTTGGGGCTGCTGTCCCCGTTCCTCGAGGATGGCTCCATTGTGATAATAACGTAAATTGTGGAGGTTATTGAGCTGAAGGAGAACGACTTGGAGGCATTCAGGGAGTTCGACAGCTCCCCAATGGAAACCAACATTAAGGCGATCATTCATCCGCTCTCGCAGCTGCTTTTCCATATCCAAACAGGCACCGGCTTACCTGAGGTACTACCTCACAAGGAGGCAATCGATCTCCGTGGGGCACAAGAAAATTTTCGCAGCATGGCAAAGTCGTCCAAAAGTGAATGGTCGCCCTTGCAAGCTGCTCTTTCCAAACTCCGACTCCATTCACCCTATGGATAAAAGCTCTGGTTTGTGGAACCAAAGAGTTTTTGGGTTCTCTGTTCCTTATCTGAAATGCCCCTGATAGTCGCCAAAAGCTGTTAAAATAAATATTCAAACAGCTCCCTTCGGGTTTCTTTTGTAAAGGTGTGTGCGTCGGCCTATGCGTCTTCGAGTTTAGTCAGCTTTCCATCGAGTTTTGATCTCCCACTATGTGCATCCTCACTTCACAGCTTTGGATAGCGGCTTCCCTTTCGAGTCCTGAGGAGCTGTGCTGGGCGTCCACATGTCTCGCTTGCAGAGGTTTTTATTTCCTTTTGCTTTGAGGTCTCTTCGGGTCGCGAAAGCCTTTTGCAGGGGCCGTCATTTCTAAGGATTGTCAGAGGGACTCACATCTTGCTACGTGGTGATGTATTACAAGCTTTTCATGTGGGAATGAAATAAGCAGTTGCAGGCTGTGAAATGCTTCCGCAGGCCTTCTTTTATTTTTAGCGAGCCCCACCTCCTGCTAGGTGGCAACCGTTCGCATCTTTTCAACACTATAGGGAGGTGAGCAACCACGGGCTTGGAAATGCTACCACGCGTCTTCCACACCCAATTGATGCGGCTTTCTCTCCACTACAACAAGAACCTTGGTCCATTAGACGCGTGTTGCATCTTCGCAATCTCTCAGCAGCAATGAGAGAAGTTTTCATTCGGGCAGCGACAAGCTGCCATGTGCCTTACAACTGATCCTTGAAGCGGGCGATAGGCCGGCTGAGGGAGATTATGCTATTGGGTGCCACTCGTCATGGTCATTTGAAGTGGTGGATGACACTTGTCGCCTCAAGCCTAGCTGGGACCACTGCCATCATTGTGAAGGGCGCGCCTGCAACTGGATGACCAGATGTTGTGTTCTAGCTCATTGCCATTGTAACGACTTAAGGAATCTTTTGATTTCAACATCATTGCAGGGGATTGGGAAATCTTTTTTGTTACAGCTCTCCAAAGTGGTGGGAATTGTCTCCCCAGCTATATATACTCTCTCAGCAATGAGAGAAGGGTCAAAAAAATTTAGAAAAAAGGATACTGGTTTTAGCAAGAGATACCAGGCCTCTTTTGCATGTTTATTTGCAAGAAACTTTCAGACTGTGCTCACTGTTCGGCCTTTCTATTTTTCATGTTTTGATTAGACTGTAAACTGTTCTTTTTATTGTCTCAAACATTTCATTTGACAAGACTTCTATATATTGAATACAAGCTTGCTTATCTAAATCATGTCTAAATGACTCTTCTTAGTAGTAAGGATGTATGCAATACTATTTTATGTCAATAAATGAACTATTTATGCTATAGTTTTAAGTCTCCAATGTTTTGGAACATGACAACACCATTCAGGCCCCTAAATCTATGATTTATCATGCCCATCAGCAAAGTTTGGCGCATTGCCTTAGATTAGATTTTGCTTCATTATATTTGTTTCATTTTCCCTTTCCCAAAAAACAACATTATAAAAGAAGCTGGCTTCTTTAAAATCTGGAGGTCACTCAGTTTGGCACAAAAGGGTCCCCCTTGAACTGAGTTTCCTATAAGGCACTGTTACCTCGTCAATTTTTGGCGTCAATAGAGACCAAAGAGAAAAAGGAAGATCTGGATGAGGACCAAGAAGAGGAGGCTTTTGTGGAACTTGTTTCTAGTGTAGAGAAGAAAGACAGAGCCTGTGATTTTCCTCAACATCAAGGAAGGACAAATAGAAGAACTAAGGGTAAAGCATGAGTTGCACATGTAGATGAAGATGTTGAGTCTTCACATTCTAAGGATGCAGAAAGAGGATAGGTTCTTGTCATTAGAAGAGCCTTGCTAAATGAGGAGAAGGAACCAACTCAAAGGAAGAATTTGTTTCACACCAGATGTAAGTGTGAAGGTAAATTTTGCAATGTTATTATTGATGAAGGTAGTACTAATAACTTTGTTTCAGAAAAGATGATTAGTAAGTTACAGTTGAAGAGAAGAAGGCATTCAAATCCATACCAGATTGCTTGGTTGCAAAAGGATGATAAGGCTTTGGTAAATGAACAATGTCTGGTAAAGTTCATGATTGGAAATTACCATGATGGAAATTACCATGATGAGGTATTGTGTGATACTAGGATGAGGTATTGTGTGATACCATGATGAGGTATTGTGTGAACAATATCTGGTAAAGTTCATGATTGGAAATTACCATGATGAGGTATTATGTGATACCATGATGAGGTATTGTGTGATACTATGCCTATGGATGTTTGGAATATGTTGTTAGGCAGACTATGGAAATTTGATCGGTGAGCAGTATATGATGGACATGCCAACACCTATTCTTTGACAAAGGATGGATTTCGTCATAAGTTGAAGACCTTGAAAGAGGTAGACGAAAAGGTATACAGTAATGCAAGAATTTGTTTGGTTGATGGAAGTTCCTAGAAGGTATGAGGCATGAGCATATGTGCTCTGCATTGATCCCTAAAGTTGATAAAGAGGATACTAATGAGGTACTTGTAGAGGTTTCAGATTTGTTGAATGAGTTTCAAGATATTGTTTCTGATAACATACTTGAAGGTTTTCCGCCAATAAGAAATATTAGTCATTAGATGGACCTGATTCTTGGAGCCAGTTTGTTGAATAAGGGAGCTCATTGGATGACTCCAGCAGAGAGTGAAGAGTTGAAAAGACAAGTGTAGTATTTGTTGTGAAAGGGATTGATCAGAGAGAGTTTGAGTCCATGTGCAGTACCTTCATTACTAGTACCAAAGAAGGATGGGGAATGGCGGATGTATATAGATTCTAGAGCCATCAACAAGATCACCATCAAGTATAGATTTCCCTTACTAAGAATGGATTACATTATCAATTTTTGAGTGGAGTTGTGTACATCACTAAGATAGATTTGAAGAGTGGATATCACCAGATCTAGATTAGAGAAGGAGATGAATGGAAGATATCCTTCAAAACCAAGGAGGGATTGTACAAGTGGTCATTCATGCCTTTTGGGATAACCAATGCACTGAGCACATTTATGTAGCTTATGAAAAAAAATTATTTGTTTATTTGGATGATATTTTGATTTTCAGTAAGACATTGGAGGAGCACTTGATGCATATTTGAAGATTTTTTGGGAAGCTAAGGGAGGAGAAGTTGATTAATTTGAAGAAATGTAATTTTGTGAAGAGAGAGTTCATGTATCTGGGATTTTTTTTCTTGACAGAGGGTCTTAAAATGGATCCAAAGAAAGTGAGAGCTATCGTTGAACTGCCTACCCTAAGGAATGTTACAAAGGTAAGATCATTTCATGGTCTACCAAGTTTTTACATAAATTTTATTAAGAATTTTAGTAGTATTTGT